>JAPPVO010000059.1:193980678-194555742 GCA_030407325.1 Camellia japonica | reverse complement strand
CAAGCACAGATATGGCAACAATAGCTCGCAAGATTAATGGCCAAAAGAGCATTATAAAGGGAGATGGTATATAGAAAATGCAAATGGACAAACTTTCTTCTACAACATCAAAGAGGACCCAAAAATAAGCATATATGAAGAAGATGGCAACCTATAAATCATAAGCCAAACATGCCAAAAATGGAAGGCAAAATGGAGCCGCAAAAGGGTTAAACACAAGACATGCAATCTATACATCAAATGACCAAACCTTCTTCATGAAACATGTAAAGGGGTCAAAATAGACCAAAACCAGTAGGGGTCTAAGTCCCAAAAACAAACACAAAGGTCAAAAATTGATACAAAATATGGCATACTTGATGAAATTGAAGGAACTAGTATATACAATGGCCAAATGAAGTTGAGCTCCTCTACAATGTTGTAGAGGGGCTCAAAATAAGCAATAAAGCAGTAGGGGTCGGAGCCCCAAAAACCAACACAAATAGGTTAATTTTAGCATGCAAAAATGTGACAATCTTGATGAATATTGAAGGAACTAGTATATACAAATACCAAATGAAGTTGAGCCCTTCTACAATGTTGTAGAGGGGCTCAAAATGAGCAAAAAGCAGTAGGGGTCGGAGCCCCAATTCTCAACCAATTAGAGTATAAAAAAAGGATCAAGAAAAAGCCCCAAAAGTTGGTTTTGAATACTTACCCTTGAAGACTTGTCTTTCCTTGCTTCTTGGCTTGGATTTGTGGCTTCTCAACCTCTGAAATTCACTTCCTAGCTGCTGGAATGGTAGTGTTGATGGTGGAGCTAAGGGTTGATGAAGAGGAGAGCTAGGAACTTGGAAGTTTTTTAAGGTTTTGGCTATGGAAATGAAGCTTTTAGAGAGGGATGTCTTGAGGCAATTTTTTCTAACCTAGGCAAAGGAGCTGTTGGTCCCTTTAAGTAGGCCAAAAAGAGTGTAAAAGGGGAGGGAAAAGCACCCAAGCTTTCCCTCCCAAAATATCCCCCGGATGGGGAGATATTTTGGCAAAAACATCCGGACAGCTGGAATGAGCTGGAAAGCAAGAAGCTGGCCGGCCAGGTGGTTTTCTGCAAGGTGGCCGGCCGGCCACCCCACCTGGTCGGCCAGCCACTCCCCCTGGCCGGCCGGCCATGCCCCAAAAATGAACTCAAGAATTTCTGGCCGACCACTATACAGTAGTGTCCTCCCATGTGTGTAGAACAAGGCCCCAAGGTCGGAATCTGGCAACTCTGAAGCAGGAGCCACAACATAGAGCTGGAAGGAGGGGCTCAAAAATGAAATCAACAATTGCTGGCCGACCACCAACTTTTTGTGTCCTCCAAGATGTGTAGAACAAGGATCCAAGGTTGAAATTTGGCAACACTGAAGCAGGAGCCACAACATAGAGCTGGAAGGAGGGGCTCAAAAGTGAAACCTGGAATTTCTGGCTGACCAGTAGTTTTTAGGGTCCTCCCATGTGCCCTCATCACAGATATGTAGCTTTGGTCGGAAGAAAATGGGCCTAGGGTGTTCAACATTGGCCCGGAAGTGAGCAAAACGGGCGCCGGAGGAGCGAAACTGGTTATCTGGGATAATTGCTGGCCTCCTACCCTCCAGTGATCTTCCCAATGTTGAAACAGAGGTACCTGCCAAAATTGAACAAAAACTAATGAGAAATGAACGCTCGGGGCCAAAACCGAGCCATTCGGGATCCGAAAATGGGCTGCGGGTGCCGGAAGTGGTGTTCGGCAGCGAAGTGGGTATCTGCAACTCCAGTGTCCCTCGGAATGACAAAACAGAGGTTCCTGCCAAAAATCAGAGAAAACCGATACAAAATGAATGCTCGGGGCCCAAACCGCGCAATTCGGGGTCCCGAAAACCGGCTATGAGCACCGAAAGTGGCATACGGCCACGAAGTGGGCATCGGGGGCCCCAGGGTTTCTCAAAATGATAAAACAGAGATACTAGCCAAGAACCGGAGAAACCTGATGCGAAATGAAAGCTCGGGGCCCAAATCACGCAGTTCGGGGTCCCGAAAACCGGCTGTAGGCACCGGAAGTGGCATACGGCCACGAAGTGGGCATCGGGGGCCCCAGTGTTCCTCAAAATGATAAAACAGAGATACTAGCCAAGAACCGGAGAAACCTGAGATGGTTGGGCGGTCCCGAGCCGAGGCACACGGCCTGACGGCCCCGAAAACCGGGAACCGGGCTCTGAAATGGGCAAAATGACCTACGGCCATGAAAAGTAGCTCACGGCCACCGGGAGATAGTCTACAGGACCACTCCCTTCCCTCAGGAAAGAAAACAGAGAAAACCGAGTCTGGTTCGCAAACCGAGACAAGGTATAGAAGAGGATTCGGAAGTTCGGAGGCGGGGCGCACGGCCGCGACTCTGAGACTTCTGAATGAGCACAGTATGCAACATCACCGAGCGCTAAATCGGTGACGTCTGAGTCTTAAGGTCGGTCAAAAATGGGGTGTCTACAGTACCAAATGACACTGAATTGAAAAGAAGAGTTCTGCAAGAAGGCCACAGTTCGAAGTTTTCGATTCAACCGGGGAATACGAAAATGTATCAAGATTTGAAACAAAATTTCTGGTGGCCGGGAATGAAGAAAGAAATTGCCGACTTCGTGTCCAAATGTCTTCATTGCCAACAAGTCAAAGCTGAACATCAACGACCTGCCGGATTACTGCAACCCTTGCCCATACCAGAGTAGAAATGGGAGCATATCACGATGGATTTTATCGTTGGCTTACCTCGCTCCAGGAAAGGTATGGACTCTATTTGGGTTATTGTTGATAGACTGACCAAATCTGCTCACTTCTTACCTGTCAAGACAATTTATAATGCAGACAAACTGGCTGTTATCTATATTGATGAAATGTTAGGCTGCATGGAGTGCCTGTATCTATTGTTTCTGACAGGGATTCGAAGTTTACATCGAGGTTCTGGCAGAGCCTACAGACTGCATTGGGTACTGAATTGAGGCTGAGTAGTGCCTATCATCCTCAGACAGATGGACAGTCAGAAAGGACCATCCAGACTTTAGAGGATCTATTGAGAATGTGTGTGCTTGATTTCCAAGGAAACTGGGAAAGCCATTTGCCATTGGCTGAATTCGCCTACAACAACAGCTACCATTCGAGTATTGGTATGGCGTCTTTCGAGGCATTGTATGGCAAGAAGTGTAGATCTCCAATTTGCTGGGCAGAAGTTGGAGATGGGCCTTTGCTTGGGCCCGAGATTGTATATGAGACGACTGAAAAGATAAGACTGATACAACAGAGACTGAAAACCGCACAGAGTAGACAGAAAAGTTATGCGGATGTTAGAAAACGGGATAGAGAATATGAAGTGGGTGATCACGTTTTTGTAAAAGTGACACCAATGAAAGGCCAGACTCGTTTTGGGATCAAAGGCAAGTTAGCGCCAAGGTATGTCGGACCGTATCAGATTATTGAGAAAATCAATCCGGTGGCGTATCAAGTTGCGCTCCCTCCTGAAATAGAGCATATGCACAACGTCTTCCACATTTCGATGTTGAGAGACTATCTTCGAGATCCGTTTCATGTGATTGAGCCTATTCGTATCGTGTTGAGTGATGACTACACTTACGAGGAACGGCCTATACAGATTGTAAACCGACGGATCAAGAAACTGAGAAACAAAGAGATTCCGCTAGTGAAAGTCGATTGGCAGAACCATGGTGGTGTGTATGCCACTTGGGAAAGGGAAGATGACATGGCTAGGCGATATCCTGATTTGTTCCCGCTGAACCCTGTTTTCTTCCAGACTGAAGGTAACTCGAGTTTAGAGGACTAAACTCCTTATAAGGAGGGGAGACTGTAACAACCCTCGTACTGATTACCGAATAACCACTGAATTATATACTGATTATTGCTAAACTGAACTGATAATGACTGATAAGTGAACTGGATGAACTGCTAAACAGACTGAATGAAATCGAAACTGAAATTGAATAAGTTTATTTATTGAATTGCGTGTTGCATCTGTTTGATTGATTGATTATCTGTGTAAATTCATATGTTTAAACTGCTAATTGAAGGCCTTATCGGCGGCCGAATTAAGAACCGTTTAGTGTTTTAGACTCGGTAGAATAATTGTGATTTAACGATATATTTATCTAAAAATTGATTAGGAATGATTAAATTAGATTAAATGGAGTTAATTAAAGAGTTTGACTTATTTACTAAATTGCCATTGGGTGGAGCTTAGTTTATTCACATATGTTGAGCCTTATACATGTAGATTAAACTTTTCCTCAGCTCTTTTGTTGCCTATAGCCGACCATAGAGAGAGATAAGAGTGAGAGGGTGATTTCATTTGGTGTATTGGCTTGCTCTTGGAAAATTGCTTGGAAATTGAAGGACTTGAAGCATAGATTGCATAATTGATCTCCTAGGCTCTCAATAGAAGACTAAGGTAGGACATTCATCCCCTTATTGTTGTCTTTGAGCTAAATCTTGCATGGGTTTTTGCATCATTGTAAGATTAAGTCATGTTTTTGCTCATAAATAGTGAATTGGAGCTCAAATGTTACATGCATGCTTGAATTGATGCATTTTGAAGTTAAATTCTTGGAGAATTATACATGCATGTCCATGTTTTTATTATAGTCCAGGTTTTCATCATGTTCTTGAAGAAATGAGTCCATTTGGACAAGGATTTGAAGCTTGATTTTGGTTTAAAGCTCATGTATTGTATTGTTCTTGAAATGAGTTTGAAAATGGCTTTGATTGACCAACTCTTGGCCCTTGCATGTGTAAATTGGCTTTTGAAAGTTGTTATACATTGAATGTAGGTGTATTTTCCGGAATTTGGGGCCAAGAGGTTGAGTTTTGGATGATTGAATGCTTGGTTCGAACTTAGAAGACAAATCTGGAAATTCCAGATTTTGCTTCTTCGCTCGAGCGAAGGATTCCTCGCTCGAGCGAGCTCCTTTATTCAGGGCTCCGCTCGAGCGAGCATCGAGCGTGGTATCGCGCGTAAAAATCGAGCATCCAGTATTTTCACTGTTCACCAGCTCGCTCGAGCGAAGGGAGGCTCGCTCGAGCGAAGCGAAGGGAGGCTCGCTCGAGCGAAGCGCCTATTTTCAGCAACTTTTGAAAAATGCCTTCCGACTGTATTTTTGCGTCCTCATCGCATCCTAGGCATTCTTAGGCCTAGTTTAAGACATCTTAATGAGGATTTAGACATAGAACCACACCGAGGAAATTTAGGGATTTAATTATCACCCTTCCGACTGTGAACTTAGTGTGTGTTCTATTTGTTAACTGTTTAGGGTTGGCTCTCGGGGACGCGCTCTAGCTGCTATTAGCCCAATCTCTGTGAGTAACAGTTGCATAAAGATATGTTCAAAAATGGTTATCTGATTATCAACTGAACTGTTTACGGAAATGTAATTATTTACTGAATGAATGTATGTCCGTTATTTCTGAACTGTACTGTGGCATCCTTAGCACCTACTGTTACTGATTGTACTGTTACAGAGATCTCTGTCGGTTTCTTCGTGGAACCATACTGTTTACTGAATGACTGGCCATCATTACTGTTCGGTCGTTATGACCTACTGTTACTGCTATGCTAATGGATGTACCACATATGACTGAATAACTGTTCTGACTGAAAGACTGAAATACTGTTTAAATGAACTGTTTTCATTACTGTAAGGACATTTCATTCTTAACCTCTTTATGCTTTATGTTATTCACTGGGCTTTAGCTCACTGTCTATATATATATGTAGGTTCTCAGCAGCCAGACCAGAGCTAGGAGCGTGGGATTGGTCCCCAGTTTTGTCAAGCCAGCCTATGTGCCTCACTGTGAGGTTCCGTGTTGCCATGTTATGGCTTTGGGATTTTGTTTGGGTTTTCCCATCGGACTCCTCACTGTTTTGTATCACTGTATAGACTGCTTACTGTTTTACTGTACTGTTATCGAGGGAGTAAGTCCCCGTACTGAATGTTTGTATGTGATTGTATAGGCTGTATATAGACCGTACTGTTTTGAACCGTATGAATGCATGAAAAATGTTTTTGGCATACAGATTTACACAGCTCAATGGACACTAGTTATTTACTGTATTGGCTTCCGCCAGGCCCTGAACTCTGTTATACTGTATTACTGATAAGCAGGCCTTCGGTAATCTCGGATTACTGGCCGGTTACGGTGCTAAACCCATAGGGCCGGGTTTGGGTCGTGACATGTATAGAAGCTGTTTGTGGACGGTTCTTCTAACCAAAAAGGCTCAGGGGCAGGAGTTGTCCTTATTTCTCCTGAAGGATTCATGTAGGAGCATGCCATCCGATTGGGCTGGAAAGCTTCTAATAATGAAGCAAAGTATGAAGCTCTACTAGCCAGCTTGCGAAATGCCGAACACTTCAACACGGAGGAACTACTCGTCTTTAGTGATTCCCAATTAGTGGTCAACCAACTCTCTGGAGTTTACGAGGCTCGCGATGAGCGAATGGCCACTTATGCAGAACATGCCAAAAATTTAATCAGAAAGTTCCAAGCCATCAGAGTCGAGAAGATTGGCTGACAGGGAAATGGTCACGCTGATGCTTTAGCTTGCCTGGGTTCCTCAGTCGACTCCAGAGACGGCCACAAAATATGGGTGTAATATGTACCCCAACCAAGTATTCAACTAGTCGAAATGGTCCTCTGCACTGACTTGGGCCCAAGTTGGATGGACCCACTCTTGGCCTTCTTGAAGACTGGCACCCTTCCTGAGGACAAAAAAGAAGCGCACAAGACAAGGCATAGAGTTGCTCGGTTTTGGGCCTCCCAATCTGGCAAGCTTTACAAGAAGCCCTACATAGGCCCTTATCTACTCTGTGTTCATCCAAGTTTGGTGGAAGATGTTCTTTATGAAATCCATGATGGAATCTGTGGGAGTCACACTGGTGGTCGGTCCTTGGCACACCGAGCCCTAACACACGGGTATTGGTGGCCACGCATGCAAAATGAGGCCCAACAGTATGTCCGCAAGTGCGACAAGTGCCAAAAGTTTGCTCTTTTCATTCACCAACCAGCCAAAGCTCTAACCCCCTTACCAGTCCTTAGCCATTCGCTCAGTGGGGCTTAGACATTGTTGGACCATTAGCTAGGGGAACTGGGAACAAAAGGTTCTTCATCGTTGCAACTGACTACTTTACCAAGTGGATGGAGGTGGAGGCCTTGTGCAAGATCAAAGAAGCAGACACTAAGAGGTTTGTTTGGCGCAATGTTGTGACTCGATTTGGCATTCCCAGAGTCATTCTCTCTAACAATGGCACACAATTTGATGGCAAGATCTTCAGGAGATTTTGCGTTGACTTGAAGATAGAGTTCTGAAACTCCGCTCTGGTCTACCCACAGGGCAATGGCCAAGCTGAAGCGTCCAATAAGACGATCATTGACAGGATAAAAAAGCATCTTGAAAAAGCTAAGGGCAAATGGATGGAAGAGATACCGAATGTCCTCTGGGCCTACCGAACTACTCCTCGTCGGTCGACCGGTACGACACCTTACTCTCTTACCTATGGGATGGAAGCAATCATCCCTTTGGAGGTTGGCCTTCCTACCATCCGTTCTGAGATCTTTGAGCCAGCAGACAATGATGAAGCAATCGCCCAGGCTCTGGACATGGCCGAAGAGCATAGGGAAGCTGCCATCATTCGATTAGCGACTTACCAACAGCAGCTCACTAAGAGCTTCAACAAGAATGTGCGTCCAAGGCAATTCCTACCAGATGACTTGGTACTCAGGAAGGTGATGGATCATAAGAAAGTTCTTGGAAAAGGGAAACTCGGTGCTAACTGGGAGGGGCCCTACAAGGTTACTTCAGCACTTGGCAATGGCGCGTACTATCTGGCCGATTTAGCAGGGAAGGCAATCCCTAGACCATGGAACATTGCCAACCTAAAGAAATACTTCTAGTGATGTGATTTCTTAGAATGAAGTATTTTCAATAATATATATTTCTCAGAACATGCCTTAATGTAATCAAAAGTTCTAAGTATCAATGAATGGAAATTAGTTTTACAATTTGTCTTTATTTACTTGTGTTGTACATTTATGCTTGGTGGAGCAAATTGGCCATGGGTCTTAACTCAAGCCAAGCCCGGATGCTCGACCCTTTGGTTAGAGCAGGGTGCCAAGTGGTATAACTTGGTGGAATTTATGCCGAGTATCGTTACTTGGAGCACGGTCCATATTCATAATTTGCGCTCGAAGAAGGGCCGAATTACACTCTACGATGGGTTAAATCACGCCAAAACTTGACCAAGTCAGGTGGCAGGCGAACAACATGATAGAAAACTTTCATAATTTTTTCTCAAGCATGAAGCATGGTCTGACCGAACAAACAGCCTTCTGAGCCACAGAGCTCATGCTCGGCTGGGGCCATTAGAAACTCACTCAATTTTTTTTAAGGCATGAAGCCTGGTTAGATCGAACAGATGGCCTGCTAGGCCATAGAGCCTCTGCTCGGCCGGGAGCAAACATTACATACAAGCAAAAATTGAAGATAAGCAATTCAACATTTGCGAAAATGTAAGAATGAGTGCATTGAAATGAAACTTCAATTACAAAAAAGAGTTCGGCCTTACAAAAGAAGAGGTCCAGCCGACCGAACTCCAAGACAAATAAAAAAGTGCAAGTTGCAAGATTCAACACTTGGCAAATTTAGAAGGTACTTCATTACAAAAGGGAGCTCGGTTTGTATCATAGCCTATCCAACCGAGTACTAAAGCAAAAGTTGAAGATACTTCATTAACTTCCAAGTTTCATTACAAAAGAACTACTAAAGCAGAAGTAAAAGCAAAAACTCAAGGCAACCTAACAACTTCCTCCTCACGTTGCTCCTCCGCGTAGTGTCCATCCTCGCGGTGCTCCTCCTCTATAGGATTGACAGTCTGCCTAACTAAGGAAGAGCTCGGCAGGAAAGGAGAAAGGTCAGAAGGATCAACATCCGTAGCTCCATCCCCCCAAGGCCTTTTCCTCCTAACCCTTGCAGCGGTCTTTGAAGGGACTGGGATATCGTCAATATCATAAAGAGAGAGAAGCCTCTTCCACCTTAACAACGCGCAGAGCCCCAGTCCAACCCTTAGTAAAGATCTTGTCCCTCAGCTTCAAAATCTCCTCCGAATAGGTCTTTTCAGCCTCGTCATAGCCCCTCTGTTCGGCCTCATCCACCATCCCTTGATAATTAGCCTTCAAAGACTTCAGAGCAGCATCGACATCTGCAGCCCTTCGCTCGGCCATGAACATCAGTGCTTTGGCCTTCTTCTTTGCATCTTCTATCTCCTTTAGATAATCTCTGACTGCCTTCAAGGACATATCAGCGTCAGCCAACATGTTGATCGTCTTAACCCTCTCTTGTTCCTCACGATGTCGCCTTTTATCCATGATGTGCATCCTTTGAATGCACTGCACCAAACCGAAATATCATGTTCTCAACAACCAAATTTAAGGAAATAACAGACATAGAAGAGGACTTACTGCGGTTAGCATCTGTACCGAACCCTTGATCAACACGTCGCTCGAAATGTTTTGCTCCGCCATGTCCAAAGGTAGCAGCAATGCCCTTGATAAGTCAAAGGCCAAGTCGCTTGAGTAGATTGTGCTATCCGATTTAGTGATTGCTCGGCCGTTATGCTCCAAGGGAGGTACCCATTCTTCAACCGAGCCCTACTCATTAGAACCCCCAGCAACTTCTTTACCTTTGGACCTCTTCCTCTTTGAGGCCCTATTAGCAGGAAGAACAAGAGTAGCAATGGGAGGATGAGGAGCAACATGCTTTGTTCCACCCTTAGACCTCTCAATCGGTGGAGAAGAAACTCGTGTGTCGACCGTCGAAGTAGCTAGAAGGTCCTCATCATCAGATCCAAAGACTAAGTCATCAAGATTAAGCTTTTGGCGGCGAGCCATTTCGTTTGCTAAGTCTGGCGATGGAGAGTAGCCTCTACTGAGTGATCCACTTGATGAACAAACAATAGCAGTAGAGGAAGCTCCGGTGATATAGCTAACTTGCTCTTCGGTTTCTATCTCAGGTAAGTCCCTCAAGAAGTCGTTTACTTTGAGTTTCCGTTGGATGAGATGTTGTAGGTTCGTACATAGTCAAGCAAACGCGAGGCCGACCAATCTTCGTACCTTAGTGCAACTTTGATATCCCTCCGATGCTCTTTCTCTGGCCTCCTTTTTAGCTTCTTTGAACCTGCAAGTACGAACAACAACACTTAAAAAAAAATCATAGGTGATAAGCGAATGGACAAAAGGAAACTAAAATAAAGAATGACCTGGGTGGCCGTTCTCTCGTGGAACTCGCTTCGATTAGCCCACCTCCTCGGCTGCAAACTCCCAATTACCTCCGACTTGAAGGAAATTAGAGCCATGTTTGTTATTATCGGGAAGTTCAATGACGAGTTGGAGGTCCAACGATCGAGCTTTGACATAATAGGTTTTGCCACCTTTGTTATGCGACAAGGAATAACAATGAAGGATATCCCAAATACCCAAGTCCAAGTCTAAGAGCTCGTTCAAGACCGAGACGCCATTTACCACTCTAAATGTGTTTATTGATATTTGCATTGGTGTAAGTTCAAAATAAGAAAAGAATCGATGCAACAAAGGGTTCAACGGAAACCTAACACCCCCCTCTACGATGGAGGCAATTGAGAAGGGCATTGTGGTGCTTGTACACGACCGATCTGCGTCCACCGCCGCCAATGTCAACGTGACATCATTGGGAATGTTATATCTTCGGCGGAACTCATCCATTCCCGCTGGAGTGTCCACTAAGTTCCGAAACTTACCCATGGAAGGTGCAACGTTCCACCAAACAATTACACTAAGGATGACTTACAAGGTTGGAGGTACAATGGCCGACCGAGCAACTGTATGCTAGACAACTCTTAATGTTACACTTCACCAAAAAAATAATGGTGAAGGTGGAAAAGAAGTACATGGGTTCTATGACTTACAGTGTCAAAATCAAGTGAAACTCGATGGCGAGCGTCTCCGATGAAGCAATCCCACTGTGGTGACCAAAAGAAAAATTGCAAATCAACAAGTGACAACGGTGAACACTGCGAGAGAAGGAACACTGGCACAAGAAATGGCGCTAAAATGCCATCAATACCGTCGGAAAAATAAGAAATCTGAAGCTTACGACGTTGGGAATGGCAAAACAAGATGACGGGGGCAAAATAGACAGGCCATAGGTGATGAGACGGCGGTAGGATCACTCTTTCACCATCAAAAAAAAAGAAGTGCTGTTCGAGGCGTTTGCAAAGCCTCAAGCAACATGCAATAAATAAGAGATTGGTCTCTCTGACTTGAAATTCTAGAGAGAGAAAATGAGAAAATCACAACGTTGGAGCAAGCTATCAACTTTCTAGAAAGAAATTAGAATTTATAGAAAGAGTTCCAAGGATAAGCTCTCAGATTTAAAATTGTTTTAAAGTTCCAAGGAAAGAAAACGTAAAGATAAAGAAAACATAGTACTTTGTTCTCGAAAAGGGACTTGTGTTTTTCTGAAGTAAAAAAGTGGAGGCAAGATGGGTTTGTTTTATTTTTCAAAAATTGATGGGTCTTTTTCACGTCACGTCGGCAGCCCAACCCACTAACAAGACATAAACACGTAGCAGCTCGACAGTCGAGTATGTACGTTCGCCAGTGCCGAGCTTGAAGTTCAACGGTAAGACGAAGATGGTGGCCAACCGAGCGATGCACTGAAAAGATTAAACTGAGCATAACCTAGTGATCACTAAGCTGGTCCATGCATGTACCAATAAGTTGTAGCAGACCCAGCAAAGAACACTAAGCAAAGACTGAAAACCGAACTAATGGCTCGAAGAAAAGGTCGACCGAAACTTAGATTGGACAACTCAGTTGATCGAAATGGTAACATCAAACCAACCCAAGTAGTCGACAATCGAGCAGCGTGAAAGAACTGGTGCGAACAAAGCTACGGATTAACGTAACCGACCAAACTCATTCGTCGACGACAACGAATCAAGCTAGCGACCGAGCTGCGAATTTGGTGGGTTATTCCTCTAAGGCCGAGCAACGGCAAACCCATAGCTGAGCAACAGTCCAGTCGAGCTAAAGTGTACAAGACTCGTAAATTGGCCCTACATTTTGATATGTACAATGGACTAAGCTTGTACCGTGCACGACCTCGGCTGACCGAACAGGCCATGGCAATTTCGAACTAGAAACGGAAGTTGCATTCTATGATGACTGAATGACAGCAAAGACAACCAAATAAAAATAAACCGAGCAGAACTGGAGTTAGCCGAGTGACGCAGAACAAGAACTCGAAGACCCAAATAAAAAGATCAAGCTGGTTAAGTGTTGTGCGTAAATTAAATAAGAGTTGTTCGGCCTATCAAGTGTCGGAAAAGGGTCGACCAAGCAGCGGTGATAACCGACCAAGTTGTAACATGCATGAGTAAGCCAAGCTGGGTGTGAGCAGAATCTATGGACTGAAATGAATCGAAGAAGCTGCGTCTGGCCGAACAAGACGCAAGTCCGACCGAGCTACAACACTCACGAGCAAACAAGCCAAAATATTTTCGACCAAGCAGTAATCAAAGACATGACCGACCAATGCATGAAGAAGTGAGCCGAACAGTTGATTTGCTAATTACGTCCAAGCAAGATAGTGCATGGGTAGGACCTGGCCGACCAAGCACTGAGAACATCACGTTGGTTTTCTAAATGGGACCGAGCAATCATAATTTTCCACTATTTATTTTTGTTGGAAAGCGCACTTGCTCGGAGCATATTATACAATTTTTTGCACGTTCAACCCACCAATAAATTTGCTTAGATAATGCATGTGGAAGTTAAGCAAGGGAGTATTTATCCTGTGACTATGCACAAAAAGTCAAGCAATTAGCCCACCAAACACTTCCATGGCAAACTTACAAGATTTGAATAAGTGGAATACCAAGTTTGTAGCCAACAAACACCCAGCAAATAATTTTTGCATGCTATTACCATGTATGGAAATCAAGGTAGGGCCCACAAAGCATTACCCATCAACATTGTCAAAACAAGTTAGAAATTGGCTATGATAAGGCATGCTTGGACTGCTTTGAAGAACGTTGTATTGCTCGGTCCAATTGTTCAACTTTAGAAATATATATATACCAAAAAAAAAAAAAATGTGTGTATATATATATTTTCAAGTAAAGCAACGACGCTTAGCCTATTGAAAGAGCACCAAGCTAGACAATTACGAGGCTAGTGAAGATACACATTTAGTTTGGGGGCACAACTGAGCTACGAAATATTGACTTGCTCCGAAGCAAGACAATCATAGGAGCTTGGCCCAATGTACGAATGTCACTCCAAAGTGGGCCGAGTAATATGGTGGACCTCCTGGATGGACAGACAACCACTCTGAAGTGGGCTGAGCAACATGTTAGACCTCCTGGTTGGACAACCATTCTAGAGTAGACCTAAAGAAGGCCAATTCACTAAAGATCTTTCTTGGGCCCACAAGAGACAAACAACGCTGCTCCTCTCCCTCTGTGTGAACAGAACATGGAGACATGGAGGTGCAGAAGGACAAGGCGCACACATAACAGACCTGCATCTGAGTGTCAGGTGAGTGGTCGTCCTCCTCCAATAAGAAATGACCGCTAATGAAACAAACAAAACAGACCTGCACCCGAGTGTCAGGCGGAGTGGCTGTCCTCCTCCAATGGGAGACGACCACGAATAAGACACATTTGACAGATGGCGGAGAGAGAAGGTCTTGGAGGACAAGCAACCTTCTCCTATGAAAGGTGAACACTATTCACCCTCAAGGGATTCGAAAATCCACACACTTAACACATGCATACTCTTTGTATTTTCTCTTCTTCCTCTCCCTGAGTCCCTGACTTTACCATCGGAGGGGTTTCCGACCAAACCCCGGTCGGGCAGCCTCACCGTTTGTTATTTTGTGCAGATCTTCAATTCCCAAAACACGTTGTTCATCCACGAAGTTCAACCCTTCTTCATAGTGCAGAAATCACCCCGCACAAATGTCCTTCCATGTGATCATGCTTTTAGCTCAAAGAGAGAGAGAGAGAGAGAGAGAGAGAGAGAGAGAGAGAGAGAGAGAGAGAGAGAGAGAGAGAGAGAGAGAGAGAGAGGGTTTAGGAGGTTAGGAAGTCAAAAGGGTAGTCGCAAAATGAAAAAGTGATAAAACCAATTGAATGAATTGAAGCGTATATGAAAAGCTTTGAAAAAGTTTATATACTAGTGCATTGTATTGAAGAGCACAAGAAGCAATGTAAACTGAAGAAGCGGCAATGTTGACGCTCATCTGTCCAAGTTACAATGCAAAGTGATTAAAGTCATATAAAAGTTTTTTTTTTGAAAAATGTTAGAAGTCTCAAATTTTTTACCAAATAAATGACTAAATGTCTCACATGGGTGTGGGGTCTATGTGAGACATTTAGTCATTTGTTTGGTAAAAAATTTAGTGTCTCTAACATAACCCTTTTTTTTTTAGCTTGTTTGTATAAGTTGGTTATAATTTATTTTTATTTTAGGAGTATGTGTCATATTTGGTACCAGTTCTATTTTTAATAGGTAGACATAATTTTTAAAAAAAATGATAAATTATGATAGTAGTCTATGTATTTTAATTTTTATGTCATTTTAGTTTCTGTAATTTTAATTGGTTCAATTTTGATATTAAATTTATAATTTTGTCTTAATTTGGTTGAGTTGGTTACAATTTTTAGTATTTTTTTATGAAAAATATATACATAAGTGTCATATACCATATTTGTAAGAGCAAAATTGTAAACTTACCAAACTCAACAAATTAACTTCAACTAATTTAATGATAAATTTTCTTAAAATACATTAACGATATTATCAATTGGACCAAATTGATGCAATATCTAAAATTAATGGTCAAAATCAAGTCAATTAAAAGTGTACGGACCAAAATGATACAAAAGATATAATATAGGAACCGCCAGTGTAATTTGTTCTAAAAAAATGTGAAAAAGAATTTAATTATCTACAAATTGACAGAGGAGTGTATTTAGATTCAGTTTTTTTATTATCAATTTTGAATTTATAATAAGTTTTATGAGTGCAATATATATTTTGTTGTAATTTTAATAAATTATGGAGTCATAATTTAAATTACAATTTCATCGAATTGTAATTATAATTTTTAGTACATCACATCATCAGGGTTGTTTGGTGGAATTTATCTTAGTCGTTTATAATGTTTTTTTTATTATGAGAGTGCGGTACACATTCTAGTTATAGTTTATCAAATAAAAATAACTTAAATAAATTTTAAAAAAATAAAATAAAATAAAACTTATTTTCTAGAAATTAGGTGAGAAGTGCTTTTAACTTTCAATAAGTTGTGTTGTACCAAACAACACTAACAAAAGAGATTAATTACAGTCAAGTTTGGAAAGACTAAATAAGTGCACTTTTTGACTTTTTATGAAATATGGGTTAGATTTAGATTGGGTTTAAAGTGATGTGTTAGAGAGATGATGTGACTTAAATAAGATGATGTGACTTAAATAGGATAGTGACTTTTTGACTTTTTGACTTTTTAGATTGTAAATTTGAGTCATAATTTGAAAAACAATCAACTCATATTTTAACATTTCTTCCTCTTTTTTTTTTTTTTTTTTTTTTTAAATTCTTACTAAATTCATTATTTAAACACAGATTTTGTTCATGAGAATGCCTGGCTAAGTGGTTAAACGTGTCTATGTGTTCTTAATTTCTCATTAATGTATTAGACCATCTCCAATAATAACTCAAATCTATCATAAAATTTGAATTTAGTGAAAAATCACTTCTTTTCTTGCTTCAACAGTTTCATTAAATAGGTATCAAATTCAAGATTTCACTTTTCTTTCATCAAATTGAGAACTAATGTCTTTCATCAAATCACTGTTCATAGCCGTTTGATTTTCACTACTGAATGCCCCCTCGAATATCAAATGAAACTTTTACTTAAATTATTACTCAAATTTAATGAAAAAAATTGATGCACCATTGGAGATGTCTTCAAAAAAATTAAAATTTTGTATTTTACTGATAATTATTAGTTGTAAAATGGAGCGTCGAGAAAAAAAAAGAGAGCAGAGAATCTATATATATGTTTTCAAGAAATATGTAGTCTTGGTGTCAGGAGAGAGATGCTCTGGGTTTAGATAAGATTTATATAGAAGATGTATAGTTGAGAACAAGATTCAAAGAGTTGATAGTGTATTTGATGCTGTGGGTTAGATAAGATTTATATAGAAGATGTGTAGTTGAGAACTAGATTCAAGGAGTCGATAGTGTATTAGAGAAACTATTCACAAGGACATGTGACAATGTTACAATGTATTTAACCTGATTTTATCAAGGTTGTTAAAATTAGGATCTTATGTTGGATCGTTAGAGGTGTTTATAGGATCAAATCGTAGAATCAGATCGAAAATCGTAATATCCTATCGAAAAAGACAAATTACATAATAATTAATTTAAATAAATATTTCTTAAAAAGTATACACAAAATGATTCTATATTTTATGAAAAAGAAGTGAAGATATTGTGAAAAATATAATACTCCATGTAAAATGTACATATAATATTATACAATAGAAAACTCGATAGTAAAAGTTCTGCATTTCATCAAAAAAGAAGGTGATGAAGAAGAATTCTATAACAAAATACTTTACAATCTACAATAATGCATAAAAAGTGAAGAAAAAATATTTAACAAAGTGGGATATAAAAATAGATTAAGAACTCAAAAGGGCAGCTTAACCGAATGATAAGATTTGCCGTTAGCATTCCTGGTGGAGCGGATTCGAGTCACAAAAATAATCTCTCCAAAATTTGGGATAAAATTACAGTCATCTTACCCTCCTTAGACTCCGCTAAAGCTAAATTTGTTTTTTCGACTAATTAATTTTCTTAAATTACCATAACATTTGAATGTTTGTTACCTAATTTGTTTTTCTTAGCATTGATTTAATACTACTTAATTTTTATTATTTATTTTGACCACATAAATTGGTATATAGACAACAAATATAAAATTTACAATAAAATATGTCATACAATACAAAACAAGACTTGTAAATTGGATTGGATTCGGATCTGGATTCCACGATCCTATAAGATCCCATTACCAGGATTGAAAGATACCGCCTATAAGAAATTTTTTATATGATCCAGATTGATTATACTCAAATAGATAGTAAAATCCGGATCGAAATTCTAGTAACTATGGATTTTATATCAGTATAGTTCACACTAATTAATGATGTTAGATTAGATCTGTTTATCATCAATACATGATGTTAGATCTATATTTTGTGACATTTTTACTAATCCACTGGGATAATGGAGATAGCACGGCAAGCTGTTGTGCCCCTTTTATGGTCGAGATATGGGATTTATATTAATGATTCAAATAATTTATATTGTATGACTTGTTAAGTAAGTTATTTATGGTAAAAATTAAGTTAGTTAGATATTTGTAACTACATGATTAGGGCTTAAAAAATAAATAATTTATTATCAAAATTATGTTTATCATTTTTTTTTTTAAATATGATATTGTTATGTTATTACAAATGTCAAATTAACTTAATTTTTTTCATGAATAATTTATTTAACAAAACATATAATATAAACATTTTAAATCAACAAAATAGGGTCCATATCAACCCCCCCACAAAGGGCACAACGGTATCTCCTTGTCCCATATCCACTAAACCACATACACTTGTTTTGGCAACTCGAAATAGTCATTATAAAAAAGTTAATTATTATTTTTTACTTTTTTAGACTTTTTTTTATAAAAAATAAAAGAAAAACTAATTTTCAAAACAATTCAAAGAGAGAGTATGTAGAGAGATAGAGAGACACTTATAAAGAGTATGTACACGTGTGTAGGTTTTTATACACTCTACTTTATGTGTAGGTGTATTGTTTTTTTAGAATTCTGTATAAGGTATTATTTGACATAAATTAAATAAGTACACTTATTTAAATGAGTACATTTATTTAGGATACATTACCTCTTTACTTTTCTATATATCTTTTCATAAAAAGTCAAAAAATATATTTATTTAGATTATCTCAAATAACTCTTAAATTTATTTGTGTGTAAGTAAATATTTGAAAAAATATAAATTATACTTAATTCTCTTGAGATTTAGAGAAAATATAATAATCTTATAGTTTTGGGATACTATAGTTACTTTTAGTAGAATTTTAATTCAGATACCAATTAACACTGGATGATCTAATTTTTTTTTTTTTAAAAAGAAGGCATTGCTATACAAGTTTAAGGTAACACTCTCTCTTATATCCTCTCAATCATCAACCAATCATATCATTTATACATCATTAGGTCTGGAAAGTAGATCTAAAAAGTGGGCTTGTATGTCATTTTGCCATACTTTTTTTTAAGGCAAACATAATAAAATAAAATAAAAATGCTAGAATTATCATATCAACTTAAAATTTTTTATAAATATTATGTGTAAAAGATATTATAAAATAAATAATTTAAATTATCAAAACAGAACCTATGCCCTCGTATTCTTTGAAGTTCAAAACCCAACCCATTAAAAAAACAGACGTGATACAGGCCCCCTCCCCCACTCACCCCCTCCACCCCCACACACACGTGGGGGTTGGTGAGTGGGGGGAGAAAAAAAAAAAAAAAACAGTTTTCAGCCAATCAGAGGCAAGAGGGGGTCGTGGGGGTGCCTGCAAAAGGTGGCCTCAGTCTTTTTTGTTAAAAAAATTATCCCTCAGAGCCAAGTAATTAACCTCCAATATGGGGCCAATACCTACCCGATCTTTTAAGGCCCATTTTGTGTCTCTAAATGGCCCAAATGTTAAAACTTGTACATGTGCAAAATTTCCACTACGTAATAATGGTCCCATTTGATAGAGCTGTGAAAAAATAATTATAAATTATAACTTAATAGATTATGACTTATAACTGTGAATATAAACTGTGAACCTGTTTGGTGCAGCTGTGGGATTATGGATTTTAGCAGGAGAGTAGTGTCTGGTTAATAAGTTGTAAAATAACTTTTTACTGTGTAATTGTTTATTTTGCCCTTATATGATATAAAAATGATTATTTTATCATTTTTCAGTTTTAATTTAAAAAAAATTATTTCATTAATAAAAGTTAATATAATTAACATCAATTAATACTAAAATTAATAATAGTATCAATTAGTATAAATTTTTTCATTTTTTCATTTCAAATTAATTAGTGTTAATTAATGGCTTAATTACCATCAATTAATACTAAAATTAATAATAGTATCAATTAGTTTAATTTTTTTCATTATGAATGAATTAGGTGTCAATTAATGGCTTAATTACCATCAATTAATACTAAAATTAAGGCCAAGTTTGGCATGTCCAGGAAAAGTCAAAAAGTCAAAAAGTTACTCAAAAGTTAAAAAGTTAACACTATTCACAAAAAGTCAACAATTACGGCTGCACAACTCCCAATCATAATTTTTCTCCTACAAACCAATTTTTACAATTTTTTATTGCATATTTTTCCATAAAAAGTCAAAAAGTTAACCCAAACATCTATATTTTCTTCCTCAATTTTTTAGTCTAAAACACAAAAAGTACACTTATTTAGGACACCCAAATTAATAATAGTATCAATTAGTTTAATTTTTTTCATTATGAATGAATTAGGTGTCAATTAATGGCTTAATTACCATTAATTAATACTAAAATTATAATAATATCAACTAGTATAATTCTTTCCATTACAAATGAATTAGGTGTCAATACTAATTACTATAAAAATACTGAAATTAGTGTCATTATAAAATTAGTGTCATTTATTTTGTCAATTACATTTTTTCATTTAATAGAAGTTATTTCATTTTTTTATTATTTTGTTTTGTTTTCATTAATATCAATTAGAACAATTGTTTTTTTATATATTATTATTACAATACCAAAGAAAATACCAAAGAAGTTATTTAATTGAAATAAATTTATATTGATATTAACTGAAATAAAATTATTATTTATTTAAATTGTGCAATTTATTTAATTTTATTTAATTTATTATTTAATTGTGCAATTTATTTAAATTGTGCAATTTAATCATTATTATTATTTTTATTATTTAATTTTTGTTTTTGTTTTTAATTATTATTTTAATTATTTTGTTTTTAATTATTAATTTTGTTTAATTTATTTAATTTTTGTTATTTTTTTTTCTTCTCTTCCTTCCTGAAACCCTAGCCACCACCGCGATCTGGAACGGCAGAGAAAGAGTGCCGTCGCTCGTCACCGTTCACCAGCCTGAATAACGCCGGAGATGGTTTATTAGTTCGTGAGAAACAGAGAGAGAGAGAGAGAGAGAGAGAGAGAGAGAGAAAGAAAGAGAAAGAGAGAGAGAAAGACGACGGTGATGCCTTCAGATTGAGATTCCGATGCCTTCAAATCGAGATCAAGATAGCGATGACGACGGTGATGTCTTCAGATCGAGATCGCGAGATCGCGAGGCTGTCGATTTGGCTCCCATAGACACTAGGTTTTCGTCGCCTTTCACCACCGCGAACCTCTCTAGGGCGGTGATTGTCACTCATAGATCTGAATCCGAACACACGCACACGCGCGCGCGCGCCGCACACACACACACACACACACACACACACACACACACACACACACACACACACACAGAGCTAGGGTTTCAGAGAGCTATGGTTGGTCGGAAATCGCCTCCCTTTCACTGGAAATCGCCTCTCAGAGGCGTGCGAGAGATAGAAATGAGTTGTGTTTGGTTTATATACGTGGCACACTAGTAATAACTTGAAATGGTGAGGGGCATTTAAGTCATTTTGCCCCTCAAACCCCCAACTGCGCGCTTAAGCTGAATAAAAAGCACCCCCGGAGCAACTCAAGGAATAATCACTTTTTTTACTTAATTTAAGCTAAAAGTTGATCACTTGAGCTCTACCAAACACACAAAAATCACTTAATTTAAGCTAAAAGCTGAAATAAGTTGGGTTTAAGCTCTACCAACCAACCCCAATAACTCATGGTGTGCTCAAGTCAAGGGTAAAAGTTTTTTAGATTTATTAAAGTTGAAAATTTTCATTTTATGAGTGAAATTAGTGCATTGTGAAATCAATTTGTACCTATATCAATCATTTTAATCGTTCATTTCATATGACAAGCTGAAAAGAATATAAATATAAAAAATTAGATTGATCAAATATAAGTAATCACATGTTCAAATCACATATATATTACAATATATAGACAATCTATTTTAAAAGAGAGACTTGTTGAAAAAGCCAAGGTAAGGTGGGTATAAGACATTAGGTCTAGTGGATTTATTTATTTATTTATTTATTTATTATTATTTTTTTTTATGGTTTTGGTAAGAGGTCCACCATTTGTAAAAAAAATATTAGTAAGAAGTCATTTCATTGATTTTAGAGGACATTTTGTTTCTAAATTTAATTGTTGATTTTTTTTTATCTGTTGACTTCCCGTTGACTATCAAATTTATATCTATCTGTTTAAATTTTTTTCTATTTGTTTAAATTTATATCTATTTGTTCAAATTTTTTGACTATTTGTTCAATTGTTTGCCCTTATCTAGGGATGGTCATTTTAGTCCTATCTACGATGGCCCATTTATACCTATCCGAATGGGGCAGATTTTACCTGACCTAACAATTATATAAGGCGGGAGTGGATTATATTTTGGTCACCTGCAACAGAGGTGGGGCAAGGGCGAAGGTGAGAATCGTCTTCCTCAATCCAAACCCTTCCCGATATAATTAATAATATATATATATATATAATTAAATATAAGAAAGGAATACTAAAAATTTGTGATTCTGTTTAAATATAAATGAATAATAATCTTAAAAATCTCACTGTTTATATATATGGAAATAAGAGAAATTATTTAGCGTGTTAAAGGTTTAAATAGTTCTCAATTTTTTTGGTTATTTAAAATGTGGTTGGGTATCCGTGGGTATCAGGTATCTGCAAGGGCAGTGATAGGATTAAAAAATTTCACCCGTAGTGGAGTTGGGGTGGGGGTGGGGGTGGGAGTGGGGTTTGAAAGTGAGGGCAGGGGATAACAAACCCGCCCTAGACTTGCCTGTAGCCATCCCCACCATTATCTATTCAAAATTTTGATATTTATTGAAATTTACTACCTGATCTGTTAAATTTTTACACCTCTCTTTTCTTTCTCTTGGTATCTGTTGAAATTTACTACACGATCTGTTGAAATTTTGCTATCTGTTGAATTTCACAAGCCTATTTTTTCATTATCTATTTCATCATCGTCTTCATCATTATTATCATCAACAACAACAACAACAATAACAATAAGAAATCTAAACTTACATTTAAAAAAAAAAATTTGATTAGACAAAGAGAGAGAGAGTTGCAGAGAAATGAGGATAAATTTTATTTTCTTTTCATTTCTTCTATTTTTCTTGGCAGACAAATAGAGGAACAAAGTAGATCTGTGTGGATCTATAGACTTTATAGAGAGAAACACTAGAGAGAAAGTATTGTGGTAGAGATCAATGAATCCATCACAAAGAGCTTACAAATTCCATCTATAACCATTTACAGAGAGCCCAGGCGAACTTGTAGAGATCTATGAATCCATCGCTACTACTCTCATCAAAACTTCGACTCCTTATATTTCTTCGCTATGTTGATCTCTCTGTTCATACTCCAATCAACAGAATCTAAAAATAAAAAAATATGTGTGTATATAAAGATAGAGAGAGAATCAGAGAAACAAGAGACACTTGGTGCAGAGTAACCTAATCGTCTTTGAGTCTCTGAGTCTTTGGCTAGTTAGATTAGAGGAGATGAAGGAATTTGGGATGACAAGGACGTTGAGAAAGGTGGTCGGTTAGATCGGCAGATAGCGAGGTAGTGGTGATGTCATCAGATGAGAGATTAGGTAGAAGAGAGATGATGAGCGATATAGAGAGAGAAAAACACCAAACCACGGCAACGAGATCTACGGTCAGCGAGCCCCGACTAGCGGCAGACAATGGAGAAAATTTCACGATCAAAACCCTAAAAGATAAACACAATGTAAAAAGATGAGAGAGAAAAGAGAGAGAGAGAGAGAGAGAGAGAGAGAAAGTACAGAAAGAGGGAGTCCATATCCTCTGCCATGGTTTCCTGCGGTGGTCCTTGCCGTGGTGCCTAAACGACGTCATTTTGGCATCAAATTCAATTTTTTTTTCCTTTCTTTTTTTGCCATTTCTTCCTCAAATCGTTGAGACAGCCCTAACCCTCAATAGAGAGGCAAACTCAAACGGCTCCTCCGACACATAGGAGGGAGGGCGATGACGACTCCGTTTTGATAAGTTTTTTTTTTTTTTTTTCTTTTTCTTTCTCTCTCATTGACCTAACCCGTCAAGAGAGAGGCGAACTCAAACGTAGCAGAGAAGGGGAGCGAATGTGGCTGCGATTGCGGCTACGACGAGGTGAGGTTGCGGTGAGGTCTCTTCCATCTTCATTCTCATGTGGTGCTTATTATATATGATTTATTGAGTTTAATTTCTTGTTGATTTCTTAAATGGGTTTCATTTAAGTGGTTTGATTTCTTAGATTTTATGGATTTGATGTCATAAATGGGTTTGATTTAAGTGGTTTGATTCATTTTCCCTTATTTTCCTTTCTTTCTCATTAGTTTGAAAACCCTAATCATTTTCAAAGAACAGAGGCGAAACAGAGCCCTAATCCATTGATTGTGTTTGTATTTGCATGTATGGCTGCTCATTATTTTTACAAGCTTTCTGAAAATTTATTTTGCTAGCTGTTATACAGTGTGTTGAAGAAATTTTGTTGATGTTATCTTCCCACTATTTGTTTAAGCTAGGATATCTAGTATGGTCACCAATCTATTGCTTTGTCAAAAATCTTCTTCTTCTTCTTCCTATTTTTTTTTTTTTTTGGTGTTGAAACTTCTATCCTAGTGCATTTCCAAGAAATAATACACACTAATCCTTTTGCGAATGATTCTACTAGTACAAAAATATTAACAAAATACATCTTTCCTATCTCTATGCATCCTTATTTACTTTAGAAATATCAATCTATACCCATTAATCAACCTTTCTATAATTTTATAAAGTTGACCATCAGATCACTTCATTTCAAATCCATGTATCCAAATGGTTAATAGCTGGTTTAAACTGTTGCAAGTTTCAGCAGGGGAAATTGATGAGCTTAAAATTGAAGATAAATATACCACCTTCTCTAAAACAAACGATACCTAGTAACATGGTAGACCTGGTTTAATCTCTATTGTCTAGCTTTGATTTTGATTTGTAGTTACAATCCTTCATTTGGTTTGTCTAGTTTTGATTTTTAATCTCCCCCTTGTTCATCCTTGCTCTTTTTTTCTTTTTTTTTTTTTTTTTTTTTCTTCTTGTTCTTATGTCAAACTTATAAGTTTTGTATTTAGTTCAGCTCTGATTGTCATATGTTCAAGTGGAAAAGAAACTTGAGGTTGGACAAGGGAAAACAAAAGTCCGCCGGTTCTTTTCTAGATTTTCTACTCCCATATTCTTGGAGGTATGTTTGTGCTTATTTCATGCTGATATAAATGTATTGGTCGGTTGGTTTTCAATTTAAAAGTTACTGACTACTTCTGATCAGCATTGTTTGTTATGATCTTTTCATCTTGTACTGCACGATGATGCCATTTTTCTCCCCAGAATTGGAAGAATTTTATATCTTACTCTGTTATTGTTATTATTATGAGGCAATCTTTTTTGGTGAATTATGGATATCCTAGGAAAATAGTTTATAATCATATTGCCAACCAAAACTCCCATCTCGAATGATACATATATGGCAATTTTATTATTATTAGAATAAACAATAGTCAGTGGGACCAGATATTTTTCTCGGTTCATAACAACTTTAAACTCTATTTTCAATCTCATACATATATCAGACTTTGCATATGCTTGCAAAATTTAGGCATTTACATGTCTCTCATCTCATTGTAGCTCGGTTTTTTCGTGCCCCCTTTCGGAAGTTCGAATATAAGCCTTACAGTTCGGACTTCCGTGGTTCTGAATCTAATCTCAGAAGTACAATGTGAAATTGATAAACACCAAAGAGTCCAAATCCGGCAAATCTTTTGGAAAATCGATTTTGAATCAAATTGTCAAAAATGGACTGCTTTGCCAGATACAGAATCGCCACCTAAATATTTTTGAAAATTTAGGAAACCCATGACTCTTGCCAAAGGCCACGTTTTGGCACGTGTCCGTCATCACTAAGATTGTCTTGGCTCGAGGAACTTAGGTATGAGAGAGGAAGGTCATGAATACTTTTGAGCACCCCCGCTAGCCCGATCAAAGATCAGCCTCTACTAATCATGATATGATTTTTATCAACATTATATGCTCATATTCCGGTTTATTAGGCTAACATTACTATGTGATGCGCACACACACAAGTATAGTCTAACTTGCAAGAATTGGAACATTTCGAGTCATGTTCGTTTTGAAAATTATTTCGAAATATGTGCCACTTGAAAAAGTGATCGCATATGAACATTTACTCAAATCATTCCAATTCCAGCAATAAGCCTTTATTCACAGGCATTCAAGCAGTTATAGCAATTAAGCACTTAGCCTCATGGCAAGCATGCCAAACATGGCAACACTAACATACTATGCAAATGCTAAAGCGAGTAAAGACTCACCTAGTACTCAAAGCCAAAATAAACAAAAAAGTTAGAAAAATGCGCGATTCCTAACTATGCAATATGACTAATGTAACACATGCGATATGCAATTACTTAGGCTCGGCTACTTAACATGGCATATGAAACAATTTAAATAGTATGCGGTCTAAGCATGTATTCAAAGAAGTATTGAAACGACAATGCAGTTAGAATGATGAACCAAGCCTCGGTGCATGCAATACAAATGGATGCAAACATGGAGAATGCTAATTGAAACATGATGTCCCTAAACTAACCATCGTAAGCAGTTAAATAAAAGGGAGAAAGATGTGGGGTTGGAAGACATACACATTATTACATTGCGCTCTCACGAAGGAAAGTCTGAAAGAATAAGCTAAGCTAAACTAGTTAAGCTAAGCTAAAGCTAATTGAGCTAATTATTACAAACCAGAATGAATAACTAGCTAAACTAATTTAACTAATTATTACAATAATAAATAAATTAACTAACTATTAAAGTTAACTAATTAATGATTACAACACAAGTGCAATTAATAGTTAAACTAAACAATTAACTACTTCGCCTCGGGAAATGAGAGATGTTCATGCGCATGCTCGCTTTTCACCTGAAAAGACTACCGTTTTGCTTCCGGAGAGCCTCTGTTGCACAATAGAACACCAACACTGCTGCTCACTTTGTTTTGCCTTACAAACTCACTGCTCAACTTTGCATCAGTGGCCGGCCGGCCACTGGAAGAGACTGTTGGCCACTAGTGACGGCCGGCCGGCCATCAAAGGTGGCCTGCCGGCCATGGAAAGTGGCCTGCCGGCCATTGCTGCACAGGTTTATCTTGCTGCAACAGAGGACAAATAGAGCATATACAGGGTATTTCAAGGGTTTGTTTACACAACTCACCCCTCATTTTCATGATCAAATCAAAGGAAAACCAACTTAAGCCACAAACCACCAACTCAAGCAATTTCATTGCATGATGGCTTGTGACTCAAGAGGTGCAAGTTCAATAAATACAAAGCAAGACACACACCTCCTCCCTTTCATGAATGATCAAGGGAAGAAGTTGACCTTGGAGACTTGAATCATTTCATCACTAGCAAGTATGAAATGGTTCAAGCTTCCATGTGTTCAATTAATGTCCGATTGAACACAACATCTTATTATCTTGCTCACTTTTAGTCCCAAGTTTTAGTTACTCACTTTAATTTACCAACCATTCTTTAATCCAATTACGTCCAATGGTGAATTAAAGTCCTTTAATGGAAAGAGGACTCAAAACAAAATTTGCTTTGGGTATAAAAGAAGCATCATACCATTGGTAATGAATCCCATAAGAGATTAAATCATTAAGTATGAAACCTCAATTTCATACTTGAGCAAACAAGTGACTTGAAACTACTTTCAAAGAAAAATAAAAAAAGCCAAGAATAGAGGGAGGTTGCAGAGATTAGTGCTGAAATGAAGTATGAAAAGCTCAAAATAAATGCTATCAACTCAAATAAGTGATGTCTAAGACCTAAAATATTAAGCTTTTGAGGACTATTACACTAGAAGCATGCAAAACAAAGCTCAAATGCCAACAACAGCATAAAACAGTGCTAAAACAGTCTAAAATAAGTCCTAAAACATGCTGGAATTAAGCTAAAAAAGTCTAGATTAAAATGCTAAAACATGGCACCAACTAGGCTAGTAAGCAAGTAATAAGGAGGGGAGGCTAACCCCACCAATTTTGGACTTCAAAACATGATTTTGGCCACTAAAAAAACTCTGAAAATCAGTCTTTAAAAGCTTGGAAAACAATAGTAAAATGGTGGGAAATACAAGGGCAAATGCCTCCAAAATAAGATATAAAGAAGGGCTATCAACCCCTTAACCTTTAATGGCCTTAAACCCAAGCTTCAGCCCAAAAAACCCTGAGTTTTGACAACCCAAAACAATGGAAAAATAGTAGGAATAAAAGAAAATAAAACGAAGCTACAAGCAAAATCTTATACCTCTTGAAGAGAAAAAGCTATTCCAAGCAACAAAACCAAGTAAACACACCCTCTAGAGCTCAAACTAAGCTCAAGAATACCTCAGCTCAAAGGTAAGAAGATTTGGTTAAGGGTGTGTAGGCAAAGGTTAAAGAATTATAGGCTAAAGTGTAGAAATTTGGTAGAGAGAGGAAATTTTTTGAGCTCAAAAGTTTCTAACCTTAAAACATGAGAGAGACGCCTCCTATATATAGAAAACATGAAATTCCTTCAAGGAGATCCAGCCCTACACGTGGAGATAGATGTATGCATCTGTGCAAATAGTTGGCACAGTTGGTATAAAATATCTACAGAATACACTGGTGGCCGGCCGGCCATTAGTAGTGGCTTGCAAGCCACATCAGTGACCGACAACCCAAATGCAGCCCAAAAGTTGCAGGCTGGAAAAGCTAGGCTTGGTTCAAAATTGGGATAACAAATGTACAGGGTTTGAAAGTCTCAAAGTTATGGCATTCCGCTGAGGACTTTGAACACTTGGCGAGCAAATAAACTCATCATTGGGTGTGTATGCGAGGACGTCCAAGTCGTAAGGGCCGTCAAAAATGGGGTGTCTACAATTGCCCCTCTTTAACAGAACTCGGAGTCATGAAATGATGTGAGTGAATGTCAAAGCCTAAAGACGACCCATTTTGACAAGGTCGTAAGACTTAGACAAACAATCAAGACAGAAAGAAATGGTTGTGCCTGCGAGTTGCCTACATATCCTTTGCAAGGAATCAAACCAGCGTAGTTCTGGGATAAAATGCAAAATGATATGTACAAAAACTTTGAAAGTTGGACTCACACGCTTCGCGAAGTCGACTATATTGAAAACTCATGATCATGCGAGATGATGCAGTAGGCAATAACAAATGCGATAAGCAAGAATGAATTCAATAAGCAAGATAACAACACATGAATGAAATAAAATGCACTCTAACCACGCCCAAACAAGAGACGAGGAAAGAAAACGCCGCTCAAGGTTACGCTCCACGCACCATGAGAAATTGAGAATGGGTCAAGGTCATGTTTCACACGTCCCGAGAAACAAGAGAACGAGAACCGCTCGGGGTCGCGTTTCACGCGTCTTGAGATACAACACAAAAACTGCTCGGGCTCGTGCTTCGCACGCCTCGAGATAAAACTTGCTCGGGTGCGTGTTTCACACGTCCCAAGATAAAACCCACCCAAAGCCGCGTTTCATGCGTCCTAAGATAAGAAGAAAACCGCTCAAGCATGTGTTTTGCATGTCTTGAGATGAAACCCACCCAGGGCCGTACGTCATGCATCCTGAGAAACTCTAATCACGCTGAAAACGTGAAAAAATGAGAAAAGTCACTTGGGTTCGCGTTTCATGTGTCCCGAGATAAACCGGCCTAGGGCTGCGTTTCACGCATCCTGAGAAACAAAAACCACTCAGGGCCGTGTTTCACAAGTCCCGAGGTAGAACCCGTCTAGGGTCGCGCGTCACGCGTCCGGAGATAAACAATTGCTCAGGCGCGTGCTTCGCACATCCCGAGGTAAAACTTGTCCAGGGCCGCGTTTCACACGTCTTGAGAAATAAAAACCGCTTGGGGCCGTGTTTCACACGTCCTGAGGTAGAACCTGCCCAGGGCCGCGCGTCCCACGTCTTGAGATAAACAACCGCTCAAGCGCGTGCTTCGTACGTCCCGAGGTAAAACCCGCCTAGGGCTACGTTTCACGCGTCCTGAGAAACCAAAAACCACTCGAGGCCGTGTTTCACACGTCCCGAGGTATAAAAGAGTGGTGTGTGATAGATGCATGAAGGTAAACAAGTGCGGTAGATACACAAAGTGAACAAGTGCGATAGATGCACAAAGTGAATGAACCGTACATACAATATTGTTTGCCAATTAGAATACGATATAGTGACAATGCATGTTCTATGCAAGATAAACAGTTGAGATACAATGCTAATTGAAGGCATGTTCTATGCGTGAAACGAGATGCATATTCTATGCATGATTGGAATGATGCGAGATACGCATGGAACACACGTATATGTGAAATGCATATTCTATGCAACATTACAAGTGAGATGCATATTCTATGCAACAATATAAGTGAGATGCATATTTTATGCAACAATAGAGAATAAAAGGAGAGCAAAAGCAAAACGAACAAAAGCGACATTCAACGGCACCTTCCGATTCACCTCTCTGAAGAATTGCGACATGTTTAAAAAGGATACACTTCGTTCATGTTGACAAGCGATGCACATCGCGCACCAAGAACACAGTTTTGAGCTTCCGTAGAGACAATCTGAACCCAACTGTGAACCTTCCCTGCAACTCTTGGGAACCAAGGACACAAAACAGCATCAAAACACAAAAGAAGGCCACCGGCCATTGGCTGGCCATGGAAGAACCTTGTCGGCTACCAATGTGCCTTGCCGGCCCCCTGCCGACCAACAATGGCAGCTCGAGGATTTTTTGGTCTTTTCACCCTCAGGTCTTTAAGTATAGGCCATGACTCTTCATTTCCTCATAACCTCACATCTGAAATTGCTCTCTCTCTCTCTAGGTGCTTTTCCTCTCTAAATTTGAGCTTTTTACGCGTTTTCCAATGCCTCACGCGAACTTTATTCGATAAACCCTCTTAGTTCTCTTCACTTTGAACCGATTGAAACTTGATTTCGACGCTTCTTTCCTCATTTTCACCCTTCTAGGCTTGTTTCCCTCGAGTTTCTCTTGAGTCCTGTGCACTTTTCCTAGCTTTGACTTTTTTTTCCATTTTCTCTCTCCTAGGGTCGACTTTTTCCAAGTTTAACCTCTTTTCTCCATTTTTCTTTATTTTTCACCTACTTTTCACCCATTCTTCAGATGGTGGATGGTTCACCACACGATGAGGCCCCTCTAGAGGTTCCCCTCGCATTTTCACCTATTTCTTGGGCGGATGAGCCGATCGTTGCCGAGGTAGCTGAAGGTATTGAAGCTGACCTCGAGGCAGAGTTCGAGCCCAAGTTTGAGCCAGAGCTACTACCAGTGAGAGTATGGCCATTCGATCCGAAGAGGTACCATCCTCACACACACATCTTGCTAGCCGATGGCATTAGGCGCTTCAGTGACTTCATTCTCGATGTGCCGGAGGATCTCCTACTGAGGGAGCCAACTTTTCACCTTTCATCTATCACAGTTGAGGTATGAGTTTTGTGTTCATGCATTCCTGCCTATTTTCACTTGCATTTCTTGTACTATATTTTCTGACTGTACTTTCATCAACACCATATCTGATTCATTTGTTCTTTGCCACAGGGTGAGTCTCGTGCCTTTAGAGGGTATGGAGCTACTACCGTGCAAGACTGGTATGACGAGCTCCCCGCAAGAGTTCACAACATTGTAGATAAAAATGGCTTCAATCTATTCTACTTTGGTCTGACGCGGGTTATCGCGAACTGTCCTTTTTTAGGTGCACTTGTGGAGAGGTGGTGGGACACCACCAACTTCTTCTACTTTTCTACTATAGAGGAGATGACAATGACTCCCTATGACTTCGCCATGATCACGGGCTTAGACGTAGGGGTGATCTAATCCCGTTTGATACAAACATGGGAGAGTGAGAAGCAGCCTAGGTTGAGCTACTGGGAGCGCGTCCACCCATATAGCAGACAGGCATGGTCTTCTGATGTTCGTCTTTGGTGCCACCATGTTTTCGAACAGGTGGAATACCGTGGGCTTGTATCTGCTGAGCACTCTAGTGACCCTTCCTCGGGTGCACTTCTATGATTAGGGCGGAGCTGGCCTTGCCACCCTATATAGATACATAAGCTCGACCTCTCGTCTAAGCAGAGACTTAATCGAGGCTACTGGCGAGCATGAGAGGTATGCATCTCAGTTCCCTCTTTACACTTTACATTTTCTGCTCAACACTTGTGCTTTCTGCTTTGCACTTTTTGCATCTGTTCATACATTGCGCTTTCTGCTTTGCACTTTCTGCATTTGTTCGCGCTTCTGTTTTGCACTTTCTGCATTTGTTCATACTGTATTGGCACATATCACTGCATTTTCTCCGCAATTATGGGTGTATGCTTACTTTCCGACTTTGGCTCCGGAGCCCATAGAAGAGCTCCCACTGGTAGTCCCTTACTCACGGAGGTATGATAGCCAGCTCCAGTGTAGGACCTGCGAGACCTTCACATTCTTCCGGTATTACTTTGACACTGTAGCTGCTCATGAGGTAACCTAAAATACAATTATTTTTGCTTTATAATTATTTTGATTCACATTTAACAACTGACAACAACTAATAATCTATACAACCTCTATTTATAGATCATGTGGCAGCCATGGACCATGATGCCGGCCGGAATTTGGGACTAATATGCCGGGGCTGGGCCACTTCTCGTTTTCCCATCCTACTCGAGGGCCCAGTCTGCTGGGCCTGGTTCCTAAGCGAGCGGTTCGTACATCAGATTGTGGGCTTGCCTGACCCGATCATTTCGATGGCGCCGCCAGAGTCCATGCGATCAGCAGATAGCCTATCCATTGATGAGGTCACTCAGTTTATGGTGGGCCTAGATGCTGATTACTTTCAAGCAGAGGGCAACTATGCGACCTTTATCTAGACACATTTGATGCCACCTTGGACCAGTGCTCGTGGAGGTGAGAAGGTGAGAGCTCCTGCTACGAGAGAGATATCTAGAATGACCAGGGCGACTAGGGCCCGTACTTCCAGGCGAGACAGAGGACCGGTTGGCCAGAGCTTCTCACTGCACTGACATGCTGGCAACATACCAGGGATGCTTATCAGGTCCTGATTGAGCCTGTAGCGGCCGGGCATAATCTTGTCGGGGTTAAAGGCCCGACTAAGGTATGGACCACTCTTTACCATTTGCACCCCGCATTTTCATTTCAGATGTATTCACCGCGAACATTGATCATCCAAATACATTTGCAAGCATCCATTGAGTACACAGGGATCGCTCTTGAGCTGATAGCCTCCTTGATGGGTATGATACAGAGGAGGGAGACATTACTTGGTCTCCACGGCATCCCGGTAATTTCTTCAGTTTACACTTCATGCTATCAAATTTCCACTGATGCACTAGGATTTCAACTGTAGTCTATTCTAAACCGCACTGATGCACTGCATTGGCACACTATATTCACACACTGTGCTTACACTCTATATCTGACTTCTGCATACACTCATTCTACATTGCACACTTGCGTCTGATACACACATTACATACTATGCTTGCATCTGATACACACACTAAAACTGATATGTGACAACTGTCCTTTTCAGATCCTACCCATACCAATGGCTCCAGCGGTAGTAGTGCCAGGAGCGGCAGCACCTCCTCCTGCAGCAGGGAGGAGAGGTAAAGACAAGAGTACCCGAGCCCGGAGTAGTCCTCCCAAGCCCATCTTAAGGGACGACGATGTTGAGACTAGTGGCTTAGAGGAGGCAGTGAGTCAGCACTCTGGGTCGTCTGAGAGCGGAGATGACGACGTTGGCTTGGGTTCTGAGAGCGGAGGTGACAACGCTGAGGAGGGCTTGGAGCAGGGAGTGGAGACAATGTTGGCTCTGGTTTCGGCTCAAAGGTAGGTTCAGACAATGGAGCCGATGGAGACAGTGCCCTAGAGTCTTTTCCTCCGAGGAAGAGGACGAAGAGGGCCTCTTGAGCATAAGGTTGCTGGCGCTGATTTTTTTTTTTTGTACTTTTTGCTTATTTTCTTTTTGTTTGGTAGCATTAGCACATTGTATAGCTTTAGAAATTTTTATTTTCCTTAAAACTTGTACTCCTCTTTTGTAAAAACCATTATCGGAATAAAACCTCATAGTTTTTATGAAAAGTGTGTTGTTATTTTTGCATCATGAGCACCATACATGCATGAAATGGACATGGAATCAAAACAGCCAAGAGCACTTGATTAAAACAAAATGCTGAATCCGGTAATGAACCGACCAACAACCAAAATTCAAAATGCAACATACAACTCGATAAACAACACAACAACAACTTAATAAACAAAACAACTCAAATACAACTCAGCAAGCTTGCTAAAACCAAAAAGGACTCAAAACAAGACCTTAAAACACACAAAGAACAGAACAAAACACATGCTTTTAGTATTGTTCAGCATAAAGGTAGACAGCAGGCCTGAGAGGAAGGCTGCCAGCTAGAGGGGAAGCTTGCCGGCCACCTGCCGACCACAAGAAATGGCCTGCCAGCGCCAATGTGGCCTGCCAGCCATCAATGTGCAGAACCTCCAGATTGTTGACAGCTGGCTTTCATTCACTGCCTTATCTTCTATAAAAGGTTGAACTTCGTGAATTCTTCCTTTCAGCCTCAAACTCTTCACAAATGGAGCCATTTTTCGCCGAAAGACTCTCGAATTGGATAGCGACTTTAAATGGCTCGGAAAAGGTGAATTTTTAGGGTTTCGGCATAAATGCACTTTTTTTGTTAACCCGAACTCCACTTTGTTTTTCGTTCCTTTATGACGCGGCTAGGCGTTGGGACCCAATTACACATGTCTTTAGTTTCGGGGGACAAGAAATGTGCCCAACAATTAAAGAATTTCAGGCATTAATAGAATTCCGGTGCGATGAGGAAATCATGTCTTAGCCCCGTTTTGGCCATGTCCAAGCTTTGGGACGGGTGTGTGGGCTCACTCTGCACGAGGCTCAATCTCTAGCCCACAATGGAGAGTTAGACATTCCTAGTCTGATTCATCGATCTTCTGATACCGGTGACTGTGGCGACCGTCTTTGGCGGGGTTTTCAGTAACATGCCCTTTGCTTATGTATGCTTGCTCATTTTCTCCTTGCCCCTAGTTTCGGCGGGTCCAGCATCCGCTTGATTGAAGTGGCGTAAGGCCTGAAAGAAGGTAAGAGTTGCATTGGCTTGGCGCTGGCCAAGACTTTGATGAGCTTAGACGCCTTCTATCGGTGAGAGACTACCAGATTCGCGGGGAGTCCATTACTTCTTCAGGTATTTCTTCATATCCTTATTCATATGTGTTTCTCATATCGCTCGGCACTCATGCTCCATTTTTCTCTCAAAGCCCTTTTCTCACTTTTCTTTCAACATACATCTCTTTATTCTTTAATCTCTTTTTTCTTTCATCCCTTCCCAGGTGTGGCTTATGGATAAGCTGAAGGTAGTGAACTTTTGCCCTGAATACTCAGCTCGTGGCTATTTCTTCCGCCACCAACTAGTGGATTTCCCGAATGAGGGATGGTGGTGCCAATGGATGTGCAACAAGTCTACTGCTGACCTAGCCTGGCGTTGCCCTTGGCTTAATCTGACCAAGATGAGTTAGAGCAAGGCTCGGCAGTCCGGTATTCAGCTGATTGGCCTTACACACTGTGTGTTTTATTTCCCCTTCTGGTTAAGACATCAGTTTGGGCATGATCAGACCTACTCAAAGGAGGGGGTAGAGTATCCAGTTTCATTCCCCATCCGAAGTTCACACTTGGCTAGGTACTTCACTGCTTGGAGGATGAGGGAGCTTCTGGCCCCTGCCCCTAGTTTTAGTTGTGCCATTTCTGGCGAGTGTTTGGCTTGGCTCAATGAGAAGGCACAAACCGGGCCTACTTTGGCTTCAAAAGCTTCCATAAGCACAAGCGAGGAACGCAGGAGCACTTGACTCATCTATGCTCCTAGTTTATTGCTTTGATCTTTCTTTTTAAGTTTTTTTTTTTTTTCAATGTAATAAAAGCAACTTTGATTTATATTGAGAGTTAGAGAACTTTGTATTGAAATCAATGAAATTAATGTTGTGAGCACTGAAAATTTTCCTTTTGGTCCAAAAATGGTCTAAGTTGTAAAAGGTAAAATTTGAACAAAATCAACTTTTATTAAAACTTTCCAAAACCATTTTCGAAAAGGATCACCACTTGACACGCACGGAATCAATCCTCAAGATGTATAACCCCGAATCCAAAAAGTCATAACCGCCCCTTGATTGAATAGCACTGCTCAGCATTGTAACCAACTCTTCTCTCAGAGTAAAGATCACAACCGAACCCTTGGGTAAAGAACAAACAAAGATGACCTGATCAAACACATGGACAGGACAGTTGAGTTGGAGGTATTTATGGCCGAACTTCATGATGAAATTGTCTACGTATCCCGAAGATGGGAATTAGGCCTTACGTAGTTCGGTTCGAGTTCACTCGAGTATTAACTCTCTCCTTTTACGCTCTAACTTTTGCCAAGGCCGCCCTTCAGGGTTTTTAACCTTGCGAGCTCAGTTTTTCTTTATTTCTAATTTTTTGTGCTCTAACTTTTGCCTAGGTCGCCCTTCCGGATTTTCGGCCTAGCAAGCCTCTCAGAGATAGTATTTCTTTAACTTGTCCATGTTGATCTGTTGGGAAAATTCTAGGCCATCCAGGTCCATAAGAATAACAACTCCACCCGACCAGATAGTTTTGATGATGTAAGGACCAGTCCAATTGGGTCTGAACTTGCCCCTAGGGTCATGGATGGGAGCTCGGTTGTTTTTTAGCACCAAATCTCCCTCTTTGAGATTTCGGGACTTAACTTTCTTGTTAAAAGCCCTAGCAATCCTGCGTTGATAGCCCTGAATATGGTACAATGTTTTCAGCCTTTTTTCATCAAACAGCATCAGTTCTTCAAACCTGCTCTGCTGCCAGTCCGCCTCTGCTATTTGACACTTAGCCATAACCCGTAGTGACGGGACTTCTATTTCAATTGGAAGAACAACTTCCATCCCATAGACAAAAGAGTAGGGAGTTGCCCCTGTAGGCATCTAAATTGAAGTTCTATAACCCCAGAGTACAAATGGCAATTTATCTGGCCAGTCCCTATGGGCCTCTACCATCTTCTGCAAAATATGTTTGATGTTCTTGTTGGCGGCCTCAATAGCTCCATTGGTTTGCGGCCGGTATGTAGATGACTTGTGAAAAGCCACATTGTATTTCTCTAACAAGTTGATCACTTCTTTCTTAAAGTGAGAGCCATTATCTGATATAATTTCATTTGGGACTCCATATCGGCAAATGATGTTGTTTCTGATGAACTTAGACACATGTGCTGCTTTCAACACTGCGTAGGACTGAGCTTCCACCCATTTCATGAAGCAATCAATTGCCACCAGAATGTATTCATGCCCATGCAACCCTTTTGGTGTGACTGCCCCAATGATGTCAATTTCTTAGACTGAGAAAGGCTATGGCGAAGTCATGTTCTACAATTTTGACAGTGGAATATTAATGCGATTTGCATGAATTTGGCATTTGTGGAATCGCCGAACAAAACCAATACAATCCCCTCCATAGTAGACCAGTAGTAACCCTGCCTGAGAATCTTCCGGGCTAACATTACTCCGTTCATGTGAGCTCCACACTCCCCTCCATGGATAGCCTCCATCAGGCGCTTTGACTCCTCTCCTTTGACACACAACTTGTGCATTCTCAAATGACCTCTCTTGTACAGTTTACCTCGCAGATGATAAATTGAACGGCCATTCGCCATATGCCCCTTTTATCTTTAGCATTTTCCCCTGGTGGATAAATCTCATCTTCCAAAAAGTTCCAAGTATCGTAATACCAAGGGTTTTGATCTTGCGCTTCATCTATTGCGGCGATAGTCTCATAGGCTGGCGTGTATCTCTACGAAATGATGATCGGACACATCCGGACTCCAAGCGGGATGTCTATCATAGAAGATAGAGTTGATAAGGTATTAGCGAACCTGTTGTTCTCTTTTAGTAGATGCGTGAAAGTCAGCTTTTCAAACCTAGGAATCAGAACGTCTAAGGTCTGGTGATACACCTTCATCTTTTCTTCTTTGACCTTTCAGTCTCCATTTGCTTGGGAAACAACTAGGTTCGAGTCCCTGATAACGTCCAACCTTTTTGCCCCTAATTCCAAGGCGGCTTCCAAACCAGCGATACACGCCTCATATTTTACTTTGTTGTTGGAGACCTTGAATCGGAGTTTGAAGGCTAGAGGTATATAGGAGTTGTCTGGTGCTATCAGCAACACACCTATCCTATAACCATATTGATTGGACGCTTCGTCAAAGTACATCATCCAAGTCTCCTTCTCAACTTGCAGAATAACTTTATCTGGGAACAGGTATTCTACCGCTTCATCCCCTTCCACTAGGTGATCTACCAAGAACTCCGCTACTGCTCTCCCCTTGACTGACTTGTGAAGGACATACTTAAGATCAAATTCAGAGAGAAGAAGTAACCAATGGGCTAGCCTAGCCGTAAGCGCTGGTTTCTCAAAGAGATATTTGATGGGATCTAATCTTGAAACCAGAATTACGGCGTGAGCTAACAAGTAGTGCCTAACTTCCTAGTATCCCATACTAAGGCTAGGCAAGCTTTCTCCAACGGAGTGTAGCGGGTCTCATAATCTAGCATTTTCTTGCTCAAATAATAGACTACTTTCTCCACCTTATCCTCAGATTCCTGAGCAAACATGCATCCCATTGTTGTGGCTGTTACTGACAGATACAGAATCAAAGGCTTCCCCAGCTCTAGCAGTGATAACACAGGCGGATTCTAAAGGTACTGCTTGATCTGCTCAAAAGAGAATTGACATCGATCATCCTATCGAAATTTCTTTCCTTTCTTCAGGAGTCCAAATAGTGGTTCACAAGTCAAGGTTAATTTGGAAACAAACCGTCATATGAATTGCATTTTACCCAGAAAGCCTCACACCTCCTTTTCAGTCCTTAGTGGTGGCATTTCTAGGATGGCCTTGATTTTGGAAGGATCTACCTCGATGCCCCTCTGTGTGATCAAGAAGCCTAGCATTTTCCCTGCTGTTACGCCGAAAGTACACTTCTGCAGATTCAATCTCAGTCTATATTCTCTGATCCGCTGAAAGAATTTCTTCAAGGTGGTGTAGTGTCCCTCTCTTTCTTTGGACTTGACAATCATGTCGTCCATGTACACCTCGACCTCTTTATGGATCATATCATGCAAAATGGTGGTTGCAGCCCTTTGATAGGTAGCCCCGGCATTCTTCAGTCCAAACGGCATCACCCGATAGCAGTAGATACCCCACGGCATAGTAAATGCAATTTTCTCTCTGTCCTCGGGCGCTATCAGAATCTAGTTATACCTGGAAAATCCATCCATGAAGGAAAGCAATGCATGACCTGCGGTGAAGTCTACCAACTCATCAATATGTAGCAAGGGAAAATCATCATTCGAACTGGGCTTATTCAAATCCCTGAAGTCGACACAGACTCTAATTCTGTCGTCCTTCTTTAGAACTGGAACAATGTTGGCCAACCACGTTGGATACTCAAACACAAGCAAGAACCCTACCTCAATCTGTTTGGTAACTTCTTCCTTAATGTTCAAAGCCCAATCCGGACGTATTCTCCGCAACTTCTGTTTGACAGATCGGGCCTCGGGGTCGAGAGGGATTAGATACTGTACAATCTCAGGATCAATTCTAGGCATGTTTTCGTAGGACCACGTGAAAATATCTTTGAAATCTTTTAATAAAGCGACTAAGCGCTCACGCTCCTCCGAAAACAACGTGGACCCGATCTGGACCAGACGCGGATCTACCTCAATACCCACATTAAAAGCAATGATTTCATCAGCAAGGGGTTTTGCAAACCTCTCATCCTCTTGATTAATCAAAATTTTCAAAACCAGAGAAATTCCTTCCTCATCGTTTTCATTAAAATTCTGAAAATCTCGATTAATGCAATAAACAAGCGGCACAGAGAAATACTCAGAATCAACAGCGACATTCTCATTCATAAAGTCCAGCTCACCCAGCTCTTCGGTTATAACCGACTCAAAAGTAAAAGAAAAAAAGGACCTGGACAAGACCTTGGCATCCGGGTTATCACCTCCAGGAATAGTAGACTCAGACTCAAAAGAACCAGAATCTGATTCCGACTCCACAGACTCTATGGAATTAGATTCTGGCTCACTACCTGACTCAGAACTAGACAGGTAGCCCTCTTCCAGTTGCTAAATGAAAGATGGTGCTTCAGATGCATTCAAAATGCTGTTAGATGGGTTCACACCCGGTTGGTCCCTGATCATGGAGATGGTCAGGTTATCCCCCAAGCTCTCTGAATCGGCCGGAGGATCTAAAAAGAGACATGCCAGTGCTGCCCCTACTCCAAGCTCGTCGTTGTCCGAGTCACTTTCTATGCTCTGTTCAGCTTTAGCACTTGGTTCAACCTTTTCCTCGACGTCACCATCTTACAACTACAGGTCGAAGAAGATTTCGAAGCCAGGGACACGCTGCTTCGTAGAATTCATCCAGGGCTCGAGAAAGCCGCAAAATGGGAAGTCTTCTCCCTCCCGAACAAAGTGACCATTCAGCGTTCCCCGGATCGGCCTATGAACAAGCTCATAACATTTCCCAGCCTGCTTGGCTCTAGCTCTGCTTGTCATCTCTTCTATTTTCGTAGCCCAATCCTCTTTGGTGGACGTATAGCCAAGACCAAAGGCATGCGGATTATGCGGCACATCGGCCAATGCTGTGACGCCTTTTAGGCCACTTCTTCCTAGTCTCATTCATGGCACGTGTTAGAGTTTGTTTATGAAATACACAGACTGGGCACTGACATACATGCCCTTATCTGCTGCCAAGATATTCTGCACCACTCGGGCCTCAGCCAGAGTAAACCTTAAAAAAATACATCCTCCTCGCCATGAACGTTCTCCAGTACCGGTGTAGTTACCTCTGGCAGAGGATGTATGGATGAATTCTTGAATAAAATCGCCACTCTCTTCCCATGAGGGTATTTCGACATTTGGTGGAGGGTAGAAGAGACTGCTTTCACAAGGTGCAGCCAGGGCCTCCCTAGCAATAAGTTGAAGGTGGCCAGTACATCTAGGACATGGAACTCGACATCCTGTTGCGTTGGACCCACCTGAACTCGAATTTGTACTATGCCCAATGCCCATCACCTCCCTACTGGTATTATCATATGCCCGGATCACTTGGGCTGTGGGCACAAAGTCTGTTGGTTTCAAGCCGATGGCATAAGCTGTGCGAAAAGGACAGACATTGATAACTGAACCGGTGTCGACCAACACTACTAGCACCTATTTTTCTCTACACTCAACAGATATGTACAAAGGTTTGTTGTGTACTGAGCCTTCCAGCGGCAGTTCTTTCTCAGAAAAGGTTAGGGTTGGGCTAGCACCACTTGGGAAAACTAATCCCACAAGCTGTTCAGAGGTGGTGTCAATGGACAATTTGGCTTTGTCCATTGCTGATAATACAGCTTATCGATGTACTTGAGAAGCCACGAGCAGCCCCCAGATTGAGATATCTACTTGGATCTTCTTCAGTTGTTTCAACACTGCCTCTTCCTCCAACTGCTTCTCTTTCTACTTTTCAACTTCTCTATTTTTCCCAAAGGCCTCAACTTGGTCCAAGTGTGGTGGCTTGAAATACCGCCCACTTCTAGTCATATGGTCTATCTCTTCAGCGTACCATGTGTTGTCTGGCAGGAACTCATCCCAGTCTTCATCGATGTGGGCCAGATGTAGATCATCATTCTCCCACCATACATCTCTGACAACCGACAAACAATTGTCTGGCTCTGTTTTGATCACATCACAAGCATTCTCCGTAGGGTGTTGGGTCATTCCAGCTTCCTGTTTTGTGCAAATTGCTTTAGCGCAGCTTCTTGTTTGGTGTCCACGGTACTCACAGTGCCCGATTCTTAAGCTAAATTCTTGACGCCGGTGCTCTCCGACAGTTTTCCTTTTTCATTGGCCATTCCGACCACAGCAGCGATTCTTATTTCCTTTTCTCTGGTTTTGTTTCAGTTCCTTCCTCCCTGTCAGGTTCATCACTCAATTACCCAGAGTTGTCTGTCGACCCATTCAAATCGAACCAGTCAATTTGCACATCCTCTTGATCTTGTTCGTCATAGAACTACATATTATCTAAGTCCTCCTCAAGCTCTGTCAGATCATCCAAACCTTGGCTTGGGCCATCCTCCCTAACCACATTGACCTTCGCTGCTGTTGGCAACACCACTTCTGGCCTGATTTGGTCAATCGGCGTAATGTAGCAACTCGGATCATACTCTCCCTCCGTCAAATCCTCAGAGCTCTCAGACAGCGGACTCGTAGTCTTCTCTAAGGCCAGCCTCCCTTTTTCTACCACTGTCACCACCACGGGTTTAGGTTGAAGTATTGACGTGTCCATCATACACAAGTATGTGCTTTCAGGAATGAACACCGTCGGTCTGGGTAGATGGGAAGGGGTAATATATACGCTGGGGTTGTAAGGGAGGGCCAGTGTATGGATTAGGTTTAGATTGTGAGGTGGGAGAACTTGATTATGGACCGGGAGAGGGTTGGTAGTCACATTTGGCTTTTGGGGTAGTGCAATCACCTTGTTATCGATGAGGTCTTGAATCTCATGACGCAGCATGAAGCATTGGTCAGTGTTGTGACCGTGCTGCTAGTAAAACACATAGTACTTGGCTGGATTGTGTTTCGGTGGGAGAGGATCGGGTAGTGGGCGAGGCTCTAACGGCTTGAGGTGCCCTTTTTTTATCAACACCCTCATGGCTTGAGATAAATGCATGTAGAATGGGGTAAAGGTCCTTTGGAATCGGGCCAAGTTATTTGAAGTTTGCGAGGTTGTACTGGCAAAATGATTGGTGGTCTTGGTTGTGGTGGTGACAACACTCACATCAGACGGCCACACAGCTGTGCTTCCACTAGTGGTTGCATTGGAACTGCGCACAAAAGGCCTCTTAGCTTGTTCTTTTTCATCAGTGATCAACCCCTGTTTCATGGCATCCTCAATTTGAACTCCCATCTCATGGAGCTCGATAAACGTAAACAAGGGTAGACTATCATTTTCTACAACAATTTTCCGTGCAGATTGCGAACTACCATTCTTATCTGATCTTTCTCTGAAGGTCGTGTAGTCATCATTGAAGTTTTGGCCCTCCACCTTGTCACGAATTTGAGAAGCCCTCCTTTGGCTCCTGGCGCGTTGCCTCGAGATCACGAGTTGTGACCTCGATTTGTTTGTTGTAAAAGTACTGTGCAATAAAGGCCTCAGCTATTTCCTCCAAACTCTACTTCACAGAATCCTCCAGCTTTGCATACTATATAGTGGCTATACCAAACAGGCTCCAGCCAAAGAGTGAGACCTTCTGCAATCTGGTCAGGCCCATTGGCCACAGAATGTCTGAAAACAGCCGGAGATAAACCATGGGGTCTCTAGAGCCATTGAATCTATCGATATGCGGCATTTTGAACCGGTCTAGTAACATCACCGCAGAGTCGGTATACCCGTCTTCTATATCGGGAATAGAGTTCATACCCTGCGCTCTCTTGAAGAGCTTCTCCAGCTTGTTGACCTTAAGCACGGTCGGGTCCACTTCAAACTCAAATAGAGCTTCGGTTTGATACACAAACGCTTTGGAGGCTTGTGGAATCAGTTCTGCCGGATTGCCCTAATTCTTAGCCTGGGCATTAGCAGTATGGACTGTGGCTCTGGGTGCTGGAATACCCGTAAGAGGTGCATGAGAAGCGGAAGCCGCTGCCGGTTGTTGCAGCCTATTGATGACCTCAACATGGTGTGCAGTGACCTCAGCCTAACAAGCAGCATCTTGCTGCATGGTTTCAACTGTTTGCTGAAGATGGTAGATTAGGTCCTCCATACTAACCGGGGGATATTATGTCATCGGAATGGGTGAGTGATCTCGTACTAGACTGGAAGTAGAAGATTGAGCCTGACTAGATGCAGGTGATGTAAAAGGTGACTGTTGGACTGGTGAATTGTGCCTAACTCTTCTCCGTCTGGTAACCGGTGAGAGAGAAGCAAACACAGGTTGTCCCCTAACAAAATCTCTGGATCTGTAAGGCCTCCTGACACAGGTCCAGAGTGCTTGGGGGATATCCGAACTATCCGAAGCAATGATGATAAACTACCTAGCAAAAAGAAATAAAGCAAAAAGAAAGCAGAAATTAGAAACTGCACAGCACTTCAGCTCAGATGTTAACAACACAAAGATGCATGCAAAGTTGTAGGACTGCACTCAACATTGAATTCTGCCTCCAAAACTGATACCCAACTTGCAACTGATACGCACGTTCCTATACAATTTCACTGTAAAACACATACTAGTCAAGTGAGAGCCAAAACACCCCTATGAGGAGGTAAGGTTCCCCTTTCCTAGTTTTATCAGGAAATAGGGTTCACTATTCAAACATTGCGGTTTCGCACAATCCTAATTTAGGTAAGCATCCTGTCCTAGTTTGAAATAGTCTCTATGGCTGTCGATATGCAACTAGGCCAAATGGTCAACAAGGGTACCTCGGCAAGACTACCTAATATACTCTTACACCGATCACCGAGAAGTGAAAAGATGATCAAACGGTACAGTGGTAGTCCAGATCCAAGGGTTGTGTTCCCATCATGGTAGAGCATGTGACCGGTCAGCCTTTTGGCAAGCTTTTCAGGCAAGCCTCTGGCAAACCGTCCAAGAATAGCAGATGGCAAACACAGGGATTTAAACACACCAATGCAAATGCAATGCAAAGAAACATAAAAGTGTAGATAAAAATTCATATCATGAGTTCGAGTCAAGTTCTCTAAGATTCCCAACAAAGTCGCCAGAAACTGTAGCTCGGCTTTTTTGCGCCCACTTTCGGAAGCTCGAATATAAGCCCTACATTTAGGACTCTTGCGTTCTGAATTTAATCTCACAAGTGCAATATGAAATTGATTAACACCAAAGAGTCAAATCCGGAAAATCTTTTGAAAAATCGATTTTGAATCAAATTGCCAAAAATAGACTGCTTTGACAGATACAGAGTCGCCACCCAAATATTTTTGAGAAATTTAGGAAACCCATGACTCGTGCCAAAGGCCACGTGTCCGTCATCACTAAGATTGTCTCGGCTCGGAAACTTAGGTACAAAAGAGGAAGGTCATGAATACTTTTGAACACCCCCGCTCGCCCCATCAAAGATCGGCCTCTACTAATCATGATATGATTTTTATTAACATTATATGCTCTTATTCCGGTTTATTAGGCTAGCATTACTATGTAATGCGTACACACACAAGTATAGACTAACTTGCAAGATTGGAACATTTTGAGTCATGTTCGTTTTGAAAATTGTTTCGAAATATGTGCCACTTGAAAAAGTGATCGCATATGAACATTTACTCAAATCATTCTAATTCAAGCAATAGGCCTTCATCCACAAGAATTCAAGCAGTTATAGCAATTAAGCACTTAGCCTCATGGCAAGCATGTTGAACATGGCAACACTAACATACTATGCAAATGCTAAAGCAAGTAAAGGCTCACCTAGTACTCCAAGCCAAAATAAACGAAAGAGTTAGAAAAATGCATGATTCTTAACTATACAATATGACTAATGCAACACATGCGATATGCAATTGCTTAGGCTCGGCTACTTAACATGGCATATGAAACAATTTAAATAGCATGCGGTCTAAACACGTATTCAAAGAAGTATTGAAACGACAATGCAATTAGAATGATGAACCGAGCCTCGGTGCATGCAGAACAAATGGATGCAAACATAGAGAATCCTAATTGAAACATGATGTCCCTAAACTAACCATCGTAAGCAGTTAAATAAAAGGAAGAAAGACGTGGGGTTAGAAGACATACACGTTATTACATTGTGCTCTCACGAAAGAGAGTCTGAAAGAATAAGCTAAGTAAACTAGTTAAGCTAAGCTAAAGCTAATTGAGCTAATTATTACAACAACAAATAAATTAACTAACTATTATAGTTAACTAATTAATAATTACAACACATGCAATTAATAGTTAAACTAAACAATTAACTACTCCGCCTCAGAAAATGAGAGATATTCTTGCGCATGCTCGATTTCTACCCAAAAAGACCACTGTTTTGCTTCCAGAGAGCCTCTGTTGCACAATAGAACACCAACACTGTTGCTCACTTGCTCTGCCTTACAAACTCACTGCTCAACTTTGCATCAGTGGCCGGTCGGCCACTTGAAAAGACTGCCGACCACTGCTGCATAGGTTGATCTTGCTGCAACAGAGGACAAACAAAGCATATACAGGGTATTTCAAGGGTTTGTTTGCACAGCTCACCCCTCCTTTTCATGATCAAATCAAAGGAAAATCGAACTTAAGCCACAAACCACCAACTCAAGCAATTTCATTGCATGATGGCTTGTGACTCAAGAGGTGTAAGTTCAATAAATGCAAAGCAAGACACAAACCTCTTCCCTTTCATGAATGATCAAGGAAAGAAGTTGACCTTGGAGACTTGAATCATTTCATCACTAGCAAGTATGAAATGGTTCAAGCTTCCATGTGTTCAATTAACTTCCGATTGAACACAACATCTTATTATCTTGCTCACTTTTAGTCCCAAGTTTTAGTTACTCACTTTAATTTACCAACCATTCTTTAATCCAATTAAGTCCAATGGTGAATTAAAGTCCTCTAATGGAAAGAGGACTCAAAACACAAGTTGCTTTGGGTATGAAAGAAGCATCATACCGTTGGTAATGAACCCCATAAGGGATTAAACCATTAAGTATGAAACCTCAATTTCATACTTGAGCAAACAAGTGACTTGAAACCACTATTAAAGCAAAATAAAAAAAAAGCCAAGAATAGAAGGAGGTTGCAGAGATTATTACTACTAAAATAAAGTATGAAAAGCTCAAAATAAATGCTATCAACTCAAATAAGTGATGTCTAAGACCTAAAACATCAAGCTTATGAGGACTATTATACTAAAAGCATGCAAAACAGAGCTCAAATGCCAACAACAGTCCAAAACAGTGCTAAAAAATAAATCCTAAAACATGCTGGAATTAAGCTAAAAAAGTCTAGATTAAAATGCTAAAACATGCACCAACTAGGCTAGTAAGCAAGACGCAAGGAGGAGGGCTAATCCCTCTAATTTTGGACTTCAAAACATGATTTTGGCCACTGAAAAAGCTCTGAAAATCAGTCTTTAAAAGCTTGGAAAAAGATAGTAAAAGGGTGGGAAACACAAGGACAAAGGCCTCCAAAACAAGGTACAAAGAAGGGCTATCAACCCTTCAACCTTTAATGGCCTTAAACCCAAGCTTCAGCCCAAAAAACATAGAGTTTTGACAGCGCAAAACAATGGAAAAATAGTAGGAAGAAAAGCAAATAAAACAAAGTTACAAGCAAAATCTTATACCTCTTGAAGAGAAGAAGATATTCCAAGCAACAAAACTAAGTAAACACACTCTCTAGAGCTCAAACTAAGCTCAAGAATACTCAGCTCAAAGGTGGAAGATTTGGTTAAGGGTGGATGGGCAAATGTTAAAGAATTATAGGCTAAAGTGTAGAAATTTGGTAGATAGAGAGGAAATTTTTTGAGCTCAAAATTTTCTAACCTTAAAACATGAGAGAGGGGCCTCCTATATATAGAAAACATGAAATTCCCTCAAGGAGATCCAACCCTACACGTGGAGATAGATGCATACATTGTGCAAACAACTGGCACAGTTGGTATAAAATATCTACAGAATACACTGGTGACCAGCCGGCCATCAGTGGTGGCCGGCAAGCCACATCAGTGGCCGACAGGGCACTAAAGGCTGTAGGCTGGAAAAGCTAGGCTTGGTCCAAAATTGGGACAACAAAGGTACAGGGTTTGAAAGGCTCAAAGTTGTGGCATTCCGCTGAGGACTTCGAGCACTTGGCGAGCAAATAAACTCATCATCGGGTGTGTATGCGAGGACGTCTAAGTCGTAAGGGCCGTCAAAAATGGGGTGTCTACACTCACCCAAATGCAATTGGAAAGTATGTGTTAGCTTGTGTCCTACTTTTGTATTGTAACTGCTAATGTCATTTAGTATTAAAAAAATCTAAACTTTTATTGATGTTCTTATTTTGTCTTTTATAGATTTTGGATGTAGAAGGGGAAAAATAAGAAAGGTAAAGATGAAGATGGAAAAGATAAGGCAAAGACCAGAGATTTTGATAAAGGTACAGGAAAACACAAGGATGAAGAAACATGAAAGTGACAAAATTAAATTGAATGAACAAATTTGATTAAACTACCGGAGTGGCTCTTTGGTTTGCATGGATTACTTGATTGATCATAATGAAATTGGATCAAAATGAATAATGTAGTTAAATTAATATGAATGTTATAATTAAAGTAATATTTGCAATGATAATGTTGATTGAATAAAATGAAATGTTGGTTGATTGAACGAAATAGTTTGTATATCTTAGTTGAATGAAATGATTTAGCAATTTTGATTGAATGAAATGGTTCGAGCATCTTAGTTGAATGAAATGCTCTTGATTGAATGAAATGATATATTGAAACAACTAACTTTCTCTTTTTTCTTTTTTATACAAGCAGCAAACCATATATTGCCAAGGTGTAGTTATTTAACTGACAATTGTGTATTCATTTAACTAGCAATTGTTAACAAATGAAAAATACATTAATCCATTTGGAACCAAAAAATTAATTTCATTTATTAGCATTACCAAGACAAATAATATTCAACAATTTCTACATTTGTCAAACACGAGAATAACAAAATTGATCACTGCCACAATTGAATCAAATACATTTGAGTATGATCTTGTCTAACAATTGAGAAAATAAAATTACATCCATGAATACCATTCAATACCCCAAAAAAAAAAATCAGAAATAAAATACAGATTTTTGGTTCATATCCAACTGTCCACATCATCAAATTTAAAATTCTAATCCAATAAAATTCTTCTCGATGATTTGCTTTCAAAATGTCATCCATATGATCATGATCATACTCATGCTCATGCTCATTCTGTTGTGGCATTAGTGGATTGGTTTTTCAATATTTTTGGCATGTCGGTGTTGTGCCTTGGTTTCTTTCTCCAGTCAGTGCTATTCCGTGAAGCCTCGAAAACATTTGTGCTCCTCCAAGGCTACTCAAACTGGTCTGCTCCTCCGAGGGTATAATATCAAGAAGTATATAATGATTAGCATGTGTTTCAAGCATGACTATGATGAAAAATCAATTTAAAATCATAATACAAAATAGTAATGGCAATAAGACAGAATAACCACCCATTAATTGATGAACAATGTTCACATGTCCTTGCCAACATCAATCTGTAGCCAAAGAAAAAAAAAGGAAAAACTATGGGCTTTTAGTATTACCTAGTGTTTTTTCAACTTTTCTACTTTTTTAGTAACTTGCGTGATAGATGATTAACACATAGAAAAGAAGAAAACAAAAAAAGCCAGCAAGGTATGCAAATCTTTTAAAAACTCCATACCAACAAAGCACTTTGGGAAGTAATGAAATGTCTCAATTACAATCAAAAGTGCTGAGAATGCATCAATTGAACATAAGAATGCAAAAATAACAACAACCCATGTGTCAAAACAAGCAAATAAACGACACCCACAACCCAACAAGAGTGAAACAATTCAAAATCAACACATTTAAATCTAATGTTAACCAACAAGAGATGTAGTGTTAAAAAAAATTCTCAATTACAATAAAACAGTGCTAAGAACACATTGAACACAAAAACATAAAAAACACATTCACTCTAGTGACCCAAATTATGCAAACAAATAATTTCTCCAATCCCAAGCATACAAAAAAGCAGAGAGAAATCTGAAACAAGGTTGGCATCTCATTTTATCTAAAATCAAAACAAGACTAAGAGTATAAAAGCATTTCATCAAACCCATTTATCATCAACAAATCTATATTTTCTTTCATTTATCGAATATAAAATCGAAGAACCAAATCGAACAGAAATCTAAATCATATATATATATCCATTTATCATAAACAAATCTATATGTTCTTTTATTTATCTAACAGAAAATCGAACATAAAATCGAAAAGACAAATCAACAGAAATCTAAATCATATATATATATATATATATGTAACCCATTTCATCAAATCCATTTATCATCAACAAATCAGAAATTTGAATCATATATATATATATATATAACCCATTTCATCAAATCCATTTATCATCAACAAATCAGAAATCTGAATCATATATATATATATATATACAGCAATGCTAGGTATCATGAAAAACCTTTCATGAAAATAATCATGAAAGCTTTGTGACCCTTGGATTATACTTAGAATAAAGCACCACACACTAATCAAGGAAATCCAAGGATCATAAATTTTTCATGATCATAATATATTTTTTATGCTATATAACAGTTATTATGAAATTTTTTATCCAATTTTGAACAAACGTTAGCTTTAGGAATAAACTATAAAAAAATTGAAACATAAAGGGTTTTTTTAGAGTAGAAAAAATTTGAAATATGAAGGGTTACAATGAAAAAAAATAAACTTTAATGGCTAAAGTGAAAAAATAGCAAATATAAAGGGGACAAAGTATAATTTATCCAAAAATTTACTGTCCCATTGTATTTAAAATTTATTTATAAATGTTTGAGCTTTCAAATGAATTGTCAAATATTTTACATAAAATTTAGTGTACATAAAATGTGGATCTCACACCCATATCGGTGCAAATATGGATATATATTTCGTAATTTTTATAGGATTCCTAATTTTATGCACATGTAACTTTTTTATGGGAGATTTTGTTTTTCAGCTCCCTCATTCTAAGTTTGTAGAAGAATAAGGACAATGAACTTTTCAATTCTAGTTTAGGTCCTGTAAAATATGTTGGATGAAAATATTTCAAATAATAACATTTTCACTTTTTATGTGATTTAAAATTTTTAAAATTTAATGACTTTTGATTTATACTTCTATTTTTTGCCAAATTTATATTTATATAATCATCTCATCAAAATTTATCAAATAAAATCTATTAACAATGTAAAATCTTTATTTTAAAAAATCGTGAAATTTCACTAGAAAAAGTAAAAACGCAACAAAATTTTACTGACTTTTGTACGGTGAAAATTTCATTGTCCAAACTCAAAGAAATTTCTATTAAAAAATCATAAATTATAAATTTGATAATCAATTACAAAAATTAAGTCCCTAATTTCAAATTTATATATAAATATTCAAATTGAATGTTTTAAATGATGAATTTTAAAGCACATTTTCATTTATTGTCTCAGTGAAATTTATATGAGACAATGACCTTTTATTGTGCAATATAGAGAGAATAGAGAAGAATGAAAAAAGATAACAGAGAAAGAAAGAGAAGAACGAGGGACAAAAAGAAAAAGAGATAAACATATATAAATCAAAGGAGATTGTGCAAAGAATTCCGTTGTCACAAATAAACTTGATAGAGATATGAATAAAATGATAGTTAAGAGATGGTGGCGGTGGCAAACAATGGCGATGGTAGTGATAGATGGTGGCTATGATCGATGATGACGATAATAGATGGTGGTTATGGTGGATAGTAACAATAATAGTAGCAGACAATGCTACGATTGATCATGATAATGGTGATGGTGATGGCGATGGTGTACGCAGTTGATAACAAATTTCCGAATCTGAAACATGTCGAAGAGAGAAAGAGAGAGAGAGAGAGAGAGAGAGAGAGAGAGAGAGAGCATAAACAAAACATCATGGAAGAGAGAGAGTTTTGGAAAAAGAACTATTTTATCCTATATATGACTAAGTAGTGTTGAACCAAAAAAAGAAAAAAACTATATGATTAGTTTCTTTCAAGAGAAAATTAGTGAAAAATCCACTATAACAATTATCAAAAGCATTAGATTCAATATTATAAGAGATCTACACTTTGTGAAATAGTTTGGTAAGAAATCTTAGATGACATTTTGTTTCCAATTTTACCCCTTGACTTTTTTATCTGTTTGACTTTTCGTTGACTATCTGTTCAAATTTATATCTATTTGTTCAAATTATTTTCTATCTGCTTAATTTTTTTGTCTATCTATTCAATTTTTTTTGTCTATCTGTTCAAATTTTTTATCTATCTGTTCAAATTTGTTGTCTATTTGTTCAAATATCTGTCTAAATTTTATTATTAATTTAATTTTTTCTTTGAATTTTATTTATGAAAATTCCATATGTTCAATTTTTTTTTATACCAAATCTTATCCGTTGAAATAGCAAGCCAAACCAAATCTTATATGTTGAAATACAAAGTCAAACCAACTCCTATTTGTTGCAATACAGAGCCAAACAAAACCTTATTTATTTAATTTTATAAAACTTGAGGTGATCTGATCATTAGATCGTCGACCAAAGATGTTCCTCAGCTGAATCAACTTATTTTATTAACAATCTATAGATTAAGTGAGACAATCACCAAGAAATATGCTTTACACATGGAATTGCCCTTACTATGCTCTATAAAGCTCGCATATATGCATTAATGGAAGAAAATACTGTAAAAAAATAGCAAAAGCAAACCACACACACAATTCAAGGGTATACAAATCCATATTCTATATCAAAACATACACAATTAGTATTACAAATTGTAGTCAAATGCTCGCAGCCCTTACTTTGAAAGTAGTACCGAATTGTTCACAAGGAACTGCTTTATAATTAGGATATGCCTTATTAGCCACAGACTCACTGTATGCCCCATGAACCTCTATAGATGCAATAAAGAACAAATACTGAAATCACGAAACAAAATCAAGGGCATGTGATTTGTACATATACACAGAGTTATATATAAACACCAATTCAAGCAATAAATGACAAACTTGGTATGCAATGCAAAAGCGAGAGCCATCAGTGACAGAATTTAAGAAATAGGTCAAAGTTAAAGGCCTTGCAATTCAAAGATTACATTCAAAACCCTAAAAAAGAAATTTCAATTGAAAATTAGATCACAGAGAAGAAGGAAAACTTGAGGTACATCGGTTGGTGGTAGAGATCCAATGGTCGCCGAAGGTGGCTTTGTCACTAGTTCCACTATAAGGATTGACGCTACTTCGGCCGAGGTCGGTTCGAACTTGGCCACTAACGGCATCGAGGATGAGGCTTTGTTGCGGTTGCAGTGACAGGTGGGTGGTGGACAGCTGTGAATAGAGGCGATGGAGAACGGCGAGTAGAGAGAGAGAGAGAGAGAGAGAGAGAGAGAGAGAGAGAGAGAGTTGTGAAAATGTTAGGGTTTGGTTTGGAGTATAGAGCATATATATACATAGCGTATTTTGGTCATTTTATCTAAGTTTGTCCTTATGGACAAAGTATTTAAAGAGTGATTCTACTTACACCACTACTTTACCTCTTTATACCCTTCATATGAGCTTCTTCTTTTTTTCCCAATTTTATCCATGTCTGAAATTACTTTCAAGGACAAAATACTAAAATTAAATATATTTTATTATCTCCTTACACCCCTTGGTCTTTAATCCCTACTTTTCTTTTTCCTTTCTCAAATTTTCTTTTCTCTTACACATTTCTTTTCAAAAAGTGAAAGTCATAGGCCTTGTTTGGTTTAACTTTGGGAGATAAGTTTTCAAAAAATATTTTGGGAAGAGAGTTTAGAAATTTTTGTAGTTTGTTTGGTTATATATTTTGAAAATAGTTTTAGAGTTTGAGAGTTTAGGATGATTTGATATTTTGTTGTAATTGAGTAGATGTATGTGAGAGAAAAAGTAATTGAAAATGAGAGAGGAGAGAGAAAAAGTGATTGATTGATGTGTAGAAGAAAGAAAGTGATTTTGGAAATTTTTTGAGAAAAATTACAAACCAAACAAAATTTCCAAAAATTTTCTCCAAAATCTTTTTCCCAAAGCCAAACCAAACAAGGCCATAATGTTTTGATCATCAAATAAAGTAATAGATGAAGAAACGGTGGTGAAGAACCATCAAAAAAGAAAATTTGTGAGTTTTTTTTATTTGTTTGGTAGGTTTTTGTTTCGTTTTTCTAGACTGTTCTTCGACTTTTGTTCGGTATTTTGAAATTGAACAAAATAAATTAGTCCAGCATCACATTGCCCAACAAAAAATATAAGGCTGGTAACCAACTGCCGAATAAAAGATACATTTCTTGTAACTTAAGGCTGAATTTTTAAAATTTGTTTGGCTACTCATTACCATGTATTTTTAGTTTCATTTTTTTTTAATATATTTTATATGTTTTTGCTTCGAAGGATTATACGTATACTCATTGCAACAACGCAAGTACTCTTATGCTATGTGATTATTTGAAATGTGTTATTATGGACAGATAAGTTAGAGTGAATATTAAACCTGTCTGATTCATTAATTTTAACAAGTTAGAATTAAATCATGAAATACAAATTAGAGCCTAATCCGCATTGGTATAATCTATTTTAGTGTAAGTGAAATTTTGCATCATAAGTTACCTTATTTGTGTTTATACCTATTAACGTAAAAAGATCTGTTCATGTTTCCATTTCGGTTTGCGAATTGAAGGCCTTATCGACATCCGATTCAGAATTTGACTTGGGATATGTGTTATTTAGGATTTTTAGAAATTTATGGTAGGTTTGATTTAAATTCAATTCAGAACGAAATAATTAGAATAATCAATTTCCATTTGATTAGTTTTAACAAATCACCACTAATCAAGCCTATATAAGGCCACTATATGTGCCATCACTCATCCTTTTTCTTCATTACATCTTTGAGTCACACAAACAAACAAACAAGAGAGAGAGAGAGAGAGAGAGAGAGAGAGTGTGTGTGTGTGTGTGTGTGTGTGTGAGAAGAGAAACTAGAGCCAATTTTGGAGAATTGAAATCAATAAGAGAGATTTGCTAGAGTTGGTTGAGGAATTGAAGAAAATTGGAACATCTAAACTCTTCCACTTGTGAACTGAAAACTTGAGGTGAGAATTCAACTCATACACTAAATGTTTGACTCAATAGGAGGATGAATTCAAGAGGGTTGAAGAGTTAGATACAAGAATTAAGCTTAGATAATGAATTTGAGCATGAATCATGCATTGCATGCGTCTTTCATAAAAATTGGGTTTGAATTTCCCTTTGAATCTCACATGTATGGAATTATATTTGATAATGTTGAGAGACTTACATGACTATTTATATATCATCTCATTTGTTCATAATTTGTGGAGTTTGAACTCAATTTAATGCATGTATGTATCATACATAAAGTTTAATGATTAGCTTGAATAATCGGCATGACTTTGGGCCTTGATTTCATGAAGTGATCTTTAATTCTCCATGTTTTCCAAGTTTAGGCATGTTTTCTTAAGCTTTTGGCCCAAAAGAGCATGCTTTATGGCTTTGAATTAGAGTTTTGAGCTTGGGAGTGCAATCTGGAAATTCCAGAATTTGCACCATTCGCTCGAGCGACGAAACCTGCGCTTGAGCAACCACTCTGTGATCTTGCGCTTCTGCTCGAGCGATCAGAAGTTCGCTCGAGCGTGAAATGCATGCTCCCTGAAGTGCTTATGTTTTGCAGTCCGCTCGAGCGACAAGAGTTGCGCTCGAGCGAGGACTTGAGTCTTGCGCTCGAGCGAGGACTTGAGTCTTACGCTCGAGCAAGCGTCGAGCAGGTATTGAGCGGAAAGATCATGCAACCAACACTTTTTCAAAATTTGCAAACTGCTCGAGCATAAGAAGCTACACTCAAGCGACCACTCATATTTTTCATGTCCGCTCGAGTGAAGAAAGCTACGCTCGAGCGAGAACCCTATTTTTAGAAATTTAACCAAGTGTTTTCTAGTGCATTTTGGCATCCTCACTGCATCCTAGGCATTTCTAGGCCTAGATTGGGTCACCATAATGGGGATAAGGGTTAGAAACACACAAAGAACAAAGTGAAATAAGTTACGTACTATCCGAGCACGTGCTTCAACTGTATATTGTTATGTGTCTATATAGGTCACGCGCAATAAGATAGTTGAATTGCCTACTCAATCTATTTGCATGGGAATCAACTGTGAGTAACAATATTGTAAAGCTATGTTAAATTATAATTATTTTTTGAATGATTAATTATACTATTTTCTGAAATGATTTTGCTTACTAAATGAATGTTTATTCTATTTTATGAACTGTACTTGTGGCATCCATAGCAACGGATTGTTACTGTTACTGCTACTGTTATAGAGATCTCTGTCATTTCCAATCTTTGGAACTACTATTACTGTATTGATGGCCATCAACTGACTGTTCGGTCTATCAAGACCTACTGTACTGTTTTGCTATTGGATGTACCACGTATGATTACTATGATTACTAAGTGACTGATATGACATGAAATATGAGACATTGATTGAATAACTGATCTACGGATACAATTGATTGTTTTAATTACCGAAAGGGCATTCATTTTTACCTTTACACATTTGTTATTCATTGGGCTTTAGCTCAGGTTTACTATGTATATGTAGGTGGTCAGGCACCGGAGTAAAGTTAGCAACGTTGACCTGAACCAGTTTTGTCAAGCCAACCTATTGTGCCTCACTGCGAGGTTCCGAACCGTTAATGTCGAGGCTTTTTTTTTAGCGTTCTTTTATGAAGTCAAGTGAATATTGTATAAATCGTTTTGGCTTTGGGATTTAATTCCCTAACGTTTGTTTCATTTTGTATATAAACGTCTTATGGACTTAAGTGTTTGTACATATATCAGTATATGAAAATTGTGTTACTCATTCAAGTCCTCACAGCTCATTGGACTACATATTTTATTATTTACAAGCTTCCGCCAGCCCCTATTATTGCATTACTATTAAGCAGGCCTTTGGTAATCTCGATTACTGGCCAGTCACGACGCTAAACCTATAGGGGCGGGTTTAGGTCGTGATAATTTTTTTCTAAAAAATTTATTTTTAGGCTTTTTTTTTTCCCTCCATAATGTAAATTTACTTTGGGCCCTTCTCCTCCTATTTTTGAAAATGCTTAACATTAATAATTAATGAATTAAAACTTGTAAAATTAAAAATACAACAAAATCAATTTCTAACACAAACAAATCATTCAAAATCCTAAATTTTTAAATAAAATCATAAACTAACACAAGCACATCTTTCAAAATCCTAAACTAAATCATCAAAATCATTCACTACCCAACAAATACAATTAAAGTAAAATCATTCAAAATCTTAAACTTACATAAAAGTAATTCTTTATTAGTTTTTCCATTCATCCAAAATGCAATAATAAAATAACAATAAATTATTGTCAAATTTCATCCAATTCAAACCCATTAAATAAAATAAAAACATTTGCTAACTCGCAAACTCCATCATGAATCACATCCATGATTAGGGTCTGGTTTGTTGGGCAAAAATATCTAGGATAGAATGAATGAAATCAACGGTCTAGGTTTTTTTTTTTTTTTAAAAAGTCTAATTGCTGGCAGATTTTTGCAGGTGTGGGTAATACCCGTAACCCGTCTGCAACCCATAATAATGTCATATTCCAAACCGCATCTGCTGGCATTGTGTCTGCGAAACCACTCATTTGTATGCGGATCGGTTTGGGTTGGGCGGGTTATGCGGTTTAGATAACCCTATACCCAGCCCTACTAAAAAGTGTGGATGTCCATTTCTATTAAGGGGGAGAAAATTACGTACAAATGATGAGTGGATATTGTATGTCTTATGCAGAGTGCACAATTATCCGCCTAATGAACATCTTGAAGGGCACTCATTTGCTGGCAGATTATCTAAGGAGGAAACATCCTTATTAGTTGACATGTCAAAGAGTATGGTGCGACCAAAAGAGATATTGGCTACATTGAAACGAAAAGATGCCTTTAATGTGACAGCAATGAAGACAATCTACAATGCATGTCATGGACATCGAGTAATATAGAGGACTGGAAGATCACTGATGCAACAACTATTGGGGCAATTGTCGATTTATAATTATGTTGAGTTGCATCAATGTGATAATAAAGAGATAGTAACTGACTTGTTTTAGGCACACCCGGTTAGTTTGGAGTGTTGAGTGCATTTCCGCATGTGTTGATTATGGATTTCACATACAAGACTAATAGGTATCGATTCCCTCTCTTAGAGATTGTTGGGGTAACATCAACGGACTTGACATTTTTAGTTGCTTTTGCTTATCTTGGTCATGAACGGGAGGACAACTATACATGGGCTTTAGGCGTATTGCATACTGTTATAGAAAAGACTACTTTTCCAAAAGTCATCATTATAGATAGAGAGTTGGCTTTGATGAAAGCCATCTCAAAAGTTCTACCTATGGCCACTAATCTTTTATGTAGATGGCATATTAGCAAGAATGTTCTAATGAAGTGCTAAAAGATTTTTGAGACAAAAGAAAAATGGGATAAGTTCATGCATAATTGGAGTGCTTTAGTATTGGTTAGAACAGAAACAGAATTCAATCAACAATTTTCCAATCTCAAGACCGCATTTAATACGTATCCTGAAGCTATTAAGTATGTTACTACCAATTGATTAAAGCCATACAAGGAAAAAATTGTTGCAGTTAGACAGATTGTACTGTGCACTTAAAAATAACACTACAAACAGGTAAATTATGCTCATTACATTTATGAATTGTTATAATTTTTTGATTTTTATATTAAATACCAAAATATACATACTTGTAGGGCAGAGAGTTCTCATGCTAAATTGAAGAGGCAAGTTGGATCAAGTCAAAGCAGTTTTGAGATATCTTGGACCAAAATACACAACTTGTTAGAGTTGCAACATACAGACATTAAAGCCTCATTTCAATGGAGTTTAATTGTAGTCCAACATAACTACACACTTACTAAGTTCACTGAGTTACATGGTTTTATTTCAATTTGTAGTTTGGACAAAATATTGGTAAAGTCAAAGAGATCGAATAGTGTGGGAATAGATGTTGCTACATGTGGCTGCATTTTGCGACGTACACATGGGTTGCCATGTGCACATGAGATAACTAAGTATTTTCATCAAGGTTGATCGATTCCCCTTTCATGCGAAAGTCCTGATTGGAGGAAGTTAGATATGCTTCCAGTTTCAGAAAGTGCTTTTATGGAGTTGGATTACAAAACAAAGACTGATTTTTTTTGTTGAAAAATTCCAAATGATTGACGAGACAAAACAAGTGATCCTTCTGAAGAAGTTTAGGGAGTTAATTAGTCTAGACAGTACATTTTTAGTAGAATCTGAACTCAAGACTGACACGCGAGGTAAGGGTCGAGGTCTCGGCCATGGTCAATTCAAAATCAATACATCTCCTAAATGCGAGCCATCTGCATTTGAGTTTGCACTATCTGGGGAAAATAGTTATTCACAGGGTGTTATCATCTCAAATGCACCAGTTCGTAAGCAAGTGCAACAAGGCAAAAAAAGATAATGTATGTAATTACATAAAACTTATAACTATGTACAAAATATATTTTAATAGTTGTTCATAAAATTTTAATTATTTCATATATCCATTGGTCTATATTTGTGATGTAGGTCTGTATGACGCTATCAACAAATCATATCTCTTACTTCGAACAATTTGCAAAAAAATTAACCAACTCCAAGTTGCATATATGTCCACAAACCAACTTCGCAAATCATAAATCTTGGTTTACATCAAAAGTTTTAATAGATTAGAAGCATTGTTAGTTTGAGCTGCCTTTTTTAAGTTCTTATATTATCACTCTAGATTGCCCATTTTCATATTTAGAGTTAAGAATCAAAGAACAAAGATGAGTCCTCTTCCTTCGGTCTAAGATTTTTTTGTTACTCATTGCTTAATCATCCGGCTGCATAGTTTTGTCATTCATGTTAAATATTCCATTATTATTCATCATTTGCTTTTGATTAGGTCAGAGACAGTTTGCTATTAATCTTCTGTTCATAGGTTGGTTTTTTGAACTCACTGTTATATCTTGTGATAGGGATGATATTTGCCTATATGATGAATTACTGGATAATTAATTACAATATTCTTGTCTTGTTTTACAACAACAATCCTTAAAATTGATAAAGAAGAGTGTGTGATTCAAAAATCCAGGATTTGAATTAATATCCTTTCATTGATTCCTTCTAAAATTGCATTGATTTATTTTTAAAGATTTAATTTCAATTGGAATTTTCCTAAAATGGCTTCTAAAGTCGGTTTCTAAAGCCACATTAGAAATATACAAAGAGGAGGTTCAGTCAATCGGACAATTGCATTGTGGTTATGAGGGAGGAGGGTGTTCACACACAACTGTATAATAAAAGCTAAAAGAACTAAAATAAATGCAAAAGATATGACATTAGTTTTCAATACATATTGACTAATGAATTACTGATGAATAAATAAATAAAAGAGGTCAAATGTTTTATGAATTAAAACATAAAAAAAATCCGATGTAATTATGCAAAACTTGGGAGGCTTATTGTATTTTTTCTAAACTTTATGAGAGGTAAGTGTAATTTACCCAATTAAGAACTACTACCACCACCACAAACATCGGTAACTACATAGGGTTAAGGATGAGAAAATGATATATATATATATATATAAACAGAGGACTATCAATAACATAAATATCCAGCAATTCCACCAATATTTCAAAGTTGGATGCAAAGGTCATCCTTAATGCCAAGTTATACTATTCAAGATTAAATGTTAACACCTCCTAAAAGCTACTTATGGTCTCAAGTAAAAAATTCCCAAATCAAAATCCTTGATTTGGGAATAATTAGAAAAAATCCTTCATATTTAGCATTCCATAGAACAAAGATAACTCCTAATCCCAAAAATACAAATGGGATTCCACAATATATATATATATATATATATAATATATATATATAAGAAGCAAACTTCAATGAGCAATACAAGATGGATGTAGAGTCAGCCTAAATTTTGGAATCACATAAAACTTTGAAGATTAGTTATTTTTATAATAAATTGATAAGCAAGTATTCCAGACAAATTCAACCAAAATCAGCAGTTTACTGGTGCCATGCTTCCCTAAAAGTGGCAAAACGCTATCCACTCATAAATGGATTAGCCAATATACACAAGGAAGCAAAATAACCAAATATCCAGGAAAAAAAAAACCATCAAAACTGTGTTGGGAATGTATTATTTTTTGTTTATTCAGAAAAAACTACGATATAGATGATAGATATACATATATAAATACATATATATGTCTGTCAATATAGAGAGATAAAGAAGAGTTTTTCACTTACCTTTGGTGAATAAGAAGAATGAGTTCAATCGTTTTGGCTGGTAACACAGGCCACAATGTCGTTCGAGCCCCTTCCCACTGTTCGAACCACTCGTCTTCTCTGCATCCGAACCACTCGTCTTCCCTGCTTTCTCTTTTCCTCTGCTACTTCTTTCTTTTCCCTCCAAAAATTAGCGGTGTAAAGAGATGAAATAGTTAATTTAGAGTTAGTTTTGGTAATATATTGGGGGTGTAATGAGAATTACATTTTTTTAATGGTGGAATGAGATGGAGGATGTAAAGAGGTAAAATAGTGGTGTGGGTAGAATCATTCGTATTTAAACGATTGGACTTGTGACCATATAAAATTCAAAATTAGATTTATGGACCGAGTACCATTCTTTGAATGGATTTTTTAATTTTTTTTCATCTTTAGTGAAATTTTTATAAAAATTCAAAATAAGTTTCGACAATCCATAAGAGTAAAATTTTGACACAAATTGTTTTTTTTTTTTTAAAATACTAAACACAAAAGAAATTGAAAATATATATATATATATATATATAATTTTTAATTTTTTTTCATTTTTAGTGAATTTTAAAAAAATTCACGCCACGTTTATTTAGCTCCATAGGATGGAGGAGATTAAAAGTACGGTAGAATTGAGTGAGGAGATTATTAGTATGGTGTTACTAGGTTGGATATGTAGAATAAAGTGTGTTTGTTCTTACGCTATCGGATTAGTAATACAATAGATAATATTATTATATAAAATTAATATTTTTTAATTTTTACTATTTTTTTAATATTATAATTTTTTGGTACATTTTAAATCCACTTAATTTAGAGACACTTCAAAAATATAAATTTTGAGTAAAAATTATTTAAAATTTCACTAAATATATATCTAAAAAATCATATTTCTTTTAGTATTTATTAAAAATTTCTTTCAAAAATAAATTATTTGAAAAAAAATATTTTAATTCATCTTATTTAATAAACTAACCAATGTAACTTTTTTAAAAATAAAAAAATAAAAAAATAAATAAAACTATATGAAATTTTATAAATACTCTTATTTTACTAAAAGGGATATAATGGTCTTTCAACTATTAATTCCATCACTAAATTTCTAAACCCACATATTTTCTTTCATACTAGTTCAACCATGAAGAGTGACCAAAGCGAAGTCGTTGGTCCTTGATGGAATCTGAACAAGTAAAAATCAACGGCACAATTCCTCGGATTGATACACATCATTTGTAATTGTATTCCCAAATGTCAAAAGTTGACATATTTCTCATATTAGATATAAAATCACTTTTTGAAATGGGACGATGAAGGAAGATAAATAGAAGAGGTAATTGTATTTCCAAATGTCAAAAGTTGACATATTTCTCATATTAGATATAAAATCACTTTTTGAAATGGGATGATGAAGGAAGATAAATAGAAGAGGAATGAGATAAGACATTAAGGGATGATGAAGGAAGATAAATAGAAGAGGAATGAGATAAGACATGGAAGACTCAAATTGGCTGCCTCCTCAGGTCAACAATGGTGGGCTGTGGTCCAAGTCCAGAGTCAATAAACTTATGGATTGCTAATCCCTTGGAATGTTAATTCCACCACAATCTTTCATAACTAAATATTCATTATATGGTATTTCCTCATTAGCAGTTTAATTCTCTCACTCATAAAGTCAAATAAATGTGTTCTTAAAGTATAAAGTGTAATTTAACCTTGTGCTGATAGAGAATTTTAATAAAGAGGTTAAAAGTAATTTTTTTGATTTTTGACTTTTTTAAGTCATAACATCTATTTATTTTTTTAATATATTTTTCAAAAAAAAATCAAAAAAATCAACTTTTAACTTATTTTCCAAAACAAATCATTTTTTTACTTTTTATTTATTTTTAGTTTGGATAAATTACACTTTATCCCGGGAAATTCTATTTCCACACACTAAGTTTTCTTACTCCATACACTTAATGAATTTTTTCAGAATCACAATTTTATCCTTTAACAAAATTACCATCTCACCCACCATCATCTCACCCACACATCTCACAATTTCTCCATACACATCTCACCTACCACCATTTCACCAACCACTTCACCGCCGGCCATCGCCTCCCATACCCAAACCTCAACCATACACAACATTTCCTTTCACTTTCCCTACTCCTTCAGTCCCTAATCTTCCCATTTCGTCTGAACAAAGCTCTCTGCTTCTGGTAACAAATCCTCAAAATTAATAACAGTTGAGCTGCCAAACTCTTCAAAATTAACAGCTGAAAATTTGTATGACTCCGTATCAATTAATTGTCTCTTGTTTGGTTCGACATTGAAGTCCTGCTCTAAAATCATCATAGTTTCTTCAATGTCCTCCTTGCTTCTAACAGTGATCCAATCTTCTTCCCAACTCCAATTGAGCAAATTTGAACTATCTCCAATCAAATTTCGGATTCTCTCTGCTGGAAAATTTCAAGATGAACCGATGTGGGTCAGATTTCGGTGAGCTTCCGATACCTCCACTGAAACCCAAACACCTTGATCTAACACAGTCGTTGGAGAATTTCGAGTAAATTCTTCATCTACTTTAGGAGAATTCGATTCTAGATCATCAAGAAATGTGTGACGAAGAAGCTCTTTAGCTGTCCATCTCTCTTTGGAATCTCTTCTCAAACACTTTCCTAGAAAATATTTAGCTTTCTCGGAAAACCAAGTGGGAAGCTGCGGCACTTCACTGGAAAACCCAATTCTGTACAGAATCGACACAGGGTCATTAACCTTCGGCCATGGGTGAGACCTAGTGGCCATCTCAATTATAGTACACCCAAGAGCCCACACATCACCTAAAAACCCCTGTTTTTCACCACGCGCCACCTCTAGCGCCATAAACACCGGTGTATCGAAAAATGGCGCTGCCACAACTCCGCCGTCCTCCGCCATCCATTTGGCACAACCCAAGTCTGCAATTTGATACCATCTTTGCTGATAAAACATTCTGACTCTTAATGTCACAATACACCAACCCATTCAAGTGAAGATAATCCAAGCCCAGTAAGATCTGACAAGCATAAATTCTGATCACAGACTCATCGAGCGATCCTCCTTGCCTCTTAATTTCATCTGAAATCGTGCCACCGGGAACGTATTCCATGAAGAGATTGCAGATGGGTTTGTTGCTTTTGCATGTGATTTTAGGTTTTTGGAGTAAGAAAGGATGAAATGAGAGAATGTACACAGAGAATGTGAGGGTATATTTGAAATGTGAAGTGTGTGAACTGAGATAAAGAAGTAAAAATCAAATTTTAAATGTGTGAATTGAGAAAAAATATACACTGAGATAATTTGGTGTATGAAATAGAATTTTCCCTTTATCCCTTTTATGTTCGACTATTTTGGTCCTTAAAGATTCTTTTCTTTTTTCCATTTTGCTCCATATTCGTAGTTTTTTTTTAATTTACTTTTAAAATTATTTCTATTCAAAATTAAACAGAAAAATATCATGTTAACCTTCACATAATATAAAAATATATTATTAAAATTTGAGTTTATATAATAGGTTCATTATATTAAAGTTTGAGTTTGTATAAGAAGTAGGAGTTATATATAATAAAATATTTTTATATTACGTTATTGTTAATGTTTTATTTTCTATTTATTTTAAATATAAATTAATTTTTGAAATAAGTTTTTAAAGAAAACCTTTAAACATGCCAAAATAAATAAATAAATATATATATATTTAAAAAAATTTTAAAGTCAAAATAAAAAAGAATAGCCATGTTACAGGCCTCCTCGAATATTAAAGCGTGAATTTACTTTAAATTTATTTAATTGATCATTCGATTGGTCATCCGGTTGGTCGTTCAGTAAAAGAGCTGACAATCACAACCCGATAAGATAACAATCACGATAGACAAATATTTCACTCAGCCATCTAAATGATCATCCGGCCAATCGTTCGGCCTATCGACCAGTGATCACACATTTGCACGTTTTCACTCCTGAAACTGTCAAGTTCTGAATTAGTGTAAAAAAATTAACCAAACATGGGTAAAGTTCTGAAGTATTAGTGTAAAAAAATTAACCAAACATGGGTAAAGTGTAATTTTCCCTTACAGTTTTGGTAATTCACGTCTCTGTCTTGCTTTGCAGGAAAGTCTTTTGCTTTAAAGTTGAAACACCATCATCATCATCCCCATCTAATTAATTTCTTCAGGAATAAACACAAAACCCCCATCTTCTTTCCCAAATCTAACAAACCCATATTTTTATCGCACAGAGAGAGAGAAAGAGAGAATCAAGGAAGACCAGAGCTCGAACTCACCCATCAATGGCGTACGTAGACCACGCTTTCTCCATTTCCGACGAAGACATCATGATGGACTCCTCTTACAGCTTAAACAACCGCCCTCCGATCAAAGAGATCGCTCTTGCTGTCTCTCTCCTCGTTTTTGGAACCCTAGGCATCGTTCTCGGCACCATCATGGCCTTCAATCGAGTCGGCGGCGACACTGCTCACGGTAATTTCCCAAACCCTAGTTTTTTTTTTTCGAATTTTGACATTTGACACTTTCTCGGGAAATTTTTTGTAGGGATTTTCTTTGCGATTCTGGGGTCGGTTCTGTTCATTCCGGGGTTCTATTATACGCGGATTGCGTACTATGCGTACAAGGGTTACAAGGGTTTCTCTTTCTCTAACATTCCTCCTGTGTAGTTGAGGAGATTCAGACCCCCCAATCTCCTGAGTTTCCTGTACAGATCCCTCTTTCCTTGCTACCCTACTGTTTTTTTTTTTTTTTTTTTTTTTTGAGTCAATAATAATGCTTATGTAGATGCTATGTGTTTCTGAAAAATTTGCTGCTGTAAAATTTGGTTCCTTTTGCGAGCATTTGATTATATTATTTGTATGCTATACATTGTTATGTTCATGCTTTTCTGGGTTTTTTTTTATATATATAAATAAAACTTCTATTTTTTTAAATGGATAAGATCAATTAAGCTATATGAATGCTAGTACACTTGTATGTGAGGTCTTGAGGAGGTTTCTTCGATGGAAAGAAAGAATTAATTTTCTTTTCTTTATTTCTTTTTGTGGGAGGAGAGGCCGTCAGAATCTTGTGTTAGTTTTGAGCGTCCGTTCTTGTTTGTAAGGGCTATATTGCTATAGTGATCGCTTAGCATTGCTGGATAGTCATTAATTTTGGTAAATTGCTTGCTTAGATTTCATCATTTCATTAAATTTGATAAAATTTCTTGAACACTCAGTGGCCACTGCTTACATATAACATATTAGAAGTTTCAAGAAAATAACTTGGGATCAAATGATAATATATGTATATATATATTATAACAATTAAATGGATTATATGGGTTAGGTGGGCCAAGAGAACTTGACCCGCCTTGGTGTCTGGTAGGGGAAAGGTACGTGATGGGGTCTTGGGCTGGATGAGACTGCAAGGGGGAATGGGCTAACACTGAAACAGACCGACTTAGGCCCAAAAAGAGTGTGGATGGCGATTCTTGCGCTAGCATATTGACCAATGTGAATGTGAGCTGGCAATGCTAACAAGGATGTAACATTATGGAGGTAGACTTATCAATAGTTTTAAGTTGCAGTCTGCATTGTCCTATAGATTGCTTTTAGAATGCTCTGTTGTAGCTAGTAGCACTATATCTGTAAGAGAATAACTTACTTGTTAAAGTTAGAATGGAAAGAGGGAGTGCCTTGTTTATGTAGGAGAGAGAGTTACTAGAGACGTCAATAGGGTGTTGGCAGTAGTGAGGTGATGACAATAGCAAGCACTCATTCTTTGTCCGATTTTTCAGGCTTGTAGCTTATGAACCATCTTACAAGCCTTTAAATATGCACCAAGCTCTAAACTGTCTTTAAGGCCTGAGTTAAGATTTATTAGGCCTCTTATGGGTTTATAATATTGTAAGGTGAGCTTATGGGTTCATAATATTGTAATGTGGTCTTATGGTTTAGTATGGACAGTTTAGTTTAAGCAGTGTAATGCTAGCATGTAATGCAAATAACGTACCTTAGAGTTGGTGTAGAACTAGAAAAGTGATGATAGAAAAGAAGAGGGAGAAATAGCAGAAGAATAAGATTAGAAGAAAGGCACATGAGAGAGATTCATGAATATTCTCCTTTTTCTTTACTAACCTAGTTTCTTCCATAGAATCTATTTCTTCTCATTGCTTATGTTGTCTTTTCATCTTCTTTCAGATTTCCTATCCTATTGTTTCATTCATTTTCGCTGTTGATTCGTCTTCTTGCCCTCTTGCTATGTTGTCCCTTTTCCATTTTTGTTAGTAATTTATTTTTTTTCTTTCGGTCTATTTATTTATCTCACTTTTTGTTTCGAATTTTGTTTCCACAAGGAGATTATATAATAACAGAGATAAAAAATTTAAAGATTGAGTGGAAGATTTTCATTTTTCAAATTGACCAGACTTCAATCGCTGAGTTCATTAGTATCATAGGAAGGAACGAAGTTCATAGTTGTTGTTTAACTGTGAACTTGGGTGAAGCTTTTTGGCTTAGCCAGATGTTGAAGGAGGCAATTAAGTTCTTGAAAGGTTCAATAATAATATAATGTGTTTCCTTGAAGTATCAATGTGGGTGGGAGATTGAAAGTGCGTTAATATAATAGCGGTGTATTCCTTTTGGAGTAATGCTCAAGGGTGGATGGAGATGGTTAATTTACTTGGTTTAGATGTTGTTTGGAGATAAGAATACTAAGAGTAGCAGAAATAAGGATTTTGAAGAGAAGTGACGGGGAAAGGATTATGAAGAGAAAGGCAAGGGAAGATATACATTCTGGAGATGTCACCATTATTTATAAAATAGGGGCAAATAGAGGAGCTTCTGCAATGTCTTATTCTGATGTGCTTAAGCAAGATCCAAATTACTTTAGTGGTATAGGTGTTAGAGGTGATTGGGTGAAGGCTATTGTTTCTGTTGGGGAGAACTTACATGAGTCGTAGAAATTAGAACCATATTCAGGTAGCCATGTGTAAAATGTGGAAGAACTTTGCTTGTTGATCATTTCAAATTAACAAAGCTTTGGTTTTTTGCAGATCCAAGGATGAGGCTGAAAGGTTTGGAAATTTGAGAAGATGTGCTTCTTGAGGGTCGGTTCTTAGTTGCACGAAGCGGGAGCGGGGAAACGTGGCCATTTAGAGGAGTTGTAGATTAGGAGCGCTTACAGAGTGATACTATTATATATGATTTAATTAGATTTCTTTTAAACAGTTAGATGATTTATTTTATTTATTATATGTTAAAAACTTAAGAAATAATAATTTACAAAAATTATTATTATATATGATATTTTAAGAAATAACAATTAGATATTTTATTATATATGATAAAAATTATAATTTATAAATTTTATTATATATATTATATATGATAAATTATATTATATTAAAACACAGAGAGAGAGAGAGAGAGAGAGAGAGCAGAGAATAGATCGAGAGAGAGAGAGAGAGAGAGAAGCTCAAAGGCGAAGAGGAGATCAAGAGTAAGAGAAGAGAGAACGAAGACAATCGAGATCGACAGTGAGAGAAGAGAGTGATGAAGATGATCAAAGAGAAAAAGAATGAGGGACAGAGAGATCGAGAAGAAAAGAGAGGGAAAACGAGAGGCAGAAAGAGAAGAAGATCGAGAGACGGAGAGAGAAGAAGATTGAGAGATAGAGAGATCGAGAGAGAGAAGACAGAGAGTGAGGTCGAGATCTTTATCGCTTCCTTCTCGCATCAAATTCGCGTTTCTCACTCCTCAAACTCGTGATTCTTCCTCAGAAGCGCAAAATCGCGCTTCTTCCTCAGATTCATGAGTATCATCCACAATTCTTGCTACTAAGGATCGTTTTATGGTGATTATATGAAAATGGAAGCTAGAAGTTTTAAGGAGTGTGAAGTGGTTACTTCTTGGGGTGGGGCCACTACAAAATTTTCCTTTTTTAAGTGCTGGTGAGTAGATGTCTTTACCGTAACTAGTAATGCTTCTGGTGGATTGATCAATATTGATAATAAAACTAAAAAATTGTCGAACTTTTTTTAAGCAAGAATTGAGGTTAAAGGTTTTGAAATTGGTTTCAAAGCTTACTGTCCATTTGAGAGCTGTTCCAAAGGTAATTGGGGGTAGACATGGATATCAAAACAACTTTCATGGGAGAGGTGGTACAAAATTTATGTTCACCCATTGGGAGGTTGAAGATGGGGGAATACGTACAGAAGGTGGCCATGGTAGTATATAGGTAAGGAATAATAGAACTTTTCATGTTACTGTGAACAATGGTAGGGGTGAAACAAATCGTTTCACTAATGGCTCCACTAGCGTACTTACTGTGAACAATTGTCTTCTTGGATTTCATTATTTCATTTCCTTAGGGCTTGCAAATAACAATGTGTTTCTCAATAGAAGAATTAGTTTTGGGATTTGTTTGAGAGCTTGATATACATTGTTAGAAGGATTTAAAAATAGGGCTTATAACATTAGGGCTTATAACACAGGTGAATATGAATGCACTCTAACACAAAGCTTTGTTAATTTTTAAATCAGTGGCTTGCCATGAAATTGTTATACATTGTTATCCCTTGTATCAGTGGCTTGCCATGAAATTTTTTTCCCTTCGCATATATCAGAAAGACATCTGCATGAAACAAAAGCTGCTTATTATTTGCAGTTTTTAGTAGCAGTTTTGTTTTCTAACATTAGGGCTTATAACACAGGTGAATATGAATGCACTCTAACACAAAGCTTTAAACTTTTTGCTCCTACTTATGTTGTGTTTAGAGTAGGGATTTGGAAAGAGAAAAAGAAGAAATGTATAAAATATAGTTATGTTTCATTCACATTTTATGTACAGTCTCTCTTTCCAAATCTTTATCCAATTCCATGATCCAAATAGAGTGTTTATATATATGTGTGTATGTGTAGAGTAGAAGAGTATGCACACTATTCTACAATTGAAATTGCTATGGAGATTGTAGGTGAGAATAGAGAGTTATGTAGTGGGCAACAGTTTTTAGCTTATTGATTTTACATTTTGGTCCTTACAATAATTGCTAGGCAAAGGTAATATGTAGAAAAATCATGTTGTTGCCGTGAATTTTTATGAAAATGTAAATTGTGACAAAATTTCAACGCAGTTGCTGGCATTGGCACTTTAGGGCACTAAGTTGATTTTCTAGATTGGAAAAAAAGTCGTTAAATAATGGTGGTTGGTAATAGAAAAAATCAAGTGGTTGGTAATTGGAAAAGTAATAGTTGATTGAGGAAACATTGATTGATCTAAAAAAATGTGCAAAGAAACAATTATTTAACGACTTTTCTTAGTTGATTAGCAGAATAAAAAAATTTGGTGGTTCTAAAAAAAAAAATGTTAAGAAATTATTGGAGTAACATTACTATAATTTAGAATTTTAGACACTGATCATTGTTGAAATATTGCAATAGCTATCTATATTATTAAACACCCATTAGAGATGCTCTAATATTTGTTACACTGACTTTTCTTAATTTTTTTTGGTTTGATTTTATATTATTGTCTAGAGCCTCGCCAAAAGCAAAGTGGATGGAAGAATTTTATTAGTCCCTATTTATACCCCGGTCATCAATTGAGTTCACGTGTTTTTAGGTGTGTTTGTTTGGACGGATTAGATAATGAGAGATTAAAATATAATATCTATATTAACTTTTTGGTTGAATACATTCAAAACGACTTGCTTTCTAGATGATCCCTCTAGAAAAAGGTGATTCTAACAATCTTTCTAGTTCCTTCGTTCTCTATTTCTATTTGAAATAAAATAATCCTAAGGAAAAGGACTTTGTTTCTACCGAGCTAAAACAATATGTCGACGTCTCTAGTAAACCAAAGTCATCGTTTAATAGCTATTTTTCTTCAATTTCTTCTCTACAAATTGAAAATTGAATATTTAGTTACGATTAGAAATCTACTTTTCTATCTTCATCCATGGATCCTTTATCCATACTTATTCAATTGGAAGTATTAATCCAATTCAAAAATTATGTTTCGCAATTTCATAATCCAATTTTTCAATTTCTAATTGGTCTTTGAATACAAATCACGAGAATGCATATTTTTCCTCGAATCTGTCATTGAGAGGTAAAGGATTAAATCTTTTTAAGAAATAACTGTTGGTCTTAGGATACATTATCCCTGGATTATTTGATTGGATTGGATTTATATCTTATGTTTGTTTAGTCGTGAGATTAGATATTAGAAAAATACTATTTGATTGGATAGAATATGAATCCTATGTTTGTTTGGGATATTATAAAGAAGGATAAATGTTCAAATGATTATTTTACCATTTTCAATTATTTACTAAGTAATAGTAATATTAAACATATCTTTAATATTTTAATTATTTTTAACTAAATTAAATAAAAATCTAATTTATTTTATGTTTTACACAATTAAATAAATTTATTTTTAAAATTAAATAAATAAAATAAAATAAATATCAATAAAAATATATGTTATTTTTTAATTAAAATTTTAAATAAATTTATTTTAAAAAATAATAATAATGAAATTAAATAAAACATCTATTAAAATTTTAAATAATAAAATTAAATAAAATATAAACAAAATTTTAAAATAAAACATCAATAAAATTAAATAAAATTATTTTATTTTTAAATTGAGACATTTAAATTTTATTGAATTTTATTAAATATAATACATAATTAAATACTAGAGGGTCAAAATGATCATTTCACCACCTAATCCCATGTCCCCCTTATCCCTCCATTTGTGTCCCAAACCCCCCATGGGACACAATAGTTCAATGGATTTGGAACTAATAGTCCGATGCAAAAATTTTGAACCAAACGACTTATTAGTCCGGATGGACTAATAGTCTAATCCCGCCCCTCAATTTCTCAAAACAAACACCACCTTATTGTTTTGTGCTCCCTTCTCACTTATAGGATATTCTTACGTTGTGTTTAGTTGATAGATTTGTGAATAGATTTGAAAAGAAAAAGGAAAAAGGTGTGTGAAATTAAATGAAATATATTCACATTTTATCTCTCTTTTCCCTTTCCTAGTCCAATTAAATGAAATATATTCACTGTGATTAATGAGTGGGGTCAATAATAATGTCATAACTAGTGTTGATATATTAGTTAGTATACTAATTGGTGCATGTAACACCGTATATAAATTATATTTTTTGCCTTTAAAAAATATAAAAAATCTTGTTTTGTGGGGTTCTTTAACAAGTTGTCCATCCTAACTGGGGTTGTAACATAAAGGAAGACTAGAATGTAGTGTTTTTTTATTTTTTATTTTTTATTTTTTAAAATTCTACAGGATTTTTGATGAACAAAAACCTATTTTAAATGTGTATTGTTGACACATAATTCAGCTTTATTTGGACTCAAAAAGGAAAGGAAAAAAAAAAAAAAACATATAAAAATTAAAAAAAATTCAGCTTCTTTGTATTTAGCTACAATCAAATGTGTGGTTTGAGAGCTATGTCACTAGACAGTGAATACAACTCCCATATTATTTGTCCCACACCATGAAACTACTACATCAGTGTTTCCTATCAATGGAGAAAGAAGACATCAATGAAGAAGAAAGTGAAGAGACAACAACTAATTGAATTGAAGTTGAAGATAATAGAATCACTACAACAAAAAGCAGCATTGGCAACTAAACATTTGAATTTCGTCGCTGAAAGGTGCAGAAATGGCGACTAAATCCATTTTAGTCGCCAAAATGAAGACTTTTGGCGACTAAAACAATTTGGTCGCCAAATGTATATGTATTAGCGACTAAAAATCATTTTGGTCGCCTATTATATGGTTTTCAGCGACTAACAGAATTTTCGTCGCCAAAAGTCATGGTTTTTGCCGACTAAACCAATTTAGTAGCCAAAGGTGCTGCTTTTGGCGACTAAAAAGCAGATTAGTCGCTGATTGTAGGTGTTTTGGCGACTAAAACCAGATTAGTCGCTGAAACCCAAGCTTTTTGGCTACAAAAAAAAAAGTTAGTAGCTAAAAACTGAGTATTGGCGACTAAAATTCTATTTAGTAGCCAAAAGTGGACGTTTTTGGCGACTAAAATTAGGTTTCGTCGCCAAAAGTGGTGATTTTTAATTAGAACTTTTTTTTTTTAGCGACAAATAAATAATTAGTAGCCGAAAATAATACAATTAGCGACTAAATAATGGTTTTAGTCGCCAAAAGTCGCCTACATTTTTTTTTAGTAAATAATTTATTTTTAACATAAATTATATTGAATGAAAAAAATTATATTTATAAATATTATTTTGTATTAATTGCGGTTAATATCCTATATAAATAATATATATTGTATACATATTCATGAGATGATGTGCTGGCATAGTGGAGGGAGTGATGTGCATAGGGTTTGGCATGTGGGTGGAGGGGGACGTTGCAAGTTCGAAACTCGCTGGGAGCAACACAGGTTCAAAATTTTTTTTTTTTAATATACTTTTGGCGACGAAAGTCATTGGTCGCCAAAGGTGAAAATAATAAAATAAAAATTAACTATTGGCGACAAACGGTTTAGTCGGCAAAGGTAAGATAGCCAAAAATGAAATTGACAATTGGCGACAAAATATTTAGTCGCTGAAGACCTGTCTATTGGCGACTAATAGATTTTTCGTCGCCAAATCCATGCGCGACCACGAATTGCCGACAAAACCGGACAAAAATATTTAGTCGCCAAAAGTTAAAATTCGACATTTGGCGACTAAAAACGGACTTTTGGCGACTAAAAATTTAGTCGCCAAAAGTGTATTTTTTTTGTAGTGAATGCTCCACCAACAAAACTATGGATACAAAATAAATCACGTAAAACAATTATGACCACATAGAACCAGGGCCGGCCTTGACTTTCTGGGGGCCTAAGGCGAAATAATTTTTTGGGGCCTTTTTAGATATTTGTAAAAATAAAAATAAAAATCACTCTATTTGGTTTAGAGTTTTCAAAAATAATTGTCTGAGTTTGCAATTCGTATTTTTTTTTTTATATTTTTTGTATTTGGAAACATTTTTAAAAATATATATATATATATATAAATATTATAATTTTTAAGCGTATCTAAATTAGATGTATCTACAAATAAATAAATAAAAATTGTGTAAAATATTTTTTTTTTTAAAATACTAAAAAAAAAACATAATTGGGCTATAAAGAGAGAAAAAAAATAGGCCACACAAAATTAGGCTAACTACTAATACATATATATATTTTATATTTTATTTTTTTAATTGGACTAACAACTAAAACTTATAAATATTTTTTAATTGGGCCTTTTATCAATTGGGCCAAATAAATTTTTTGGAGCCCCCTTTAAAATGGCCTAAATTAATTAAACGCAATTGGGCCATTTTAAATTTTCAATATAGTGCAAGACTAAATTTGGGAGCCTTTTTTTGGGCCTAATTTTTGGGGCCCTAGGCACAGGCCTTACCAGCCTTAACCCAGGGCCGGCCCTGCATAGAACTACTACACTCTTTTGTTAGGATGAAAAATAAATAAACGAGGATACATATATTTTTTTCAATGCTTTGTATTCAAATAAGTAATTTAAATATTTTAAAAAATAATTAGAAAACAACTTTCATCTCACCAATTTTTGAGACAAAGAAAACATGAGTTTTTACTAGAGTTTTTTTTCTCCCAATTCCTCTCTATTTCTTTTGATTTATTACTGGTGCTAACTTTCTTAATCATCCAAACAAGTTTTCTTTTTCTTTTTCTTTTTCTTTTTCCTTGATTGAAAACGTCAATTAAAATTTGTAGAATTTCTAAACATAAATTATTTATGAAAGGGAATTTTGTGACATAATTCCATGATATTGATAGGGAAGGTTGAGGCACCTTATATTGTATTGATTTCTTATTCATGAATTTACGAAATCATATGCTAGCATTTTTCAAAAGTTGGTAGACAAGTGTTTTTATCTATAGTTTTGTTCGAAAATCAATTTTCAAACTAAAGATATAACCAAATCAAATAATTTTATTCAGAAGTTGATTGTTAAACAAAAAAGATGTGTAAAAATAGAAGCTCCCTTGATTGAATGTAAAATGGCCATAATGCGGCTTAGTTTGCTTTGTCAAATTTGTGGTTGGTTTTAGCCATGGAACTTTTTGCGACGGTTCGAAAATCATCGCAAAAAGCAAGTTTTTGAGACGGCAAAAAATACCGTCGCAAAAGGATTTTTTTTGCGACGCCAATTGACTGTTGCAAAAAGGGACCAAATAAATACAATTATTAGAGACGGAAAATCCAAAACCGTGGCAAAAATTAATATTATACGCGACGGTACATTACCCGTCGTAAATTTCTTTTTTCGTCTTGCGGTTTTTTTATTTTTTTGCGACGTCATTTGTTAGTCCGTCGCAAAAAGTTTTATTTTTGCGACGCCATTTGTTAGTCCGTCGCAAAAGGTTTTATTCTTGTACATTACCCGCCGTATTTTTTTATGTAAAATGTTTATGTGCTTTTTTGTTTTTTCCTCTTTTTTTTCTTTTCTTTTCTTTTCTTTTTTGGCTAGGCAAAAGAATTTTTTTTTTGGGTTCAACAAACTGATTTTTTTTGTTCAAGAAACTGTTTTTTTTTCCCTCTTTCCTTCTAATGTTTCCTGAAAAATAAACAAAGCCAAAAGTATAATTTTATGGTTCAACAAACTCACTACAACAAAAAAGACTTTTCTCGGCATTTTTTTTTTCCAATGTTTCTACAAAACTCTACAAAAACAAAATTATTCTTGACATTTTTCAACAAACTCTGTAATTTATGATATTGTTTTAAAACACGATACTTGAACTGAACTAAATATTATTTTTCTCGGTGTTTTATTATTAAGTTAGAGATATTTTTTATGTAGTCCAAAACTATAGACTTCAAGTAAAACCCTACCCGTATTGTTCTCATTCCAAGATCCATCACCAAGCAGCGGTTTCTCTACCTCACAGGTATGTCTTTATGGCTGCTCCTCTCTCTACCGCTCTATCTTCCTTTTTCTGGTTGTATGTTTGTGAAGGGCGTCCGGGAGGGGGGGGATGTGGCAGTGTTGTGGTGGGGAGGAGGATAGCGGATCTGTGGTAGGGAAGGAGGAGGGGGTTTCGGTATTGGAGGGTGGGGTAGATGGATATGGGTCGTTGGTACAAGAGGAGAAGGAGGATGGTAAGGGTAAAGGTGGTTTTTGTGGTAGAGACATTAGCCGGCAAAGAGGATTTTGGTAGTAGAGATAGCGGGGCTGTGATGGGAAAGGATGTTTTTGGTGGTCAAGAGATGGCGGGGCTGTGTTGGGGGAGGTGGAGGTGGTGGTGGAGGGTATGGGTTGTTTTTTTGTTTCAATTGATTTGTTGCTGTTACTCAACTGTTACTAAAGATGGGATTTGGGTTTATTTAATTTTGGTTCATGTTTCTCACTATGGTTTTCATGGATTCATTGTTTTACCCTTTGTTTTAATGCTTGTGCTTTTTTTTTTTTTTTTTTCTTTTTTTTTTGGGGGGGGGGGGGGGGTGTCTCATTCATGGAAGAAAATTGGGGCCTTTGACTAGGGATCAGTTTCTAAAATTTAGGGCTTTACCTTTCTAAAATTCAGAACTTGTTTTCTGAATTTGTTTTGAAAAATTAGAATATAGTTTGGCAAAAATAAACATCAAAAGAGATCTTTTTTAATTTTTGAAAATTATTTCTTGAGAAAACTATATACAAAGACTGAGTGTTTACATTTTTTTTTTATTTCACCAACCTAGTTTTTGAAAAAAATTGGTAAACTAGATCCAAAAGCTCAACCAAACAGAGCAGCATGTTTGGTTTTATTCTCATTTTTCGTGTTTTTGGAAACAAACAATGAAAACTTCAAAAACATCCATTGTTGTTTAAAAAGTGAATTGCTCCGGTATGCTTTGATGTCTTATATTGCTCTCTCGTGGATCAGTTTTTGCATTTGCTTCAACTTAGAGGCACGAAGCTTATTATTCTTAATTTTTAGTTTTTCAATTTCTTGAATCAATTACATTTGTCCTTGTTGTGTTTAGGCTGAGCAAAGTGAAAATTTAGGAATATCTAACTGTGAAAAGGAGTCCTTGTTGACACTGTTAAACCAATTTGATAAGAATGGACTTAGATTTTAATTTTAAGATTGTTTTGTATTGAATTTGTTTTGGGTTGAAAAATGTAGGGTTCTTTGTTTGTTGGACTTTTGTGAGCACTTGGAATTTGGTTAAATTAGTGTTTAGTCGCTTTGTATTTAGTTTCCCACCACAAACACCAATCTTAAAATGTCAGGTTACGAAGTATAATTTATGTCAAGATTGATTTGTTTAACCTTGGTTGTTTAGGTAATGGATTTAATTTTTCTGCCAGCTAAAGAAAGTGATAATGGCATTTCTACCAATCATTGCTTCAATCACTCAGTTGGTCATCTCCCTCCTATTCAAAAGGTACTTCAATTCTTGCTTAGTTTGCTGCCTATGCATACATAATAAGCACATGGTTTGATTACATTATTTTTATCACGTGCCCTAATGTAAATTCTGAAAAGAAAAAGTAGATTGTTGATTCTTTACCAAAATAGCAAATAAATTTACCCAAGTCTCACGACCCCCACACGCGCAGCTCCTGGAGTCTAACTAGTCAAGGTAAAATGAAGGCAAAAAGAGATATACAGAGTCAAACTTTGATTAGATAGTTTTTTTTTCAAATAGCACTTGCATCAAATAGTGAGTCATCTTCAACCCTACCAGGCTGCTACTTGTCACCCATCCTGTTTAATGCAAATCTTGATTTTCAATAGGCTCCTCAAGAACCTATTACATTAGAATTAAACATTAGCACAGTTAACCCTTTTTTAACTGTAAATGATTAGTTTTTTTTTTTTTAAATTTCTTTTTGCAAATGCAATCCTTTTGAGTACGTGATGATATCTTTGCATATTGATATTGGAGTTTACAATCTTATTTATTTATTTATTAGTTGAAATAAATATCAAATGTTTTACATTGTAAATGATTTTTTTTTTTTTTTGGATTTCTTTTTGCAGATGCAACCCTTTTGAGTACGCGATAATATCTTCGCATATCGATATTGGAGCTTACTATTGATATCAAAACAAGCTGTAATATATATGTTTTTTTTTTATTTGTATTGTCGATACTTTTGTTTTGTTTTAGATACAAAAATTTGAGTTCTTGAATATAAAAAATTATTAGTGTTGTTGGAGAATGTTTTACATGTTTTTGTAAAGAATGTTTGTTTGACAATTGTTACAAGGTACATATATATTATTCTTGGTATGATTTTGTGGAATGTGAATGCTTTACATGTTTTTGTAAAGAATATTTGTTTGACAATTGTTATAAGGTACATATATATTATTCTCGGTATGATTTTGTGGAATGTGGATGTGGATGTGGATGTTGATGTATTTTATTTTACAAAATATTAATAATTTGTACAGGGAATGGATTCATAAAATATATATTGATTTTATAAAAATAATTTTATTGTGACAATAATAAACCGTCGCTAATGTAATCATAATTTTCTTATATTTTATTAGTGACGGGTTAACATGTTGCATATGCATATTAGTTCAAATTTTTAACGACGGTTTAAACTGTCGTAAATACAATATTAATTTAATTTTACTTTTTTTGCGACATTTTAAACCGTCGCTAATAATACTTTTCGCAACGGCAAATACCGTCGCTAAAAAAGTTTTGGCAACAGCAACCAATATCGTTACTAAAAGTGAAGTTTTTTTTCCCTTTTTTTTGTGTCAGGTTAAACCGTTGCAAAAACCATTGATTAGTCATCGCTACAAGAAAGCGACGGTTTGTAACCGTCGCAAATACTTTTTGTCACACCCCCTTCTGCCACCTCTCATTTCCCGTCGCTGCTCCGTCGCAAAAAGTCTTTTGCGACGATAAGTGAACCTTTTGCGACGTTTGAGACCGTCGCAAAAGGCCCAATTTTTAATAGTTCACTTCAACAAGTTTGTGGTACTTTAGAAGTGATATATTTTTCCTATATATGAAAACCTTTTTTAGGGACTCCTAAACTATTAATTGAGCAAGAAAGTGTGTAAAATCGAGAGTAGTACAACATAAATAATCACTAACACACTCAAAGACTAATAGTAGTAGGGCTTTACAAAGCTATTTGTAATAAAATATAACTCCTATCACAAACTATGAAATAGCCAAATAGTTTCCTTCACTTATTTACCATTTCTCTTTTTATTTTTATTTTTACTCTCACAAAATAGTTTTGTTTACCACATTGCCTCAATTTTATACCCTTCACTTCTTCGTTCTCCTTCCTTTCTTTCTCTTCCTTTTCTCATCCTCCCGGCTAGCCATCTAACCATCTTTCTCCAACCTTCTATAGCCGCAAACCACCTTTCTCTCCCTGACCTTACTGTTACCCAAAAGGTAACCCAAGAGGAGGGCTAAATTGGATTTCTACAAATTAAAACTAATAATTATCCAAAAAAAACTTAACAATAAGGATAGTGGATACAACAGATAATAATCATAATAATATCAAATGAATATCACAGTTAAAGCAATTTAAAGAGATAAGGGAAAAGAATGCAAACACGATTTATAATGGTTCAACTTCAACCAAGCATACATCTACTCCTCAATCACTTGAGATTTTCCACTATGCTTCTAGCTTCACAAAGGTGTTAGCAACCTCATATACATGGAGCAATCTTCCATAGATTTCCTAGCTTCATAGAAGTGCTAGTAACCTCATACACATAGAGTAATCCTCCACAGATTTTCTAACTTTACAAGAGAGCTGGTGACCTCTTACAAGTTGGTGATGAGTGTTTTTGCTTTCAAAGAATGCTACAATGAATAACTTCTAACAAGTAGATACAAAATAATGAAGCTCTCAGATTTTTCTGTAAAACCTCTCAAAGGCAAATAAGCTTAAGGCTAAAGCTCAGTGTATGTTTTCTAAAGGATGAATAAAACAAAGATTTAGAACTCTTCAAATAACTCAGAGAAGATAGAGTGTGTGATTGATGAAGGATGAAAGAATATTTCTTGCACTTGGTTTTCTTCTCTCTGTCTCTTGTTGTTCCTTTCTGCATAAGAGCTTTGTTATATATAGAGTTCAGTGCTCTATATCTTTCTTGTTACCATTGGTTTCTTCTCGTTGGTGATGGTGAGATAATTAATATACATATAATCAATGTCAGCCTTTGTCTCTAACCCGTGTGAGTTTTACCCGTTGGAAGATGGGTGTGAATCAGATAACCGTTGCAAAGTTGAATTTGAAAAATAATCGTTGCAAAACTAATTCATACACAGTGGTCATCCACCCGATGTCCAGAGTCATCATTTACAGTCATCCGCTCGGACGTCCACCCGGATGACCACTCGGATGTCCATGCGGTGAAGCAAACTTGGCCGAATTTTACACTCATCATTTATCTGCCCAGTTGACCACCCAGTGTGGTTTTGACCTCCTGCTTTGTACTGCTGCTTCTACTGTGTTCTACTACTTCTTCTGCTTTATTCTTTGCTTGATTAAGCTTCAATTGTGGTCTCCAAAAAACATAAATTAGACATAGAAAAGATGAATTATGATATTAGATTGATTATGAGATTTCAAACAATTTAACTCTTTCAAATAAATCAAAATAAAATCATCAAAATCCATGTTATTCATGTTATGACTAACATTTACCATCATTGGCCTCACCTTCTCCACTCTTCCCTTGCCACCTCTACATACTCTCACACCACCACGATATCCCTAAGCCCTCTTCCACCACTACTACACCTTGATTCCCTACAAATCCCTTCTACAAATCTTAGACCCTCTTTCCCACACTCGTAATTTCCATCTCTTTCAGTCATGATCTTCCTTTATCTAATGCATGCACACATGTTGGATGTTTGCAAACAGGAAAAAAAAAATGACGTAGGAAAATGGGCTAGAGAATGGGGTGTTCTGGCGAGAGGAGGTGTGAGGGTAGGCAAGAGAAGATAGTGGAGGAGTTAGTGGTTGCAGAGGGAAAGATAAAAGAGAGAATGGGGCAATTTCATCATTTTAAGACTGGATTCTACTATTTTTATAATTAAAATTGATTCTTCACTCATTTATAATTTTTTTTCCATAATCATTTTTTATATTTTTAATTTGAATATAAAAAAATATAAAATATGTTTATAGGGAAAGTATCTTTCTCCTAACTTTTAAATTTTTTATAAAATTTATTCAAATTATTTTTATCCCATAATTTATAATTAGACATCAAAATGTTTGATACAAACTTATAAAATGAAAATAGGGTAAAATACAAGTTGAGATTTGTTTGAAAAACATATTGCCCCTTGTAATTTTGAAAATTATAAATATCTCATTGTCAAAAAAATTTATTTAACATAATTAATAAAAAAAAATTAAAATTTCTAACAACACTACTAAAAAAAGTACTTTTTGTGACCGCTATAAGCCTTCACAAATAATAAAAATACAGTCGCAAAAAACTTTTTGCAACGGCCCATGTGACTGCAAATGGGGGTCGCGAATGTGGGGGTGAGAAATACTTTTTACAACCGCAAAATAGTAGTCGCAAACTATTTGCGACCAGCTAATCTACTTATGGCGACAAATGTTTTGCCATTGCAAAAATTTTTTTAAAATGCCTACAATGTATTAGCGACCATCTTGTTACCGTCGCAAAAAAAATTAAAAAAAGGCCTATAATGTTTTAGCAACCTATATTCTCATATATACATATATATATATATATATATATATATATATATATATATATTCAACTATTATATACAATAAATGTAAAGTGATATTTGAAAAAATTTAATACTCATGTATTATTTTCCATCACTTCCCTCGACAAAATTATCTTTCTTCAAAAAAAAGAAAAAAGTGTACATACAAAATATAAACTTCTATACATGCAAAACAAATATCCATCAACCATCCTTAAAAGTATGTATACAAAATACTAATAGATTCAAGTACTTAAAAATAAACAAATAAATCTCAGTTTAGCTCTCAATGTCACCCACTCAATCATATCAACTACTCCCTCAACACTACCTGCAAAAATATACATCAATATATTCTTCTCCCTTGGAACATCAACTAACAAAGTAGGACATGTTAAAGCAAACAAATTCAAACATCAAATAACAAATAAATAAGCACAAATGTAAGTACTATGCTGCAAGAAGAAGAAGAAATATTAGAATAAAAAATTTGTAAGAACAATGATCTTTTTATGATATTCTTTAACTTCAATTAAAGACCTCCAGAGCTTTCAAATGGTTGCCAATTATTTACTCTTTCCCAGTGGACCTCATAATGTCAAGTGGCGTTACTTGTTAATCCCATAAATATCAACTAAGTGCAACATAAAGTCACCAACCACAAAGAGATCAAAAACAAGAAAGTTGAGGAAAAGGTAAGACTCAAAATAAAGCTTAAGTTTCCCCCATAAAAAGAAGCAATACATAAGATAATACCGAACAATTCCTCTCAAAGATTAACAAGCACCTCTCTGGAAACAACCAATTCTAAGACTCAGTTGTGAGGATCTCATTTAAACACTACACCCAAAATAGTAAAATCATCCGAAGTATAAAATAATATGAATAGATTATTAATCAAATTGCTATACAAAATTTACATAATAAATTAATCAAGCTAATAAAATAATTGGCTAAACAATGACAAAAGAGCACTGTTGATCAATTTAACACCATTGAGTACTTCATTGGCAAGAATATCCCATCAAACAAAGTACTGATCAAACAAATGTCCTAGTGCATCAACACAAATACCATACGAACAGGTCATTTCATGATAGATAAGTTATTATATGAACCATTCTTTATGCTCATAGAAAGTGAGAGCAACTGTCCAAACCCCTCAAAGCTCCCAAAAGGTGTTTCAGACTAAAACTATGCGTGATCTAAAAAATTCTTCAATTACTGTAAACTTCCCTTCTTAAAGGAACCAAACAAATCAGTATAGTTTTTTTTCTGGTGAAATATATATATATATATATATATATTTGATAACTTTGTACGGACCGACTTAATCTAGAGACCAATCCTATAGTCAATTGTAATAATATCTCTATTCATCAAATGAACTAATAAAGTTAGAGAAGCACCTCATCTTCTTTTGAAGCTTGTTGCCCCTAGATGCATCCGACACCTACAATTTGTTGGTATAATGTGTTAATAATGTCCATATGTATATATATAAATTTGATAAAACGTAAAATTCATCAATTTGTAAGTATTGCACCTCTCTCAAGCTTGTACTCCTAGCCACACCTTGTTACTCTAAGAACAAAACACGTGTCGTCAAGTTCTCGATTGTTATAGTGAACCTAGACTCAACGCCTTGTGTCATACGTCATGTGATCTCATCAATAAATGAAGGGGCTATTGATGATTAAGATGGGTTGCTGGCTCGCGCGTACACCGCACTCCATGGCACTCCTCTCCCATAAGTCTTGCAATACCAATGTCCATCATTCCCAACAATTTTATGGTAAATCCCATTGCAATACTCAATCGTATGTTGCTCCTTATGAACTTTCCAAAGATACGCATTGTATTCCTCCTACATTTTGAAAACATAAGAACAATGTTTGTAAAGTGCAAAATATGTGTAGAAACTTTTAAACCATAGACGTACAACAATTGCCACCACATCAGGATCATTCAGGTTGTGTGCCCTCTTCCAAAGACTCATCTTATCTATCCACTCTCCTTTATGTGTCATCTGCAATTTTTTTCAAGGTAGGAGCTCAAGTCTTCACAACATAATAAGTTCTAAGTGCAGCACTAAATCAATACATTGAAACGAATATCTGAGAAAGATGTCCTTCCGATCGTATGTGGAGGCCCACGAAATCCCTGATTAAAAGAATTCTTCTTAGCAATCGCCTATGACATTGGTTAGAATATCAAACATTAGTTATATTTATCATTAAAACATTAATGAAAATTTTATAAAGAATACTTATACCTGTACTTCTTTACTCGCCCAATATTGCACAAGTTTCTTCCACTGGGTTGGCACTATGTTAGTAGGTACTCTAGAAGCAATGTTCGAATCATTCTTGAATGGAACCCAATACTTGGACTTTGTCTTGCTTTTATGATCTTTCCACGATGTCCTACAAAGTCGCATACAAACCTCCTTGAATTTATCTAGACAGTATACCAAATTGTCCTACAAAGCACAAATTAAAAAATTGAGTAGTATAGATTGCAGAATAATTTCCTCAACTTAAAATTAGAGAAGGGGACATGTTAGAGGATCCATAGAAACTTAAGAAATGCATAAAAATTATAAGTTCCTAAAATTATAATAAACATATATGTTGGGGCTATCAATAAATTGAATTATTAGATATTTCAGAGTATCATGCCTTCGCCTTCTGCCAAATATTCTCCTTTATATCAACATGCATCACATTCCAACTGAGATATGTAAGTGAGACTCTATGCCCACTGCACACGATCAACCCAATTGTCCCTTCAACCTTTTGCCATCATCTTCCACCAGCTGAAACTTATAATCAAATTTTACTTGGATCTTAGTGCCTGTACCCCATTCCTTTATCCCTCGGGAAAATACTTGACCTTGTGGCATACATAAAAAATTGTTGGACCTGAAAAATCCATAGTGCGAGTTAGTGAGGGACTTGCCCACACACATAAAGCCTCATCCATAGCGCAAGGGGCCTTAAAGGTCTTCTTCTTCCTCTTCTGCTTCATCCTAAAATGAAAGAAATATGAAAAGGTTAATACACAAGAAATATGGATATCAATTTATTTATAATATAACACAAGATATAAATATAAACAAATCATACAAATCAATTTCAGAACAAATAGAACTTTAGCAATAAAGTTTACCTCGAAACATATGGAGAAGATGCTCCATCCATAGTGTGAGGTAGCGAGGGACTTGCCCGCACACGTAAAGCCTCATCCATAGTGCAAGGGGCCTTAAAGGTATTCCTCTTCCTCTTAGTATCCTTGGTCGTGTTGCTAGCAATTCTTTCTTTGAGTGATGTTAATAACTATCAAGAACGCAAGTTAAATTTAAAATCAATTTAATACATGAAAAATAGCATCAACTAACAAGATAAATTCATAAAATACTCCTACGAATACTGACCTGAGAGGCAACATTAACTCCAATTTCGTCTAGGACTAGTCAAGCAAATAAATAAACTACCAAAAGTCCCACCATGTCATGTGTACATTCTGAATGTGCAAAAAAAAAAAAAAAAATCTTCAGTAAATATTAAAGACCAATTTAAAGTAAAATTTCAACAATAAAAAAAACCTAAACATACAAGCTTGTAATTGGACAATTGTTTAAAAAATGAACCTAGTTGGTCAACTCTTCAGTTTCCTCTTCAATCTGCTTAACTGGGGACATTTGCTGCAAACAAGCTTGTAATTTTGCTATTTGTTGCCTAAGCCTGATTAGTTGACATGCTAAAATCTTAGTTGCTGCTTGCAGAATGCAAATACAAATAAAAATAAGAAGATAAATCTGAATATAAAAATAAGAAAGAGAAATATTTCCCATAATATACCTAATTTCCTATTTTAACAGTTCTCTTTATCTCCGCAACAAGCTTCTTTTCCTATATCAACAAATAATTTATAATTAGATCAAACACCAAAAACTTGCAACATAAATATTACCTACAAACTCGTTAACATACTTCCAATTGCAAGGTAGTAATTTCTCTCTCAATACCTAAAGCAAGATAAAAGTCCAAACTTTTATATGAATTCCTATCTATATAATAGTAATCAATTTAATTGATTCAGAAAGAAAAAAAATCAATACAGGACATTAACATTTACCAATAGCAGCAGATACATTTAATTACAAATAAATTAGAGAACGATACCTCTGGTCGCATTGATCATTTCACGCTTACTCTCTTGAAGCGCCTCTGTAATCAAACAACATAGAAACAAAATGAATCTTTCTTAATTGAATTAATACATTCGCATAATTGATATGAATTATAAATTAGGAAGAAGAAAACTAGGGCACAAACCTTTGGCTGTAGGTTTCTTGGCAAAGATGTTCATGATTGCTAGAAAAAAAAAAATGAAACAATCAGCAATCAAAAATAAAAATAAAAATGAAGCAATCACAAACACACAAAGGGATGCATAATGACATATAATTGAATGGGACTTCCATTTTTGTATATCCACATTCAAAAGTACATATGATCATACTATAAATGACACGCTCACAGACTCATACTAAGTTGAACCCTCCTCCTCAACATCAATTGTTGCTCTTTCTATTCATTCTATTACCCAACCAATTTCTTCATCATGAAGCATAGCGTTGTCTTCCAAATGCTGAGTCATATAAGGTTTAACTTGAAGATTATCATTAGAATTCATATCAAAAAGACCTCTTTGAGAAATCTTTACCACAACTTGCCAATCTAGTTCCAAGGAATCAGGAATGTACCAAATTTAAATTCAACTTCAACTTCAACTCAAAATTTGTGTATATTTATATAAGGTTCAACTTGAAGATTATACACTGTTGTAATTCATTATTATTAAGATAAAAATGTTGTACTTTCGCCTACAGCTCTACCCATGTTGTCATCACATTCATTGTTTCTTCTCGGTCGATTAGATTTGGTTTCCACATCAAAGAGATAGCGTGAACAAAAGTTCATGTATTCTTTTATCAAATAACCCTTAGCTATTGAACCCTCTGGATGAGCTTGATTACACACAAATTGTTTCAATGTAAGGAGAAACCTCTCGATCGGGTACATCCATCAAAACTGTATTGCTCTGGCGATTAGTACTTCATCAGCAAGATATATAGGTAAGTATTCCATTATGTCAAAGAAAGCTGGTGGAATCTTTTTTTTCAAGATGACAAAGAATTATAGCAATACGATCCTGAATATATTCCAAATCACTTGCACGATTTACTTTGGAGCATAATTGTCTAAAAAAAGTGCCCAACTTAATCAATGGTTCAATCACGTTCTTAGGCAAGGACCTCCGTATAGCTAAAGGAATAAGTTGTTGCATCAAAATATGACTATCATGGCTTTTAAGACCCTAAATACTTCTATCTTGTAAGCGCACGTGTCACGAGATATTAGATGCATAACCGTCTGGTACTCTTACTTGCTTGAGTACTTTGAGAAATATATCTTTATCATCCTTACTCATTGTGAATTGTGCAGGAGGGACATAAACTTTATTGGACCCTCTTGACTGCAAGTGCAATGGTTTTCTAATATTCATTTCTTGCAAATCACGTCGAGCATTCACATTATCTTTGGATTTTCCTCCAACACATAGTATTGTCCACAATATATTATCGCAGATATTTTTCTCTATATGTATCACATCGAGATTGTGTCTTATTAAATTGTGCTCCCAATAAGGCAATTCATAGAATATACTATTTTTCTTCCAATTATGGCTTCTCGTTCCATTATTTTCCCTTTCTTCTTGTCTCCTAAACATTTCCTTAAGGTCATTTCTCTTGTACTGACTAAGGACACATTTTGATTCCAACTGATGCAACATCTCAGATCCAGCTAACATTTGAGGTTTTAGTCTCCATTCTCGATTACCATCAAATAATACTTTATCCTTTTGAAATTTATGATTAACTAGTAAGAAACAACAATGACTCATTTATGAAAACTTCCTACCATGCTTCAACCAATATGATTGAGTTTGCACATTATAACAAGGATAAACATATTCACCTTTCGTACTCCATCCTGATAAGTTGGCATAGGTAGCAAAGTCACTAACTGTCCATAACAAAGCTGCATGCAATTGAAACATTTCATTGGTTGATGCATCAAACGTTTGTTCTCCTTCATCCTATAATTCTTTCAACTTCTCAATCAATGGTTGCAAATATACATTGATTTTATTGCCAGGTCCTTTTGGCCCATCAATTAGCATAGAGAAAATCAAATTTGGTTGCTTCATGTACATCCATGGTGGTAAATTATATGGAATCAACACAATTGGCCAAGTGCTATGAACTATGTTCATCAATCTAAATGGGTTGAATCCATCTGCAGCCAACCCAAGACGTACATTACGACTATTACTAGCAAAACACATGTTTCGCCGATCAAAGTCTTTCCATGCAAGGGAGTCTGCAGGATGCCTTAACACACCATCATCAACTCATTCTTCTGCATACCATCTCATGAGCTTTGCCTTTTTCGCTGACATAAACAACCTCTGCAACTTTGATTTTAAAGGGAAATATCTCATTTGTTTTGCTGCTACCCGTTTACCAGATTCCCTTTTATCATTTCTAACACCATCATTTTGTTTCCATCTAGAACTACTACATATAACACATTTGTCAAGCTTTGCATTCTCTTTTTTGAACAACATACAACTATTAGGGCAAGTATCAAAAGTCTCATACGTGAAACCCAAATCTATAGTAACCTTCTGAGCTTAATACTATGAACTTGGAAGTTTTGTGCCTATTGGAAAAGCCTCATTCAAAAGCTCAAGTAACATGTCAACGGACTTGTTGGTCCATTGATTGAGCACCTTCATATGCAAAATTCGAACGATAAATGATAGTGAAGTAAATTTGTGACACCCTGGGTACAATTCAATTTGTGCATCTTCCAAAAGTTTAAAATATTTCAAAGTTTCGTCATTTGTCCCTATCCGAATCAGATCATCTTCCTCTGTATGGCTTGGATCACTTGCCCCTACTTGGGCTGGATCACTCGTAGTTGGTTCATCATTCTCAACACCCACATGTGGAATTCCCATGGCCCCTTGTACCATCCCAACGACATCATCTCTAGTCCCTGAATGTACCATTAATGTTTGGTTTTCTTGGTTACCATGTAAATGAACATAGGATTCCCCATGATGAATTCAATTTTTATATTTTTTTTACAAACCCATTGGAAATAAGGTGCTCCTTACAACCTCTCGTGAAAAATTGTATCGATTACTACAAAATCGACAAGAATAACTAATCGATGAACTTCCATCTCTATTGTTGTATGCAAATCTCAGGAAGTTATCAATCTCATTCACGTAATCAACTGACATCCGATTTGGCAAATCAATCCAATTCTTGTCCATCTTTCCATTTCTTTAACTGTTTTTGTACACATCCATAAAAAGAATGAGTTTGCAAATCATCACAAATAACACAAAGGTAATAATTTTCAGCGTTTTTCTTTTGGAATAACAGGCCAAAAGAATGGATTTGTAAACCATTTAGGATCTCTTTAGGTTCTAAAATTTGAACCCAACATGGAACAAGTCCACTTTCATTTCAAATTTTCTTTTATAAGTTGCCTAATATAACCAGAGATTTATCTATAGGCCATTTACTATGTTCTCTCCATATTCTCAATAGTGAATGGTTCTAAAAAAAAAATATGAGCTCATACCAAATAAAGTCAAATGATCATGATATTTTTACTGGAGATAGTTCAATAAGTTAGGAAGATATTTCAAGAACTCTAGAGCTAAAAATCACTTTATGATAGAGAACTTATAGCGATTCCGGTTTTGACCCGTTACTTATTGCATTCCGGACTCGGGTTGGTTTGGTTTTGAATAGTTATTCATATCTCTTTCCCTTGTCTTCCCCTTTATTTTGGTTGTCGATTGTAGTCGTGTGTTTGGGACAGGTTGGTTGCTTGTTTTTCCAAACCTTTGTTGCCCAGATTTTGGCTCTTCCGCTCGAGCGGGCTTCATAAATTTTGCTCCTCCGCTCGAGCAGCCATTATTGCACTTAAGCGGGTTTTGCCACTTCTCAGCATTTCTTTTGCAGTTCTGAAAATACTGGAAAAGTGCTTTGGACGCTTGAGCATCCAGTCCCATGCTCGAGCGGGGACCTTCGTTTGCAAAACTTCTGGAAATATGTATTTTACACTCGAGCGCCAACTTTCACGCTCGAGCGAAACTTTGTGTCTGACGCTCGAGCAGGACTTCCCATGCTCGAGCGGACTGCACGTATAACAATTCGAGAAAATGATATTTTGAGTCATTTTTTCATATCTCTTTCTCTCTAAAACTTTCCAAAAAGCTTGTTCTTGAGCTTCTCTATCTAGAATTAACATTCTCTCTTAGATTTCATTTAGATCCATTGATCTTTTCACCCTAGTGCCTTTGAGAAAAAGGTAGAGCTCGTCAAGATCTACATTTTGATCCGAATAGAAGTGAGTTTCAGGGTTCTTGGAATTTCTCTCTTCTTTGACTCATCTTCTTCCTTTGAGGTAGGGATCTTTTCTACACCTTTGATATGTTATTTAGCTTAGTTATTTGTATCTTGCGTGACAATGATGTGAGTTGAGGGTGTTGTAAGCAAACCTAGGGTTTGGGTATATATGGAAAGAGGGATTGTTGTTAAACATGAAATACATGAATGTGGGTTTTGAAAATGAAATGATGTTGGGTCACAATGGTTGGAAATGATCTTTGGGTTGATAATTAGAAAAGGGGAAGTTTTTTCTTAAAATGACTATCATGACTATTTTATAGAGATAATGGAAATTGTCATTGAGAATGTGAAATTGAGAGAGCATTGATATGAATGGTGGGATAAGTTATGTGTTAACTCATTCTTTGGAAATTTTTTAAAAAAATTATCTGTTATGAGATTGAATATCTATTTAGAAATAACTATATTGGGCTATCGGTGGATGATAGCTATGATTGTTGTAGAAATTGCATGAGGATTAGGTGAATTGAAACTAATCTCTTGTTGTTTGTTATTGAATATGACTATGTTTATATACATTGTATATGTATGATTATGTGGGAGTGGAAAGGGGGTGTGCTCCATCGGCGGTGTTTGGGAAGCCTGGGTAGAGGTTATTTTAGCCTCAACAATAAATAAAAAAAAGCCTTTTAGCCCTTTTAGACCATTGATTTTAAAAATAAAAAATAAACCCGGCTGTGGGCTGTCACAATAACAGTGTAGGACTGTCACTGTGACAGGTTGGTTAATTACAAATTTACCCCTTTAAATTAATTTTGAAAAATGTGAAGTTAAGGACAAATTTGTCATTTTAACTTCAAACATCATTTCAACACGTTTTTCAATACACCAACTCAAATAAAAATCCATCCCATCTTCCCAAACACAAAAACTAAAATAGCCTACTAAAATAGCCAAAAAGCCAAAAGTCTCTAAAATAGCCACTTCCCAAACACCCAAATTGTTTGATGTTGTGTTTAAATACATTGCATATGTATGAATGATTGTTTGTGAGGAGAAAGTGGATGGACTCCATTATAATTAAGTTGGTCGGAGTGTCTTGGGTGAAAGTCCCGAAATTATACATGGGTGCTTAGCTCGTGGACGAAATATCCACAAAATGGCAATTGTAGTTTTTGTATAGCGTACGTTTACATGGGTCCCGTTTGACGGCTGCCCGCAGACAAAATTTCCGTGAAAGAAAAGTTTGAAGTGTTCATTGTTGATGTGATGGTAGAACTAATGAGTTGAAGTCTCATTTGGATTGTTAAAGAGATAATAAAACTGGTTCATGTAATGAAATGAATGGAAATTGGTACCTTGTGGATGTCTCTATCACTAACGTTGTGTATGCATAGTGTACTTATATCTTTGTTAAGTTTCATATATTGTGCTAGATGATTTCTACTAGGCTGTGGCTCACCCTATTTGGGAATAACATTTTCAGGTGTTGGTGACTTACCTCCACCAAGGCAATAGCTTTAAGGGATATTTTGGGGGCAAGAGCATCTTTAATTTGAATTGTATATTTTTGTAAAGCCTAGGGCTAAATGTATATGAGCTAGTCTCCTTTTGTGTAACCAAGTCAAAGCTTGGAAAGATGTAAGCCAATAAGGCATTTAATTATGTTAAACCCTTTTGTATTATTAACTTCATGTAATGAAAGGACTATTTACTTTGATTCATGCTGTTTTGAATATATGTTTGGGTTGTATTTATTGTATTATTTTGGAGGCGTTGCAGAACTCATTTTTGGAAGAAAACCAGTATATTCAAACAGTGAGTTCAGCAGACTTTAACACAGGTAGGCTGAGTTAGAAAAATGAACAGAGGCATCAAACGATGTCCAAACTAAGTGAGACCAGAACCATTGGAAAGGTATTTGAGTTAGGGATATTTCAAGCAGTACTGATCTGTTCCTATCGCGTTTTAGAAAAATGATCGTAACTCTCTCAATAATTAATATTTTCTTTTGTACATAGAAAGGTATCTCATATATCTAACATTTGGCACTAGTTTCACTTCATAAGGATATTTTTAGAGAATGGCATAGAAACAAAGTGAGGGTTAACTGCTACTCCTAGAAATCTGTAGGATCCAATCGTAAAGACAAGAGGTTTTTGAAACTCAAAACGCATCCCATGATCTTACAAAAATGTGAGTATATCAATAACTCATTGATAAAGGGTATATCAAAATTTCAAAGCAAAAGGATTTTTTATATATTTATTTATTTATTTTTGTGAATTTTAGAAAATCAACAAAATTAATGCATATGAACAGAATCAGAGCAGACAGGGGCTAAAATCATACCAAGTGTTAAGCTCTACTCCTATTCAATCAATTTTCACCATACACATACATGATACAAAAATACATAATCAAAACAACCAAATATCATATATGGAGGAGGAGAAGGCAAGGGTGTTCTATTTCATACCAATTAACACGATCATGAAGCTTATAGCCTACCCAAAGCACATTTTGAAATTTACCAAAATACGATTATAAGCTAAAATCTACATACATGCTCCAATCTAACATGGCAGAAAATAATAATAATAATAATTCGAATTCAGAACTGAAATCAAGCAAGTTCAGAGCAATGCTATATATATATATATATATGTGTGTGTGTGTATATATATATAGAGAGAGAGATGTGAGAATTAGAAGGTGAAGCGATAACCATTAAGAATTGAATGGTTCAACTTGTACCTGTAGCAGATGAGGAAGGATTGATTCAAACCAAAGCTTCGTCAAAAGGTGATCTATAGTTGTGACTAGAAAGAGAAAGAGTTAGATTGACGAAAAAGTGATCGAATTACAATGAGTTCAAATGATAAGAAACAAGTGATCGAAGTAGAGAGACGAAGAAGTTGAAATACAAATGAATGATTCGAAGAGACTCATTGAGACGGAGAGAGAGAGAGAGAGAGAGAGAGAAAGAGAGTTCATACCGTTGGTGATCTATAGAGAAAAATCGATCACAAGCAATCTTACAGTTCTTGAGAATCGATCATAACCAATTTCTTCATCACAGCCATGGTCTCTTCTTCAGACGAGCGAGCGAACGAAATCAGATTTCGCGATTGAGCTAAATCAGATTTGGGGGAAATCAGTAATTGTTTGTGAATTGTCGGGAGTGTGAATTTCGCGATCAAGCTAAATCAGATTTGGGGGAAATCAGTCTTTGTTTGTGAATTGTCGGGAGTGTAACAGTGAAAAAGGTTAGAGCATAGGTATAAGAAAAGGGCAAAATAAATAAAAGAAAAAATTATCAAGGTTGCTATTGCAAATATTATTTTTTGCGATGGTCAAATAATCAGTCACAAAAAGCCACTTTTCTAGTAGTGCTACTTCTCCACACAACAATAAAGTTGCCTGAACTATTAGTAAAATATATTTATGATATCATTAAAAATTGTTAATTGATTTAATAATTTATTAATAAAATTAGACATTTGTTATGTGAATAGAAAGTTAAAAGAGTGTGATGTAATTTCTAAAACTATAAAGGTAATTCGTATTTTAAACGTACCTCAGATGTGTATATGTAATTTACCCTATAAAATATTTATGGTCTTATCCATTGAATTGTTTTATTATTATTATTTAGAATAAATTATAAATACACTTGATGTTATTTGTTTAAAATAAATACAAATTGCCCTTATAATTTTCAAAATTACTTCATACCTCTTTAAATTTTCAATCACATAACAAATGATCAATTTTATTAATAAATTATTAAGTTAATTAATAATTTTTAATGATATCATAAATATATTTTAATTAATCATTCATATAATTTATTATTGTATAAAAAAGCAGTTAAAAATTTATTTTTTATATGAATAATATTAAATAAAAAAATTTTAACAATAAAATATTTATAATTTCAAAAATTATAAAGAGTCATCTGTATTTTTTATAATTTACCCATATTTATAAATTGACTTGACCATAATAATACTAATATCAGATTGCAAATCTATGCCCCCCTTATTACCCCGAAATTACTGTGATATATTGTTAGTTTTGTGCATTTTGAACATCGCCGTCGGCTAATCTTCATATAGACGCGGGGGTGAAAAATGGCGAGCTTTGGACTCACACTCTCCTCGTCCAAATTCATGATCATCTCCATTGCCTTGATGCTGATCGTGCCCTTTCTCTGCACACCAACAACATCGTCTGGATCTGAATCTGAATCTGAATCTAAATCTGAAGCTGCTTTCATCAAGAAGGCCATCTCTTCCCACTCCATCGTCATCTTCTCCAAGTCCTACTGCCCGTACTCTCTCTCTCTCTCTCTCTCTCTCTCTAGAGTGATCCAATTTCCCCCAAATTTGTTGTGTAATTCTTTTTATTCGAATGTCAATTTTATTAAATGCTAATACCTTACATTTTCATTTGGATGGTGGATTTCCAAATGGATTTAGAATTAACCCATTTATAATTTGGGGGAAATTACCTGCAGCTGGTGGTAATTGCAGAAAATTATTACATTTGTATGAAAAAAGTTTATAATTTTAATTATTGATATTGATCAAGTTTACCACTGATTTGTAATTACTTTTCAACTTATACACTGATTTCAAATTTTCCCTTTTATTTCCTATCCTATGGCAACCTGAAGCTTAGGCCATGTTTGTTTGATTATCAATTCCTTTTGGATTATCTATCCTATCCCATGTTTGGAATTTGCTTTACTATCATCAAAAATGCAATTTAATTAATTAGGCCAAACTGGTCCTTAATACTCTATTTTGTATCCGACACCCGTGTTGGGATTCAATAGTCTCCATATGGGATATTTGTCCCGATGGACTTTTACGCTGCATTTGTATCATAGATTTGGGTAGGGATTTGGAAAGGAAAAGAGAATGTCGGTGAAATTCAATTATAGCTTGTGTGTTGAGCAAAATTGTACGGTAAAAGGCAGATCACAATGCGTACTGCCCCAAGCTTTAGCTCTCACAAAACCGTTTTATTCACATTTCATCTGCCTTTTCCTTTTTCCTTTTCAAATCTCTATCCAAATGTACGATCCGAACACAGCCCTAGTGTGGATCCCAATGTTCTAAGCCAAATATCGAATTATGCATTTTGTTGGATTATTAATCCAGTCCCAAAGACATGTCCTTCCTAACAAACATGCATAGCCTTGTGTACTAAAATGGAGCTCTCACCTCAGTTTTTTTGTTTTATCTTTTTATTTTTTTTAAACTTAAAAATTGAATCACAATACAATGCCTTTGTGCAGAAACACACACAAATCCTAAGAAATTTCCAAGTATTACACCCATCTCAGGCCTACTAGAAACCCGATTCACTCTTTGTATGTGGTTTGAAAGCAAAGAAGTGCTAGGGACCCACAATTTGAATCCACAATTCACGAGTTAGGCCTTATATGGTTGAATTTATGATAAATTAAAAGTTGACACATTACTTGCCATGTCAATGTGGGTAAAATTGTGGGACATAAATTGTGCTTTTCAAGTTTTTTTTCCTCCCGTTGCCGGGTCTATTTGCATTTTGACTGACTAAATTTATGTTGCTTTGGTGTGATTATAATTAAATTTTCAGTGTTCAAAGTTGTTACTATTGTTTGTAAATTGACTGCAAGCTTCAGGTTAATCAATCACTCATTTTTAACCCATTCTGGTCTTCAGGTACTGTAAAAGGGCAAAAGCTGTCTTCAAAGAGTTGAACCAAACACCACATGTTATTGAGCTTGATCAGAGAGGTTTGTTTACATCCTTATTCACACCACTTTTTATTGACTCCGATTACATTTCATGATGACAAATATCAATATAACCCAAGCGTCAGTTCTATTAGTTTTTGTGAAGAGTAGAGTTTCATGGTCTTATATTTTGGTCATTCATTTCCCTGACCAAGAAGTTAACAAGAGGTGCTCTATTGTCTTCACAGAAGATGGGTGGAACATTCAGGATGCCCTGAGTGAGATTGTTGGAAGGCGTACTGTACCACAGGTGTTCATTAATGGAAAACACATTGGAGGCTCAGATGGTAACTTCCTCAATTGATTTTCATTAAATCTTATTTTCACAGGCAACAACTTGCCTGAATAATTTTTAAATTTGTCGATTACAGATACTGTTGAAGCGTATGAGAGTGGAGAACTAGCAAAGCTTTTAGGTGTTTCTGCAAAGGTTAAGGATGATCTTTAAGCCAAGAATCCAGTCTCCATGTGATTCCTTCTCTTACTTTTGTAGGATAGTGATATAACAGACTGTGCATTAGTGTTCTGCTTTGTGGTTGCTATTATTGCTTTATGCAAGTTTTCTTGAACAGAAACACTTCACTTATGCTTTGAAGTAATTGATCATCCTAATTTTCTTAGCAAAACTCGAATGATCTGAATTCATATATGCATTATAATAATTCATTAAGCTTTCTATTTATGAGTTGCTACATATTATTCTATCATCAACAAAGGTTGTGAGCTTCTTGTGATAAAAAACTGAAGCAATAGGTAGTCATGAGCCCCTATCGAGAGGATTTGTCCTCATTTTGTACTTCTTCTTTATCTTTGATATTATTCCTTTTGTTGCCGATCAAAAAAATATTGCTGCCATACATCTTGCAATTTGGATGTTTAGAGGTTACATTTGTGTTATTTTGTATATATACATATCGAGTGCTTATGGTTGTTGAACTATTAGTTAATCCCAAGTTTTGGATGTGTAATCCTGGTTCATGTGATTCTATGAGGGTTGATTTACTATCCAACATGAGCACATGCGTTTTCTAATCCTTATAAAGAAAGTCATGCATAGGAGGGAAATAAGTACTTTATAATATACTTAAAAAACAAATAGTTAAAAACTTTGTTGTATTGTTGGAGCTGTCTTTTTTTGTTTGGTAAGCAAATAATTCATTGAAAGAATGAAACAATATGTACACAAACACAGGGAAAACCCCTAACACAAAAATCCTAACTGCTATTGAGCAAGTAGTAAGAAAAGGTCATAGCCCAAACAACATAAATGGCAAGAGCTAACCAGCTACTCAACAAAAGAATGGAAACAAGACATCAAAAAACCACAATCCTCCTACCAAATCAAGGGACCAACTAAGAAAATACAAACATCAGTAATGAGGGGTGGGTGGTGGGTGGTGGCGGGTGTCTTGGTAACATTTACGTTTTCAGTTTATATTTACAAAAATTTTATAAATTGGTTTTTGTTTATTTTTTGTTCATTTTTAGAAAAACATAAACTACAAACGCATTTGGTAATTGACAAAATGTTTGAAAAAATTTAAAAATATAGAAAAGAGTGAGAAATGGCAAGTGGCGGCGGAAGACGGTGGTGAAAAGTGGTGACAGTGGGTGTGGGTAGCTGGTGGTGGTGGGTAGTGGCGGGCTGGTGGGTGGTGGTGGTGGTGGGTGGTTGACGGTAGCGAGTGGTGGGTGGTAGCGAGTGGGTGGTGGTGGTTTGGCGGGTGGTGGGTGGTGGTGGCAGGTGGGTGACGGATGGCGGATGGTGGTGGGTGGTGGCGGGTGGATGGTGGTGGCAGGTGGGTGGGTGACAGTGGCTGGTGTGTGGTGGTAGCGATGGGTGGTGGTGGTGGCGGCGGTGGTGGGTGGTGGTGGTGGCAAGTGGGTGGCGGATGGCGGGTGGTGGTGGTGGGTGGTGATGGTGAGTGGGTGGGTGACGGTGGCGGGTAGTGGGTGGTAGTGAGTGGGTGGTGGTGGTGGTGGTGGTGGTGGTGGTGGTGGTGGTGACAGGTGGGTGGCGGATGGCGGGTGGTGGTGGGGTGGTGGGTGGTGGTGGGGGTGGTGGTGGTGGTGGTGGGTGGTTGACGGTAGCGAGTGGTGGGTGGTAGCGAGTGGTGGTGGTGGTGGTAGTGATGGGTGGTGGGTGGTGGCGCAGATGGGTGGCGGGTGGGTGGTGGGTGATGGTGGTGGTGGGTGGTGGTGGCGAGTGGGTGGCAGGTGGGTGGCGGGTGGTGGGTGGTGGTGGCAAGTGGTGGTGAGGGGTGGGTGGTGGGTGGTGGTGGCGGAAGACGGTGGTGGAAAATTATGGCGGGTGATGGCTAGTGTTGGGTGGTAAAAAAAAAAAAAAACTCAAAACTCAAAACGGAAACATACTTTTTGTGTTTTCATTTTTTGGTCAAATTTATAAACTGAGACCACTGATTTATAAATCAAAAATTTTACCAAATAAGTTTTTATTTGAGTTTTTAAAATTTTTATAAATATAAACAGAAAACTGAAAACGTAAGTGTTACCAAACGGCACCTTAAAGTTCTTTGGTTCATTATATTTTATTCAAAACACAAATTTCATATCTCTGCTTCTTTTGGTTTATTGTTATAGGTTACCCTGCATAGATCAGAACATAGCTAACTGATTGGAAAACTTTCATTCTGAACCTGAAGGCAGGGCACATGTTGATGGGTCCATATTTGTAGCAAAATTATTATATGATTTAGACATTTTTGTAAATCAGACATGAACACAATGGTATGGACCCAATGTCTCTAGAAAAGCTGACCAACAGGCATGTCTCTTAATATATATTATAACGTTTACTTACAAGCTTATCTTCTCATCATTGCACAGTATAGGAATTACTTATAAAAATATCTTACTCAATTGTGGAAATTTGTCAAATTTGTGAATTAGTAGTTAATTCAATTACATATGTTCTTAACTGAGCTGTGGGAAAAAGGTGCTCTTACTAATTCAGGTTAGTGTTTGGTTCAGTGAAATGATTTAAGATAGGAATAGAATAACTATTTTTTTGACCTTTCAATTGAATGTTTATTCTTGTAAATTGGTAAATGGTGATTTCATTTTCAGTGTATATTTTGCTTTGAACCAAATATGAGAATAGGTAATTGAGATTGGATTGGCCATACCATTCCAGTTTATTTTAGTAAACCAAACACTGCATTATAGTAATGAAAACACCACTAGGTTATATATGATGTAAGAATACATTGTTATATATCTGTATCTATTAGCTACTTGACTTATAATGCTGGATATGTATAGGCATATCTGTATAGGCATACATATCTAGAGAACAAGAACTTAGATACAGAATGTAACCCTAAACCCTATACTCAAATACAGAAAGATATACTTTTCTACATATGAGTTCTTACTTTTCTGTATTTAAAGTTTAGGGTTTAGGATTACTTTTCTGTATCTGAGTTCTTGTTTTCTAGGTGATTGTAAAATAGTGGGCTATGGTTTGGGATGCTTGGGGGTTGGAGTTGGATGAGTCGACACTCCATGATAATCTATGTGGTATTCCTCTGAATCATCCTCCTTTGAATCCTCTTCACCTCTAGAAAAGTCTGTCGCCTTTGAGCCACCTTTTTCTTTTCTGTTTCTCTCCTCTCTAACAACCTACATAATTATAAATCATTGATTATGATTCGATTCACCAATTAAGGCTCAAAACAAATAAATAAAATTGAATCGAATTGTTTGATATTTTTATTAATTTTATTATGGTGTACTTTTGACCTCGAAATGAAATTGAATCGAATTGTTTGATATTTTTATTAATTTTATTATGTACTTTTGACCTCGATCTCATTTTGACATCAATGGGAACTTCATTCTTTCTATTCACAAAATACTTTCCCACTGCATAAAAATGTGTGTAATTATTTCTTTACTATTTATATGATTTTTGCACGTCTTACATTATTGAAAAGTTATATTTTTATAATAATTATTACTATGTAATAATGAGTTTTTATTTTTATTTTTTATGTGCCCACATTTTATAAGTTCATTTTTTTAAATATGCTTATATAATTTGTTGAATACTTTTTATTGAACTACAGTCATAGTGATGAATTTTCTAGCCTACAACTATGAAACAGAATCATAATCAAATCACTATTTGCGATCTGATTCTTATTTGATTACAAAGATTTTGAGGTTTGGTTTTGTTGTAAAATTCTGGAATTATAGGGACAGATTTAGTTCTTGTTTTACCTAAGAACCCAACTAAACCGGTCCATGAACACCATTGGGGGGGAATGGCACACAAACTACATGTGTGAGATTTAAAATAATAGGTATTTGAAGTAATTGAATTTGATAATTATGACAGTTATTTAAAGTAGTTGGATTTGAGAGAATTGAAGCAGTTTGAAGTGAAAATTTGTCCTATAGGTCTGGCTTATATTCCGTGCGGGCTGCCCTTCCAAGTATAATAGAGGCATGTAACTAGTTTCTTTCTTCTCTTTATTTACATATATTTTAGACAAATTAATTATGTGTTCCAATGATGTAAGATGGGCATACAGTCACCTGGTAAGTAGGGTTGTAAACAAGTTGAATCGAGCAGAAAATTAGATTGTTCAAGCGTAGTTTGAAAACTTGAAGAGTTTCAAAACGTATTTAAGCTTTAGTTAGTTTCCATAAGAGCCGATCTCGAATGAGTCAAACATGAGTCAAGCTCAAATAGTTTAATTTTTTTATAGTGTATATAAGCTTATCAAGTTGAGTAATAAGTTATTCATGTTTGGTTTGAAAACTTAATGAGTTTTAAAATGCATTTAAGCGTGACTTGTTTACATAACGAGGCGTGACTTGTTTACATAACGAGTCGATCTCAAACAAATTTTTAACGAGTTGAATACGAATCAAGTTCTCTTTTAAAAGCCCTATGGGTAGGTTAGACCTACTAGATAGCTTCTCATTTGGAGGAGTTGACATATTTTGGATATATTTTGAGAAAAACAAAAAGCATGATAGTTTACACCAACTCTAGTGTAGACTGTATATAATAGTATAGTGTGTGTAAACATATATATGGTACCTGAATTTTGCGGTATTGATGTTGTTGATTGAAAGATGAAGCACTCAATTCTCTTATGGGTAGACTTCCTGGGAGAAACATTAGAGGAACATGAGAAGAAGAAGAGGAGCTGATGCTACATTTGGAAACAAAAACCAAAGCACTTGCAATGAGCCACAAAAATACGACTCCCCAAGGTTTCATCCTCTTTTTCTTTTCTTTTCTTTTCTTTTCTTGGTTGAGAAAGTGGAGACCCTGGGGAGAATTGGCTAGCATACCAAATATATACGAGCCTTAATGCCATGCCATTGAGAGAGAGAGAGAGAGAGAGAGAGAGAGAATTATTGATAGAGAGGGGTCAGGGAAACATGTCTCAACTCAGCCCATACTACCAGATGTTTGTGCTGTTTTTATGTGAATGCGATGACCCTCTGCCCTTACGCTTCGTTTATTTCAGCGGTGAAATTTTTTTTCTACAGAATCCAAATAAGTTTATTTATGTTGATCATAGAAAGCGTTTTTGATGTTCTTTTATTTTTCTTTGTACCAGACTCTAAAAAATACGTTTTCTATCCAAACAAACAGATTGTAATGCTAACCTCTCAGATTTTACTCTCTCAAACACACACATAACATGCTCATAAGCTGATTGTGTGACCCGTTATTTTTGTGTTGGAGTTTTGGAATATAATCTATAATTTGCCAATCAATAAATAAAATAGAATTACTTTGAGAATATTTAATAATTTCTCATAAATAATAAAGGGTAGATTGAGGTCACTTGTGCGTTTCATGTTAAAACAAAACCATTCATGGTTGATGCATTAATCAATGTTTCGTCCTCAATGAAGACTAGAGAGAGTCATCCTTGTCTGATCATGATGTTGCCCTACTTCACACACACACACTCTCTTTCTCCATTGGGTTGTGTTTGTCTTCAACCCACAATGAGAATACGAGGTTTAGCTTCAAGATCTGATCTGTTAATCTTTTAGGTCAAGTTTGTTTAGAAGTTTGGAGAGGGGATTAGATTAGTAATTTGTGGATTTCACAAAATTCGTGTTTATTTGAGAAAAATGACATGGGACTATGAATACCCTCCAGGAAAGGGATTAGCAATCTCACAAGAATTATAGATGAAAATATTAATTTACCCTCCACTTTACAAGTATATAAACAAATACAATTTATGTTACATCTTCAACATAATACGATCACATTAATAATCATCTCATTCGATTTCACTATACTCAAATCATCTAACATAATCCGTCAAACAAATATGGTCTTATGTCATAGTATGTAGATCATTAATAAAAGAAGAAAAACAAATTCAAATTGATCTAAAAATTATAATCACATGATTTTATCACATTTATCTTTCAAAATAAAAATCACGACAATATAGTTTTGAAAACATACCATTCATTTTTTTTTTTAAAAACAAATCTTATGTTTGGATTAATCCAATTTTCTAATATATTTTTGAGGAAGACTTTTCTAATATATAATCTACACTTGGGTGCTTGAAAAATTAATTGATTGGACCATGGAAGTGAGTCTCATGGTAGAAAGCATCTCTATTTTATACTACTATAAGGATAAGGGAAGCTTGTCTCTAATCCACATTTGTTAACTAGACAACGGACAATACAATTGGGTTTGTGAGACCTAGCACGAGCCTTATTCTGATTATCTTATTCATTTATTTTGTAGGTCTTTATATATAGATTGTCTATGGAGAAAAAAATCATATTGATCCGATTATTACCAATAAATTCCACCCTAAATTACCATCATCGATCATTACCACAAGTCACCACCACCCAAAATCACCACAACCATCTATAACAACCCATCACCACCCATCACCACTGCCTCAAAACCCCAGCTCTCCTCCCTCTCCAACCCCATCGCACCTCCTCCGCCACTCTATCAGCTTTTGTCCTCATCCCCGACCATGTCACACCTCATTCCTTTACCTTGTCCTTGCCCCATCCTCCTTCCAACACCACCCTTGCCCTTGCCCTTGGCCCTTCTCAACCCATTAATGTTTCCTTTGTTCTTCCCTCACCAACATAATTTTAATGATTTAAAAAATCAATTTTCAAACAACACATATGTGCACTATTAATTTAGATAAAATGAAAAAGAAAACAAAAAAATAAAAATAAAATAAAAAAATCACCTTGGCATTACCTCAAAGGAAATTTAGTGTCACAAATCAAACTTTAACGGACATCGTTCTTTCTTTCTTTCTTTTTTCTCTTCTGTTTTTTGCGTAACTCCAAGTGAATAAAGTGTAAAACACCCATAAAACAAAGTACAAAAGTGCAAATTAAATTTAACCAAACTCGGTTTGCCAACAATAAACATTCTAGTTTCCTTCATTCCTTGTTTCTTTTAAATAGACTGCTATTATTCCTTAACATTTATTGTGACAGTATGATACAATTTGTAACAAAAACCACAACCAGATTTTGGCCCAATAGGAGGGAATCTCACCCCTAGATATCACATGATTTCATTTAATTTAAAACTGTGTTGGTTCGTAAATTTGACTAGGAATTTGAAAAAAGAAAGAAAAAGCAAGGAAGTGGAAAATATATATATATATATATATATAGTAATAATTTATATTTTATTCATATTTTTTTCATATATATATATTTTAAATATCTATTCAAATTTATAATCTAAACAGTATAAGAGTAGGTGTGGAAAGATAGGATACATAATTAGAATGACTTAAATTCTATGAGCTCCAAAAGTCAAATGAAAGGATGTTAATATTGAATTTTTTTTCTAGTTTCCTCCAATGGTGTTCATTATTTCTAACGCATGCCTTAACTCCATTTTCACATTTTACTCTTTCTTCTCATTACTTTTAATGAGTTATATTTAATACATAATTAAATTCTGATTTCACTGATACCCAATTTAGAAGAAAAAAACAGTATAAAATGCTCACTTTCCTTGACTTTCTCTTTGTCAATAATATTAGTCTTATTAACACCTCTGTCTCTCTCACACACACAAAAAAAACCATGGGAGATGATGAAGAAGAAGCATGCAAGTGCAACACAAGACTCGGTTTGGGAATCGGTGTGGATGAGTTTACACTGCCTAAATGCGACCGTGCCAAAAAAAAACAAATTGTTTGCTTGGAGCTTTCGATTCCTCTCACATGAATCGAGAAGCAATTGATGCTGATTACAGAATTGAAGGATCGAGTTCAAAGACAACCGAGCTAGACAAATGCAACACAGAGAAAAAAAAGTTTAATGACAACAATGACGATAGTGATAGCAATAACAACAACAACAACAATTGCAGCAGAAAGAAACTTAGGCTCACCAAGGAACAATCCACCTTGCTTGAAGAAAGCTTCAAATTTCATAGTACCCTTAATCCGGTATTTCCTATATATATGTTATATTACTCTCTCTTTCTCTCTTAATTTTTTTTTTTTTTTTAATCTGCAAAAATCAATTGTTAGTTGTTAGAATAGTTTCCGAAATGAGTCAAATCCCCCAACCTCTCTCTTTATTTAATTTTTTTACATTCTTCGCCATTGTTTTTGTTGTGTCAATTACATTTACATTTACTCCACTAGAGTAGCATTTCTTTAATTATTATGAGATATCATTTTATCCTCTCATCTTGAAAATCATAGCCGCTAGAAGAAGAAAAATATCAAAAACCGTATATTTAGATTCTTTAACTATAAAAAAAATAAAATAAAACCTGTAGATGTATCTCTTTTAGAAGAGGTGAAACTAATGGATTCGGATCCTATCCAACACTTTTTTCCTCCAGTCCTCGCCAAACACTTTATTCAAAGATTACAATTTAACAACTAGTCATTATTACATTTTGTGATTTTTGGATCAAGTGTTGAATGATAACTACAGAAAGAAAATGCTAGAGAGGATCCTCTTCCAAAACAAATTTTGTAAATTCTCCACTTCTTTTTATTTTTTATTTTTTATTTTGACCAATTGATGTTGTTATAATAAATGGGCATTGATAATTTTGTAAGATTATTTATTTACTTTTTTTGTGGGGGTTTCAGTAGATTTTTGAGTTTTTTAAAGTAATAGAAGAGTAGTAAAGTAAATAATTTAATGCGGGGATTGAATTTGCAGACTCAAAAACAGACACTAGCTGAGAAGTTGAATCTGCTGCCGAGGCAAGTTGAAGTGTGGTTTCAAAACAGAAGAGCAAGGTAATATTAAATTCTTGCAAAATTACAACAATAGTCCCACTATTTTATCATTTGTATTATTCTAGTCTTTATAATTTTTAATTTACTTATTGTTGGGAATGACATAAATAAGGGTACTTTTTGATTTTTTACGAAAAAATGTGTAGAAAAATAGAGAAGTGATGATAACCAATAAAGATAAAAAGATAAAAAGTGTGATATTTTAATGCTCTTAATTTTGACCATTAATTTTGTGTCAATTTGATTCAATTGATAGCGACGATTAGATTTTTTGACAGAAAATGATCACTGAGTTGTTTAGGTTAACTTAAGGTATTGAACAAGTTTACAATTTTGTTTATAAAAGTATGACATATGTCGTTTAGACCAAATTGAGACAAAATTATAAATTTATTATCAAAATTAAACCAATTACAATTATATATAATTATCAAAATATAAGGATTGCTGATATAATTTACCCAAACTTCATAGTTGGTGTTTACCCATTAGACATGGTTTATTAGATGAATATGATTAACAAAATTATAATTAAATTAATATAAAAATCGCATTTTTTTCAGATGAATTTATCATTTTTTTCAACTTTTGCATTGATTCACCCATCAAACATATATAACATTATAGTTGTGTATTTCCTTGTAAGAAATGAAAAAAATATATATATATATAGTGAAATTCAATCAGTAATACATATCAACTCTCAAAATAATATGTTCGAATTGAGATTTATTGCTTTTATAGGAAATTCTATTGTAAACACCAAAAAATTAAATAAATACATACTATATGCATCATTACTTTCAATTATTAAAAAATACATTTCAGCCATTATTCATAGTCATAATGAATACCATTTTGAGGGGGCAAATTTTTTATATTATATTCTCAATATTTCTTAATTATCATATAAGCGATGAGATTTAAATACATAATTTGATGAGATTTAAATACAGAATTTATTGTCTGCTCTAATACCATATTGAATTAGTTGTTATAGAAAAGAGTAACGTCTTATATTATATTCTCAACATGGCATAACCATACTTGAAAGCATGTACTCACTAAGATATTAGTAGATTTTAATTATAAAAAGCAACATTCACATCATTTGATTGTTTTTTTTTTTTAATCTAAAAAATTTATATTTACAAAAAAAAAAATTTAACAAGTAGGAATTTCATATTGATGTATTTGTAGGACGAAGTTGAAGCAAACTGAGGTGGACTGCGAGTTCTTGAAGAAGTGTTGTGAAAGGTTAAGCGATGAAAATCGTAGGTTGAAAAAAGAGGTGGAAGAGTTGAAGAGATCATTAAAATTAGAACAACAACAGAGACAAAATTCGTTATTTATTCAGCTTCAAAAAGCATCGACACTTACAATGTGCCCATCTTGCAATAAATTTACTAAAGTCGTTGCCGCTACTACTATCACCACTATTAATAGTACTAGTACTATTAGTGCAAACACTGATAATAAAGAAAAAGAAGCAGGAGCAGCAATAGACGTGGTCACATAAACCTAATAATATAAAGCAAAGTGGCTTGGGTGGTGCCACTTAGCCAAACTTTCTTCTTCTTTTTTTTTTTTTTGTCTTTTTATAGTAAGTTTAGGTACTAAAACAATATTTAAATTTTTATTGAGAAAAATAGTTTGTGGTCTAAATTTATTGTAAGTATGAATCTCATTGAATTTGAAATATCTTAATCACTTTGTTTGGTTGAGTTTTTACAATTTGTTTCTGCTTTTTTTTTTTTTTTTTTTCTCTTCAAAAAATAGAAATTGGTTTGGCTAAAATAAACATCAAAAAATATTTTAAAGTTTTTTTAAAAAACTATTCCCAAAAAGAAAAGAAAAAAATTATATGAAAATAAAGACTTTTTTTTTTTTTTTTTTTTGCAAACTAGTTTTTTGTTTTTTTTCTTCTTTTTCTTGAAAATAAATAATGAAAAATATTGAAAGCTCAACCAAAGGTGATTATTTTTCTGGAGATTGTATTTTTTTTTTCTAGTGCAAATAATAATAATAAGGAAAATGAAGAAGCAGCAAAAGCAGTGGTCCATAAACCTAACAATATAAAAGCAAAGTGGCTTGGGTGGTGCCACTTTAACCAAACAAATGGCTCTGTTTTTTTTTTTTTTTTTTTTATTATTAGGGTAAATTACACTTTTAATCTTTTGTACTTTGAAATAAATTTTATTTTGCTTTTTATCCTTGTAATTTGAATAATTTGGTTTTTATATTTTTAGTCCACTTTCACGTTGGTCTTTTTCGTTCAAATTGAATATTAAAATTAATTATTTTTGTTACACATGTCAGTCTCTTAAAGTGTACATATAAAAAATTTAAAAAAAAAAAAAATTGATGGTCATTTGGTTGGAATGACCAAATTCAAACTATATTTAAAGTAGTGATCAAATTGTTCAAATTAAAAAAATAGAAATCAAAGTGAAATTTAGGTAAACTTATAACAGTGACATTCAAGGTCAACTTATAGTGAGTTTAGGTGCCTAAAAAATAATTAGAAGTTTATTCAATAAAAATAATATGTGGTCCAAATTCATTATATAAAAGTTGAATTTGAAATTCATTTCTTCTTTAGCTGATTTTTCAAATTTTGTTTTCTGTTTTTTGTTTTTTATATTTTCAAAAAATAGAAACTAATTTGGCTAAAATAAACCCAAAAATAGAAAATCATAGGAAAATGATATATGTAATTTTTGTTTTCCAATTTTTTTTTTTACCAAACAAGTTTTTATGAAAGCAAAAATAAAATAACACAAAATAAACAACAACAACAATAACAATAAATATTGAAAATAACAAAGCTGCAAAGTCAGGAAACAAAAAAAAAAAAACCTATAAATTATTAACAGCACTACATCCATCGAATTTGATCAGTTCAAATTCGACCAAATGAGACTCTTCGTGGTAAGAGTTTCCTATTTTGTTAACTCATTGGAGACTCTTATTCAGATGAATTCGAGTTGAACAAATTTGATGAATAAATCATTAATCATAAATTATTAGAATTCTCGTAGCTTTTTTTTTGGTGGATTTATTTTTTGTTATTTTTTTTTTCTTTTGTTGTTTGGTTGGGATAACCCTTTAAAGTCTTATTTCTGTATTCTTATTATTTTATTAATATATTATTTCTCATGTTCTCGGAAAAATAAATAAATAAATAAATTATTAGAATTGTATTGACTAGGGGTGAGCAGCGGATATACCGATCCGTCAAAACCAACCGAACCGAACCGATCCGCCGCATTTTGGACGGATGCGTGATGACGAGCGGACGGTTGCGGATTGATTTTCTCTAATCCGCCAATCTGGCGGACGGATGGCGGATTTGAGATTCCGTTGGCCGCAACCGAACCACCAAACCGCGAACACGCCTAATAATTTATAAGGCTTTGTGTTTTCAATTTGTTTAAATATTCTATTTGCGTTTTCAATTAAAAAAGAGTTTAAATATTCTGTTGAAAAAAAGTTTTCAACTTGAATATCTTTTTTGAATTGAAAAAAATAAACGTATTATTTATTTATATTTTTGGTTTTTAAATATATCTCTAAAAATAATAAATAGAAAATATGATATATGCTGGTTGATTTTTGTTTTCAAAAACAGATATAGATGTAATAATACAGAGACATACAATCTCTACTAATGCTCTGTTCATGGTTTTGGTGGTTTGAATTGTTTTTATATTTTAAGAACCATAGATTGTAATACTTTATGTGGATGAGGCACGAAGTGATTGTGATATTCTAAAGTTTCAAACTTTCTTGCTTTGGATGAGGCATGCAGTGATTATAATATTTTTTCAAGTCATTAACTGTAATACTTTCTTCTTTTTTTTTTTTTTTTTGAAGAAGTACACAAGTTGAATTATGTTGAAAATTTATAAAATTTTAAACTGCCAAACCGATTCGCATCCATCCGCCAAACCGCCAATCCGCTCAATCCACATCTGCCGGATTGACGGACGGATGCGGATTGATTTTCTCCAATCCGCCAATCTGACGGACGGATGACGGATTGAAGATTCCGTGGCCGCAACCGACCCGCGCCCACCCCTAGTATTGACGAGTCAGCCAAATTTGTTTATTTTCTCGCAGCAGTAGCTAGCTTATTCCTAGGTTTCAGCTAACAACAGTTAAAGTTCCCAATTAATCAGACATTATTCCAAAGAAGTTTTGAATAGTAGATGAACTCTCTTAATTGCATATCACACACTTAACTGCTGAATTTATAACATTTGGCATTGATTTTTTAGTATTTTTTTTAGAATTTAAAAAATAGATATGTTTGTAAAGTTACTAAAAAATATATTTTTTGAGAAAAAAATAAATAAAATTCAAAGTTGGACCCTTGTAACAATATAAAATTTGAGTTTCTATTTTATCAATTTAAACTCTAATATTTTGATTTGTTTTCAATGTAAACCATCTACTTATTTTCATTAATTAAAACTGACAAAAAAATATTTTATTCATTAAATTTAATATAATTATACATAAAATATTTAAAATATCAATTTTTTTGTTGAGTTTAATGGCTAAAATTTCATTTTTTAGTTAGTTTTACTTAACAGAAATAGACAGATAATTTATATTGAAAATAAATCAAAAGATTAATATTTAAATTGATAAAATTAAAATTTTATTTTATTTTATTACAATACCCAAAATGATTTGTAACCTTTTAAACTCATTATGCCAAATAAGTTGCTTATTTTTAAGAGAAAATAACAACATAGTTGGACGGTAAAAAAAATTATAAATTAGTAAAAAAAAAATTACACATTTTAATAATTAAAATACTATTTTTTATGATTATATATATGCTGTCATCCCTGTGCAGTTATTTTCTCTATTTTTAACTCATCCGTATCAGCCTAGGCAGGCGGCCATAGCAAAATTAGGGGGACCATTCTATAAATTTCTCAAACTTTGGGGTTGGTACATAGTGTGTGGTAAATACCAAATTCTGCAAACTGGGGGGTAGGGGTTGGGTCGGCGGGTGGTTGATCTATAACTTAGGACCACCCATGGAGTTGAAAGTGGGAAACAAATACTTCACTTCCTCCAAAAGGGAAACCCAGGTATTATATCTTAATGATGGAAGTTAGATACAGAATAAAGATTGTAACAGTTTTTGAAGACGTTTTAGAGAAATTTGTTCGTCTTTGATTTTTTTTTTTAATGTAAATTTTTTTGACTATGATTAACAATTGACTGTCCTGATGCACGAGATAATAATAATTTTAGATTAGACAATTCTTCTTGTAAATCAAAAATATATTGATAACTATCATTAATCTTAATACGTAATTCAAAATCAAAAGCATACTAAATATCACACTTATATTAAAACCAGAAATAAGAAGAGAAGATAAAAGAAAACTTACAAAGGGTGTAGCTGGTTTTTTGCGCTCATCGAAGAGGTTTAGTCTCTTCAGATGCGATTGCCTTACAGTTCGGACTCCCATAATTTTAAATCTGGTTTCACAAGTGCAATGTAAACAGAAAAACAAATGAGAGTTCAAATCCGACAAATCTTAGGTAGTGTTTGGTAAAATTTTCTAAATATTTAGTATGATTTGAGAATATAGTTGTATTTTGAGTTTGTGAGTTTTAGAATTATGATTTGAGTGTGGAAAATTTTTTTGGTGAAAGAGTTTTGAATTGAGTGGGAAATTTTTGATGTGACAGGTGATATTTAATACAGAAACTTACAATTTATAACCAAACACACAACTCAAAATTTTATTCAAAACTCATAAAAAATTTTAAAATTTTCGATTTTTTTTATTTAAAATATAAAAAATACCAGGTGCTAATTGTTAAAAAAAAAAATAGCGCTGCTCTAGTCAACCGGCCGGACATCCGAGAGGATGACCAGCTGGACATTCGAGAGGGCAACCGGTTAGCCCAAATTTTCCCGCCTTGCAAAGAGTTTTCAAAAGTGAGTGTAGAATTAATTTTTGAAAATGCTAAACAAACATCACACTCAAAAGTGAGTGTGGAATTATATTTTGAAAGCTCTACCAAATGGAGCCTTAGAAAATCCATTAATCATCAGAGATGCCAAAAATAGACTGCATTTCCAGATTTCAGAGTCGCCACCTAAATATTTTTGAGAAATTTAGGAAACCCATGACTCGTGCCAAAGGTCACCTATTCGTCATAACTAAAGTGTCTCGGTTCGAGAACTTAGGTATTAGAAGGAAAGGTCATGAATTGAGCACCCCATCCACCCGATCAAATATCAGCCTTTACTAAATCATGATGTGAATTTTATGGACATTATATGCTCGTGTTCTGATTATTAATGTACTGACATTACTATGTGAGGCAAGCAAGTATAGACCACGCCACTTACTTTGGATTGCTTTAATTTTATGCTTTTTTGAAAAGAGTTTTGAATATATGCTATTAAAAGGAAAAGCGAGCTCATATGTACAATAATCAAAGTCATTCCAATCTAAGCAGAATAGCCTCCATCCACAAGCATTCATAGAGATATTTCAAATAAGCGAGTAGTCTCATGGTAGTATGCTTGACATGGCAACGCAAACACATATGCAATATGCTAAAGCAAAAATGCTCATCTTGTACTCAAACGATGCAAGCCGAAGAAAAGAAGATAGTTAGAAAAATGCATGATCCTAAAGAAATGCACATGACTAATGCAACACATGCAAAATGCAATTACTTGATTCGGTTATGAACGTATCATATGGATCCACTCAAAGCATACGATAACACACGTATTCAAGTAAAAAAATAATCAATGATGTTAAGTATGATAAGCCGAACCTTAATACATGCAAAAATGGATATAAATCATGGTAGTGATAAAAGAAAATATGATGCTATACAATTACGGTAAGCATTTAAATAAAATGAAGAAAGAAATAGGGGTTGAAAGACATACATCAAGTGTTATAAATTTGCCCTCGTACAAGAGGGTCCGAATGTCCTAATTAACTAATTATTACATCACCGAATGAATTAACTAATTATTACAAAACACAAATTTTAAAGCAACTAATCTAAAAGAGTTGAATGAGATGCGAGAAATCGCGTGCGCACAAGCGAGAAACATCCTCCGGAAACCTCTCTGCTTGCTGCCATAAATTGCCATGTTCACAGTCAGCAAATAGTCCTGTTTTGACCTTAGGATCTACTCTGTTTTACTTAACAACCCACCACTTTCGTACAAAATAGTTAGCCGGCCGACCTGGTGAGATAGTATACCATACAAGATGATGGTCGGCCTGTAACAACCCTAACCTATGATTAACCGTTAAATCATGATTAAAAATGCTTAATGAGTAATTAAGATGAAATTCTGAATTAATTACTTGTGTGTTGCATTATTTGTGTTTCTATCTGTCTATCGTAGAAAGATCTGTTCGCATTTCTGTTTTGTTCTGCAAATTGAAGGCCTTATCGGCATCTGAACACGAAATTGACTTGGGTTATGTGATATTTGGACTTTTTAGAATTTAATGGTGGGTTTAATTGAAATTCGATTCGGAATGAAATAATTAGAATAATTAAGTATAAATTGCTTAGCTAAGCTAGACTCATTAGTGAGCCTATATAAGGCCACTCCCAACACCTTTTATACACTTTACACTCTCAATCCCTCATCTTTGAAGACTACATGTGAAAAAGAGAGAGAGAAAGAGAGAGAGAGAGACAGACAGACAGACAGACAAACAGAAGAAAGAAAACATGAGTTCAACCATAGAGACTTGCTACAGAATTGAAGGGAACTAAGGAGAATTAGCTTGATCACTCAAGAATTGGACCACTTGAAGCTCAATTGGGAAGTTTATGTGAGAATTCAAGCTTTTGATGATGTAATTAAGTCAGCCAACTCATGAGTTCAAAAGAAATTCTATTTTAAGACAAGAATTGAGCTTGGATAGATGACTTTGGGAGTGTATCATGCATGCATGCATAATTCTCATAAATTTGTAAGTTGATTCTCAAGAAATTCCACATGCATGTCCATATCTTGGTTTTGTTCAAGGTATTCAACATGTTTTTGACCTAAACATCTCATTTGCTCATGATTTGGAAACTTGGAGATCAAATCATTCCATGCATGTCATATTCATGATATGTTTTCACCTTTCAAGCTTGAGTTTGTACAATTAACATGCTTATGGGCCTTGATTCCATGAAATGATCTTTAATTCTTTATGTTTTACAAGTTTAGACATGTTTTCTCAAGTTTTGGGACCTAAAGGTTGCATTTTAAAGCATTGAATTTGGAGTTTTGAACTTGGAAGTGCAATCTGGAAATTTTAGAATTTTGCTCTCCGCTCGAGCTATAGAACCTGCACTCGAGCGACCACTCTGTATTTGCACTCTTGCTCGAGCGACAAAAAGTTGCCTCGACTGTAAATTGCATGCTCCTAGAAGTTTACACATTTTGCAGACCGCTCGAGCGACAAGAGTTACACTAGATCGAGGACCTCAGTCTCACGAAAAAATCAAGCAACCAGTACTTCTGCAAAGTTTACAGATCGCTCGAGCGAAGTAAGTTGCACTCGAGCTGCCACTCACATTTTTGAACGTTTGCTCGAGTGAAGGAAGTTATGCTTAAACGAGACCCCTGTTTTCAGCAAGTTTTGTTAAATGTTCTCAAGTGCATTGTAGCATCCTCATTGCATCCTAGACATTTTTAAGTCAAGATTAAGACATAATAATGAGGATAAGACTTGGAAACACACTAAGAACGAAACATAATGAGTTAAGTATATTCCGAGTGTGTGTTTCAATCTGTGTATCTGTTATGTTTGTATAGGTCACACACTGTAAACTATCTAATTTGTCTACTCTGTCTGTCTGCTTTTGGAACCATCCATAAGTAATAACTCTGTAAAGCTATGTTTGATTATAAGTATTTTCTGACTAAAATGATATGATCTATTTTCTGAAATGCTATTTTGTGAATCATGAATGAATGTCTATTTTTTTGAAATGTATTTGTGGCATTCTTAGTTCACATGGCCCTTGTCCGGGGGTAACAATACCGAGGTTTATGTTCACGTGGCCCTCACCTGGGGGTAACAATACCTTAGCTACTTGTACACAAGATGTGGACCTATGTGGTCATCGGTACCAACTATGTAAGAATTGATATGATATGACAACTAAATGGATGTACCACATATAACTACTATGATTTCTAGTTAAGTATGCGAATATGAACTTGTATCCGATATAGAATCTGTTATGGGACATCACCCATTAATTCTTTACTTCGTTATTATTCACTGGGCTTCCGCTCACTATTTATATTATTTATATAGGTGAGCAGGCGTGTAACCAGGCCTAAGCTGCTACTTGGAGGGCTTGGGTCAGCCAGCCACTGTGCCTCCCCGAGGAGGTTCCCTTTTGTGATCCAATTAAGTTTATGAAAAACAAGTCTTTGAGACTTTTGTACCTTCTTATGTTTTGTCTGAACATGTTTTGTAAGTTTTGTATACATAATTTTGGTGACGTGTGACTACTATATATATGACGTCACTCTAATGTACCTAAGTTTTAAATTTATGTCCCATATATGTCTACACAACTCAATGGACTATGTATATTTTCTATATTTGCTTCTGTAGCCCCTCACTATGTCATGATCTATTCAGAGGCCTTTGGTAATCCAAAGATTACTGGCCGGTTACGATGCTAAACCTATAGGGGCTGGTTTGGGTCGTGACACGACCGACCACTATTTTTGAAGGAAAACCTGCTGCAACAGAACTGAGATAAAGCAAGACAAAGGATTTCCAAAGGATGTTTATCCCTTCTGCCATTTCCTATCATGACGATATTCAAGGAAGGCTTTACTAAACATAAAAACAAGGAAGAAATGGACACACTTCAGAAGTTGTTACATGATTATCTTGGAAGCATTAGGAAAAAGCTTTACTAAACGCATAAACAAAATTATTCTACCTACCTTTTTCCTATCATGAAATTACTTCAAGGAAGAAATGGACAAACTTCAGAAACCATCAAACATCACAAGATTGTATGTAATCATAGAAGCGTCTAAGATAAAGCTATAACAACTCAAAAAATGTTATAAACTCTTCTTCCTACTCATAGAATATGGATACGAAATTCATTTCCATGCTTTAAAGATGGAACTAGAAGAGAGTTCACAACAACTTTTGAAGGAGAAGACACACACAAGATAGACAACTAATTAATCAAACTTGTGTTGGGATGGCTAAGCTTTAAACCCTCCCCATGATCACAAGGGTCCAAATATACTATGAAAAGCTATGAAAACCAAAGTAAAACAATCAACTCAAACGGATTGGTTGCTATATCCTAAACACACCAAATTCGTAAGGACTTACAACAACACAACCATAGTATTCAAAGCATAATTAACACATTAAACAGCCCACAAACAACACGAAACAGTGCTGAAAATCAGTTTTAAGATATGGAAAATATGAGCAAAAATGGAAGAAAATCAAGAGATTACATCTAGCAAGCAAACTAAGGAATAGTGGCTAACCCCTCCACTTTTTTGTAAGCTTAAATCACATATTCCAGCCCCAAAATATTCTAAAAAAATAGTATGTAAAGACAAGAAAAACAAAGAGAAAATGTCTGAAAAAGGTTCAAAGATCAACCTCTTGAAAAGAGAAAGAGCTTCTTGATTCACAAACTTCAATCTAAACACTCTCAAGTATCTGAAGTCAAACTCAAAACTTCAGCAAAAAGCTTCAAGTTTGAGTTTCAATAGTGTATCTATAGTGTATCTATATTCAAGAAGGTGGAGAAAAGCTTTGGGCAATTATCTAAGCCTTTGGGAATTTGTTCTAACCCTAAATTCAGAGGGGAGGTGTTGTATTTATAGAATTTTAACCGCCTTCCAACGGAAATATCTTCAAAAGAGAACAGCTGGCCAAAACCCGTGCATGGGAGCAGCCTCCTGCTGCAAAATATCTATTACGCCGAACATGGCCAGGCGGCCAATATGATGTACAGCCAACCAAAAATGTGTGGCCTCCCAGCCATTTTTTGGTCTTGCTGCTTTTTGAGTGATCAGGCTGGAAAAATAGGTCTTGGTCCAAATGGGGTGCAAGGTTTAGGTTTGAAACTCAAAACTAATTCTTTTGCTAAAGATTCAAAAGATTACACAGTATAATATTTCATCATTGAGTGTTCGGAATGAAGCACACAAGTCTTAGAGGAGGTCAAAAATAGAGTGTCTACAAAGGGCTACACTCTTGGAAGCAAATTGGAAAACATCCAAGATACTACTCACACTAAGTACACTCACTTTCACTCTTACAATCACAATCACACTCACACTCACACTCACAAATTCACAATTTACAATATGAAAATTCTTGAAATTCTGAAAGCGTGCCTTTTACAGAGAGAATGGTTGGCTTTTATAGAAGAGGAGATTCGATTTAAAAATGTTTGGAGTCTGAAGAGATAAGGAGGAATCTGCTTTTTGATTTGGCTTTTGCTTTGTTGGTGGAAAGAATCCACTTTGTGAGTTGGAACATGATTGCTTGAATCACGAGTTTGCTTTTGAGAGGGTAATTTATGCATAAATTGGACCGAGCTAAGTAAGTTCGTTGGAATGGACCGAGATAGATATAGTCTTGGGCCAAGCCACGGACCGAGGTAATTATCTCGGTAGCCTTGGTCTTTGGTCGCATTGGTTCGGTCAAAGGTGGGCTATCAGTGGCCTGGTCTAGCGGTCGTAGACCGAGGTATCTGTGGGAATCGGACCAAGCTAAAAGATAGCTCGGCGGGAGGTCATTCCAAAGACTAGGTTGACTAAATTGACTTAATTAGCGCCGAAGCTGTGTAAGCACGTTATGTCTTGTGCTAGCCAGAGTAAGAGTTGCAACTATCTCACTTAGACAAGCAGTGAGTAAGGAGTTATCAGAATATACATTATCCTTGGGAATGTAATTCCTAGGAGGACTCTGCTAAGGAGAGTAGAGTCCTACTAGGATTGTGAAACCATCTCACTTGGTTGGTAGTGAGTAGGGTGTGTGATTCCTAAGAGGACTCTTATAAGAAGAGTTGGAAACCTACTAGGATTGTGCCAAGCAGAATCTATAAAAGCTCATAGCAGGACCTATGTACAGGTATCCAATTCTTACTCTAGAATACACAGAGCTTATTGTCTATTGTCTAGTTGCTGACTTAGGCATCGAAGGGGTTTCCGGCACACACCCACCGGTTAGCTCACGTTTGTGTTTTCAAGTGGCAAAGCAACGTTGTTTGGAAGAGTGCAAACTTGATCAACAGGATTATACGAGAAGATTATTTCGTGCTCGTACAATTGGCGCCGTCTGTGGGAATTGCAATCACAAAAGAACGAACCTTTTGATTAAGTTCTCTCTTAACTGATTTCAATGGCGCACAATGAAGACTTACCACACTCTACCATTGATGGGCAAACCCCGAAGGGGGGCGGAAGGCGCAAAGGCTTACCTTTTATCCTGCCCATGGCAAAGTTAGATCCCCAGCGACAGAACCCACAGAGAATACCGTGAAAGACGGGGATCTAGTCCTCGTCGCTCCCAAAGCCCTGAAAGGTAGAGGCGAAGGTTGAATCCTAAATTCTAGAAGATCGGGTAAGGAAGCAAGGCGAATTGATATGGAGGATGCGGCAGACATGGAGACCATGAAGCGCCAGATAAAGGGCAAACGGGCGGCGGAAGAAGAGGTTGGCAAGAGCAGGGCGCACCTTCGCCACTCAGAAGATCGTGACAGACAAGTCATACCATCACAAGCTGAAAGTAGAAGCCTCAGGTCAAGCGATACATAATCGAGGTCTTCCAGGACTCGTTACTCCAGGTCTAAGAGAAGGAGGAGTGAAAGGTCTTACACAGAAGGAAGCAGCTATCGGCCCATACATTCACACCAAAAAACATCTAGGCACACGGAGTTACCTAGGTCGGCGAACCTGCGGACAGTACTTGAAGACAGGGCTCGAAAGAGAGAAGACACTCAGGCTCGCGACCCTCGCAGAGTCTCCGCATTACAACGATTGGCTCCTAGAACACATGGAGTGTCAGGTTGGAATACCAGAGTCGCGTCTTGCCTATGAAGCAGCAGAAAAAGCGTTAGCAAGGTTGCAGAGCTCGCCGTTCATTCCGACGATAGAGAACGCACCATTACCTACGCCTTCCATCACCCTAAATTCACTACTTATGAGAGGAAGTCAGACCCTTACATGCACTTGAGCCACTTTCGCCAGGTTATGGTCGTGTATCGGCAAAACGAGGTTCTGATGTGTATCATGTTTCCTTCTAGCCTCAGCGACATGGGTTTAACATGGTTTGAAAGGTTGCCAGAAGGTAGCATAACTTTATGGGCACAACTAACGGAGGCATTTGTGACCAGATTCAGAACAAACACCAAGATGCCAGTAGAGATTGACCAGCTTCTCTCCATAAACATGGGCAAGAAGGAAACATTGAGGTCCTACAATAATTGGTATTGGGAGACTTTTAATCAGATTGGAGATTGCCCTACAAACCTAGCTATCGCACAGTACAAACGAGGTTTGCCAGCTAACAATAAATTAAGGGATTTAATGACAATGACGCTGCCTCTTACTATGGAAGCCCTAATGGAGAAAGTGCACCAACACATCTTGGTCGAGGAAGATGGATGCGTATTAAGATAGAGTCCGATACAAACAGCAATGTCGAACAAAACACCCTCAACAAAAGTCAACACGGTCGACAAGAAAGACCGACCACACAAAAATGTTTGCCCAACTGGGGACAAAGCGGGTTGGCAGGTTTGACCAACTCTTTCTAGATTCCTTGCACAATTGGGGGGCAAAGGCGGTTGGCAGATTTGACTAACAAAACTTTCTAGATTCCTTGTACAACTGGGGGCAAAGGCAATTGGCAGGTTTGACCAACAAAACTTTCTAGATTCCTTGCACAACTAAAGGGCAAAGGCGGTTGGTAGGTTTGACCAAAAAAATTTTTTAGACTCCTTGCACAACTGGGTGGCAAAAGCGGTTGGCAGTTGACCAACAAAACTTTTTTGAACTCTTTGACCGGGATGATAGTTACCTCGGCCAAAGCAGGTTGACAGGTTTGACCAACAAAATTTTTGCACTATAAAATTTTTGCACTCTTTGGCCGAGATGACAGTTACCTCGGCCAAAGCGATTGCAGGTTTGACCAACAAGTTTTTTGGATTCTTCAGCCAAGATGCGTATCTCAGCCAAAGAAGGTCGGCAGGATCAAGTAAGACCAAGCTAATTAGTTTGGCTAGACATGTAGTGGGAATGATGCAAAATATTGAAAAAGAAACACAGTAACCGCGCCAAGAGATCAAAAATTTTCATTAATTGGAAGATGATTACAAAAGGTGGGACATATAACCCGGTTACACAGAAAGAACGACTCGCCATATGATTGCAAACTCGAAGGGTATATACGTTAAAGGCAAAAAGGCGAGACTATTCAAATTTTTGGCATGACGGCTGTAACAGGAGAGCGGGGCTAATAAGGCACGCCACATGCTAGATTAGTGGAAGGACGTGCTGAGCAACTGACAAGACTTATTGAAACCGAACAAGTTTTCTAGCTCGACAGAGTCGAGCGTTCTTAGCTCAGCTAGAGGAAAATAATCTCAATCATGCTACGTAGATAGAATTAAGGGGCAATTGAGAGCATAATTTATGCATAAATTGGGCCGAGCTAAGTAAGTCCATTGGAATGGACCGAGATAGATATAGTCTTGGGCCAGGCCACGGACCGAGGTAATTATCTCGGTAGCCTTGGTCCTTGGTCGCATTGGTTCGGTCAAAAGTGGGCTATCAGTGGCCTGGTCTAGTGCTCGTAGACCGAGGTATGTCTTGTGCTAAAAGATAGCTTGGCAGGAGGTCATTCCAAAGACTAGGTTGACTAAATTGACTTAATTAGCACCGAAGTTGTGTAAGCACAGTTATGTCTTGTGCTAGCCAGAGTAAGAGTTGTAACTATCTCACTTAGACAAGCAGTGAGTAAGGAGTTATCAGAATATGCATTATCCTTGGGAATGTAATTCCTATGAGGACTCTACTAAGGAGAGTAGAGTCTTACTAGGATTGTGCAAACCATCTCACTTGGTTGGTAGTGAGTAGAGTGTGTGATTCCTAGGAGGACTCTTATAAGGAGAGTTGGAATCCTACTAGGATTATGTCAGGCAGAATCTATAAAAGCTCATAGCAGGACCTATGTACAAGTATCCCAATTCTTACTCTAGAATACACAGAGTTTATTGTCTATTGTCTAGTTGCTGACTTAGGCATCGGAGGGGTTTCCGGCACACACCCACCGTTAGCTCACGTTTGTGTTTTCAGGTGGCAAAGCAACGTTGTTTGGAGGAGTGGAAACTTGATCAACAGGATTATACGAGAAGATTATTTCGTGCTCGTACAACTTTGTTTTGAGAATTATTGATATGAGAATCTACTTTATTAATATTATTTTGTCCTTGAATAGTTGCTTTGGATAGTGCTATGGCAGAGGTCACATGGAGCAGTCACATGGATCATACATTATTGAGGTCCACACCATGACACGTGTCTGAAAAGTCGTCATCAAGGTTTTGAGTGGAAATATTGGGAGAAGTAATTGGGGATGCTTTTGGAGAGATTGTTGTCTGTGGACGATACTAAGTTACAATTGGGGGAAGTGATTCCAGTACAATTTCATCATCAGAATCAGTAAGGCATTCAGCATCGGCCATAAAGATCATTTTCATTTTGATAGCTTTTTTGTATTTGTGCTCAAATTCTTATTTGAAAATTGAAGGATACTTATCCTTTAATTTTTGCTTTAGTTCGGCTTTGAAAACATCATAGTCAAAATATTTGGAAAATTTTGGACTGGAATAAAACATGGAAGGAGCAGGATTAACGGATGCCTTTTGTTTTCGTTGTTTGTAAACTGTGAGCAATTGGTTAGGGTATTGTTCCGAAGAAATTTTGTAATTTTTTCACCACTTATAGGCAATCTGGCGTGTAAGATATTGGGTATTGAACATTACCAAGATAGTATATTGCTAGGCCATAATCCAGGGGAATTTGAAGTCAATAACAAAGTATAAAAATTTAGGAAAGGGAGGATCAACTTCTTTTCAATAAATTTAGTAAGAGTCCTGAAGTGGTTCTGGAAGGGCGGCAAATTGGAGTCCAATTGATGCCACCATGGTTCGAACCAAGTGGGAATATCACCAGTAGTGATTGCAAAATTAGGTCCAAAACGGATCCACCAAGAGTGTTGGAAGAACCAATTTGAAAATAAAAGACATAGAACCAAGCTTGTTGGTAATCATAATAATTATATTGATTGGGTTTAATGTTAGGGTCAGAAAACTTCCGAAAAATTGTGGGATGACCCCATTCAGCAGGAGTGATGAATTTGAGAATGTGAAGCTTTGAATAATGAAGAAGACTTTTGTCTTCCTTAGAATAAACATGCTCGACAGAAATAGATCTGGTTTATTCTAAGATTTTTTCATAACATATACGGGAATGTTGGCCAGAATGTGAAGGGTTTCTGGTTTGGTATCGGAGTATTGTTGTAAGCGATATATATGATCATTTGTGATGGGAACAATAAGATATGTGGTATCATGGGTGTAATAACCATGGTCTGCTAAGCCAGTAGATGTGTGTTGAAAATTGGGTCCTCTCTTGGAGAAAGTAGCTTGTGAATAGTTTTTTAGATTGCGCACCATCCAGGAATAATGGCTTTTAACGCTAATAGAGCGACAACGGTGGCGATTGAAAATATATTGATATTTAAAGAGCCTTTGATGGGGGTTGAGGTCGTGATGCGGAGGCGTCTGGAGATCCCTACAAAAATTCACTAGTGAGAAAGTCAGAGAGTGAATTAAAATCTCTGCAAATATATTCAATTTTGAAATCAAAAACACATAAAATTGCTTGCCAACGAGCCAAGGCTTGTCGAGAAACAACATTCTTGACATCTTTCTTAAGATCTTTCTTGGCAACTTTACAATCAATGCATAATAAAAATTCTTAATTAAGTAAATCAGTTTCAAATTTCTTAATGCAAGAAACAATAGATAAAATTTCTTTTTGGATGGTAGAATATCGTGTTTGTGGACCTTTCTAGATAGCAGAGGTAAATTGAACTAATTGTTCTTTACCTTTATAAAGTTGTTTGAGTATGCCACCATAGCCAACATCACTAGCATCTATCTAAACAATTTTGTAAGCAATTGGAATAGATAAACATAATAAGGGTAAAAATTTGGACCTTTGTTTGATGCGTTAGACAGCAAAAGTATGTTCTTATGTCCAATGAGAAGGGATTTTTCTCAAGCAAGTATAAAGGATTTTGGTATCTTTATGGAGATCTTTGCAGAATTCATATATATAGTTTAAACTTCCTAAAAAGCATTGTAATTGTGTTTTATCGCGAACTTCATCAGGAAATTTACTAGAGAATTCAATGGATCGTTGAATGAGAATGATTGTGCCTTTTGTGAGTGGCATGGCCAAGAAATCTAATAGAGGTTTGAAATAGTTGCATTTTTTTGGCACTAAGAACTAAACCATTATTTTTAGGGCAAATTACCTACATCTCCCTTGAGGTTTAGCTAAATTACAAACTCCCCCCTAAGGTTTCAGAAATTACATCCCGCCCCCCGAGATTTATATTCACATAAAAATTTAACCCCAATCATTAACTAAACGTTAAGAATGGTTAGCTGACATCACCAAAATATAAATTGATGGACGATATTGCCCCGTTGAAATCCCTTTGATAAATCAACAAAATTTACAAAAGAATTACATTAGATGGGAAAAAAAAATTTAAGTTTTAAAAACCATATTTGATTTGTTGTTTAGAAAAAAAAAATTCAGAATTTAAAAAAAAAATAAAACTAATTTAATAAAAATAAATATGAAAAAATATATTTAATTTGTAAAAATTATTTCTAACCACGCAAAAGATAAAATTAGATAAAAATAATATTTATTTTTTATTTTTTATTTCTTAACCAAATTAATTTTTAATTTTTTTTAAAAATAAATTTCTAAAAATCAAACCAAACATATTCTAAGATTTTTTTGACCAGCAATTTCTTGTGTTTTTAACTTAGTTAATTATTTGTTAATTTTATGATATTTTCACCATATGACACTACAACATATAAGAGTTTTAGAGACCAATTTTTTTGATCTCCAAAAATAAAAATTTTGTTGCAAAAGACATTTAGGGACTAATTTCTATCATCGTGAGGATAATCGCCAAAAGGTTGTCCTTAAAAGTCAAAAATAAAGCTTTTAGCGATAAAATTTCAAAAATATCAATAATAAATAGACTTTTAGGGACAAAATAATTTGGTCTCAAAATGGTTTATTTTTTGAGACAAAAAATTTGATAACAAAAAGATAATAATTAATCACTAATATTCAATTTTCGTTACCAAAAATAAAATAACGATACTTTTCGTAACAAAAATATTTAGACCTCTGAAAATAATTTTGTCCCTAAATTTTGGTCTTAATTTTTTGTAGTGTGATAAGTGTTTTTCCATTTTAATTTTGCATTTCATAACTTATTTAAAAATGATAATTTAGCTAAACCTCAGGAGAAAATATGTAATTTAGCTAAACCTCAAGGGGGTGTGGGTAATTTGCCCTTATTTGTCAAAAGGGCATTGTAGTCAATTTATGATATCTGTTAACGACATTAATTGCGATGGGGCGAGATGTAATTTTTTGAACCTCAGGGGGGAATCTATAATTTCATTAAACCTCAAGGGAAGTGTAGGTAATTTGTCCTTATTTTTAATAATATGATTGAATTTGTATAAATGTTTGTTGTATTGAGAAACTGAATTAGAATAAATTAATACATCATCAATATAGACAATTGTGAATGATGTGTATGGATTAAAAATATCATTCATAATATTTCGGAATTCAAAAGGAGCATTTTTTAGGCTAAAAGGCATAACACTCCACTCGTAGTGGCCAAAAGGCACAGTGAAGACTGTTTTGTATCAATCATTTTCTGTGATTTGGACTTGCTAGAATATGGATTTCATATCAAATTTAGAAAATATTTTAACTTCAAATAGCCGATTTAACAAATCTTTTTTGTTTGGGATAAGATACATGATCCATTGTAAAACCTTATTGAGTGGTTTGTAATTGATGACTAAATGGGGTGTCCCTCATTCTAATTCGGCATTCTTGTTAACATATAAGGTAGGACAAGACCATGGAGATTTGCTAGGGCTGATTAATTTTTTGTTGAGAAGATCATTGATCTCTTGTTTGTAGTGTTTCATTAAAATTTTATCCATTTGGATGGGTCTAACTTTGGTAGGAATATGTCGTTCATTGAAATCTTTCTCATATGGTAAATCATCCATATGTTGTTTGCGGTGCCAAAATACATGGGGTAGTTCTGAATTTTTTTCGAATAAAGTTTGAATTTTTTGAATAATAGATTTAACACGGGGTTGTTATAACTCTTGATCGATAACTTTGTAAGAAATTTCTGTTTGGAGTAAACAAATTTGTTTTTGTTTGTAAATAATATTTGTTTTTAAAATATTAATTTCATGTTCTTGCGGAGGAAATAAGAATTTGAGGACGGTAAAAATACCTTCATTTGTGACTGTAAAAGGTGCTATCATGGTTAGGAAGAGAGTTCCTAATATGATTAATTGAGACATATTTTTGACTAACAAGAACTCAGTATTTAAACAAATAACTTGATTGCAGATTTGGGCATGAGATATTTTTTAATTGATTTCCATAGACCCACCATTAGCGGTACTCAAAGATTGGTCAGTTTTTCAAAATATTTAAAAGGTACAAGACCTTCTCTAAAACAATTAAGATCAACACCAGAATCAACAAGTGCCATGGCTGTCAAAATGAAGTCATGTATTACCACTTTAATTTCAATATACCATTTTGGAAATGTAATGCTAGTAAGGAGCAAATCATTGATAACAAGTGGTTGTTTTCAGGGTTTTGGTTGGATGATTTCGGGAGGTGTGGTGCATAGAGAAATGATGTATCTACAAGGAAATTATCAGCATCAGCTGAATTTTCTTCAAGAGCAAGGACTCAGGGTTGTAAATTTTGGACATCAGTTTTAAGATTACGGATTTCATTTTGTAAATCTTGGATAGTAGGTGTATTTAGTGGGGTTGGTACTTTATTGACCCGATCCATAATATTTTTGAAATCATAAGTATCATATTTTATTTCTTGAGTAGTATTTGTAATGAGAGTATTTTTTTTGTTTGAAATTTGAATATTTGAACACAACTTGTTATTTTTTTCTAGATCATCAATGTTATCAATAAATTCAAAAACCATTTTCTCTTGGGCTATTAGAACATTAATGCTAAGACCATTCATTTCTAAAATAGCCTTATAATAATCATTAAATGTTTGGTAGGAATATTCATGAGAGGTTTCAGAATGATCTTCAGGTTCTTCATCAGAAGAAATAATAATATCATTGTCAATTAGGTTAAGTTGGAAGCCATTCTCGGAAGGATTTTCAGACGAATATTCAAGATCAGATTTGAGTTCTTTGTCAAGAAGAAGAATTGATTCTAATTGATTTTTAAATTCATCAGAAACATCAAGTTCATGGATTTTCTTCTTGGTGAGACATTTATTTGCATAATGACCGAGTTTGCCACATTTCCAACAGTTAGCAGATTTCTTAAAGGAACTGGGTTTGGATTTAGATGTGTTCTCAGATTTATTTGAATTAGTGAATTTTCTCTTTTTATAATAAGGTTTCCTTTTATAATTTGAAATTTTGTTGTAATTTTTTTTTTTTTTTTTTTTTTTTTTGTAAATACTTGCGAGTTTTGCGAACAAGGGTTCTCCGAGAAGAATATTCGGATACAGGAAGAAGGACAGAATTGTAACCAAATTGATAGCAAAATTGGCCGAGTTCAGTTCGACCAATGGTTCTTTTCTTTTTTAATTGGTTTTTAAGTTTGATATCACTACATAAGAATAGGCCTTCAGTGCAGATTTCAAATATGAATTCACTAAAAGTGTATTGATGTAGGGGATTTGGCCATTGTGCTTGGCACAGATTCAGGTTTTTCGGCAAAAAGCGTAGGAAGCCCGACAATAAAACGTTCCTTCCAAAAATCTTGATTGGCGTCATGCCTTTTATAGAGTTTGGAGAGAAATATATCTTTGTACCATCAAAAAATGGGTTAATGTTAGACATCTTAAATTGATAAGGAGTTCTTTGGATCTTTCGAGGACAATTTGAGTATTGCCAATAAAATGTTGGGTTATAGGAGTAACGAGGGTGGTGACGACATCACTAATTGGTTGTTAAATTGTAGGATCAAGGATAAGAGTATCATTTGGATCACGTTTAACAACAGTTAAAATAGCTTGACATTGCTTTTGGGTGAGGTAGTTGTCCCACCAGCCTTTTAACTGGCTAGAAATTTCAGAAATAAGCATGTAGGCAATAGGGCTATCATTGTTATTGAAGGAATGTTTAGCGAGTGTAGCATTGGCAGCCATAACCATATGTTGGCCGAGATTAAGGATTTGGTAATTAGATTTGCCGTCAATAGTCTATTCACATAAATTGTTATCGAAATATGAGAAAGGAGTATCGTAATGACATTCTTCTAATTGTAGATTAATTGGAGTAGGTCTAGGGTAATAATTTCGAGTTGGTGGTTGAGCAAAAACCATTGAGGTTTCTTGTATTTGGCTTGGAGTATTTGATATGAATTGTTCATATAGATTTTGTAATATTGCGTCATCTTAGAGGACATTAATTGTTCCACTATGGGTAGCTAGGTCTTTGCTTTCTCATTTAGGAGTTGATGGATTAGAAGTATCAACAGTCTGGTAATGAATTGGTTCGTTATTATTGAGGACTTTGGTAAGTGTTTCTTTTCGTTTATTAAGTTCAGCTAAGAACTCATCGGAAGGATTACTAAAAGAATAGGCTGGATAAGGTAGGTTCTGAATTAAAGAAGGTTGTCGGGCTTGATCTGAAGAAATTGAGAGATAAAGTTTGTCAACTCGCTCTTCAATTTGAGTACTTTGTTTACCAATCATTTGTAGAGGTATATTTGTATAATTTAATTGTTGATATTCTTGGCCAATGTCATAACTAGTTGATGGGGTTGTTTTAGAAAATTGGGTACCTTCAATGGGTGGTCGGTAATAAGGTTTAGCATAGAAAGAGAAACCAGCACCACGAAAGGTACAAGTCTTGCTAGGAGAATGTATAGATTGAATGGGTTTGCCACTAAGAATGGGCCAATTTTTCTAGATAACATGGAAATAAGCCAATAAAAGTTTTTAGGGAACTATTATTTGGTGACGAGGACAATACTGGTGAAAATACCAATGGAAGAAAGGTATCTGCTGTTGTAATTGTTGTAAGGTGAGAAAATATTCAGATCGAATGATTTGTTGTTGAGATGTAGTATAGTTTTGTTTAAAATAAACTTTATTGTGAGAATTGTAAGGAGCCTTATGTTTTTCTGAGAGTAATTCATGATTAATTGTGAAATTATTTTGAATAACGTTGATTGATAAGGAATCGATGTCAAAGTCTATATCTTGAGGAAAGCGGCTAAAGTATGCATAATTTGTATCTGAAATTAAGTTAGGTTTCATACGAGTAGAATGCAAATGTATGTCAATAAAGTGCCGAGGAGGGTGTTGGGGAGTTTGTGTGGGAGTATGATATCTTGTTGAAGGTGGTTGTGAAGTGGGTTATGATCGGGTACGACCGATCTAGATCTTTGGAAGCGAGCACTATGGAACCATTTGGATTTTGAAGAATAGTATTTGGATTAGTTTGAGGTTGAGAGCCAAGAGCTGGGATAACGTTAGGAATCACCCATGTATCTTCGCCATCATCCGTATCAACTTGTAAAACTTCTTTCCAAGTTATAACTTGAGGAACCATAACCTCAGCATTCTCTTAATGAACATGAAATAAGATAGTGGATTGTTTAGAGTTTGGAGCAATATATTTGAAGCCAGGGCAAGAAGTGGTCATAGTTTTAGATAAACTCGATAACAAACTATAATATTGAAAAATAGATAATCCATTTTGTAAAGTTTGGTTTGGATGTTAAGGATAAGAGTCTTGAGAATAGTGGGATCTATTAAAATACCTCGAAATTAGGAAAACATTCAAAGTAAATAGGTCCATGAATAAAACTGGGTTTGATAACACCTAACAATGAATCATCATAATTATGGTGTCGCATATCTCAAAGAGTACATAAGACAGATTTGTTAAGATGTAGACGTGTCATAAGTTTGATGCCAACTTAGACAAGACCCAAATGTAAGAAATTGAATTTCTTCTGGAATTTAAGAATGGTGTCATGGTTAAATAATTGAAAATTTTGATTGTCTTATGTTACACGTAAAATTTGTTTAACTGTTTTGATTTTGTAAATTTGTTTGAGTTCAAATTTCTTATCATATAAGCAGTCGATATCTTTGGTGGGTAATTTTCAATTCTTGAGACACTCTTCAATCTTTTCTATCTCTAGATCACTTTGATTAATGATAACTAAAACCTTCACTACAAACTAGATTAGAGAATGATTTAAATAATCTTGTCATTATAAAAGTAGCTGTCAACAAGTGGTTCTACTTAAACTCAAATAGTCAACAACCTTTTGCCTAATGGACCTAACGACTTACAGACTTTTACAACTTGAATGTCACACAGGTTAAATGGGAAGAAATAAAATCAATTCTAATAATTAAAATTGAAAAATCTAGAAACCTCCTAGATGTTGATTTGTGATTATGTATCAATTTAAAGCAGAATATAACAATCCCAATCAAACAATCAAGACAAAGAGACACAACGATTTTACGTGGAAAAACCCCAATTGGACACCTCCAATTGTGATCAAAAAACCACGGGCAACAGCCATAAGAACAATCCACTAAGAAGATTTAAAGGAATTACACAGGTATACTCTCAATTATCTAGCAAATCCACAACGCCTAATTGAACCAATCTCTATGTGCCTCTTCCAACCCCATCTTCACCACGGAATTGTCTTTCTGATGAGCCACTCCAGAATCCACCGAAGCTTCAGGCTCGAATTCTTCAGAATCCACCGAAGAACAACTCTCTCTTTTGTATAACAAACAAAACCTTTGATGTACTCTCTTTTAAACCATGAGTTGAATACTCAATAAAATATCAAAGAAACTAACAAAATATCCCCAGATATAAACCTTAAGAATCAAAAAGAAGATCTGGAGGAAAAATTAATGAGTTGTCTAGTTTTGGGAGAAAACCAACTACTTATAGAAAATCCAAAGTAATCCTGTTTTTGGAAGAAAACCAACTTCTTAAAGGACTCCAAAGTAATCCTAGTTTTGGAAGAAAATCAACTTCTTAAAGAAATCCAAAGTAATCCTAGTTTGACCCAACATGTGAATTTAAAAAATTACAACCTTAGGTTTGATCCATGGAATTTGACAACACAGAGTCCTAACAATCTCTCCATTTGTCAAATCCCAGACAAAACCATGCTAAAACAGTTTTCCTAACAAAAACACTAAAACAATTTTCCAATCAAAACAAGAACAACACCACCAACTAGGAACCAGCACTTATAACCAAATCTCTTTACAAACTTATTTCTCAAGGTCATGATCTGCAAAACAACTATTAGTGCCACAATCTCCAAAACAACTATTAGTCCCACAAGAGTATATGAAAAAGCAATAAACATATGGCTAGATTATCTTGAAGTATGAGATGAAAAACATGAATAGATACAACTTGGAGATTTTAAGAACATGTAGCATGAAAACCTGAAAACTAAGACATATGCACCCGACACATGACATGAATACATGAAAAACAAATTTCTCCCCCTGTTTGTCACGAATTGACAAAGGAATCTCAAATAACAAAATCAAGATCAAAACCCACACAAGCAATGACATGATAACAATTAACCGAACTCCCCCTCACTAAAAGCAACCACAAATACTGAAGAAAAAAAAATGAACAAAAAGAAAACTGACAAAAATAATATGGTAGAGCAAGCAAGGAATTCCATATTTGTACCTTAAAACACACAAGACTATCCAAGAAGTACAATTACTTGAAAACACAATGTGCACAGTCTGTAGGAGATTCCTCATGAAAGAAAGTGATGCATTATGTGAAAAGCATAGATCCCATGATAAAAGTGTGTGTGTGACTCTTGGAGTTCGACAAACACAAGATTCAAATCCTAGTAGTGATATGGAAGCTGGACCTCTGACAAGAGAATCTAAGCACAACAAAGGAAAGTCAAACCACTAGGAATCAAGGGGTATTTGGTGAATAAAGGCGGAGGCTCCCCCTCAATCAATGAATCCTTTTTTTTTTTCACATCTTTTTCTTTTCTTTCTTTTACACATCTTTTTTTTTTTTTTCTTTCTTTTGCACATTTTTTTCTTTCTTTTCCACACTCATTGGCGGCTGACACGCTCAAGAGTATGGAAACCGAACCAGAGAAGCATGGATATAATAAGGATAGCCTGGTTGGTGACTCTGAGGTAGCCTTTTCCTCATGGCTGGACTGCAAAGAATATAGGGGAAAGCCATGGAGATGCAAAAAGATGGAAGGTGGTTAAGAGACTCAACATCACCCATGATATGCTAGTATAGGTCAATTCCTCTAGAAAAGCAAAAGATACAATGCCAGAAGCCCATAAAAAATAATCACTAAGGCGAAAGACTCCGATATTTGCTAATCCAAGAGTGTGTACAGAATGAGACATACTAATCAAAAAACACACACTTCAAAATGAGTAATGACCACAGAAAGTACACACATGGTAACATGTAATGGATATTCTCATCAATTCCAATATGCACCAAGGACCACTCAAAAATTTCAAGCTTGCAAAACCATACTAAGAAAATCTTTTTGGATTTTTTTTCATTTTTTTTTTCTTAACCAAAGCACGACAAAAAACGAACACGCACACATTTTTTTTTCTTCATTAAAAAAACACACAAAAACCCAAAAAACTAAAAAGAGTAAACACATTAACATAAGTCAAGTTTTCTCACCCAAATCTTTTTGGTCTTAACAAAATAAGGTCTAGCGGTCTTGGTAAGTGTCGTGGTGTTGTGAACACCCTCATGAATCTTGGTATTCCACTTAGATATGTAAGTCGAATTTCTACCCTTTTGAGGCACTCTCCCATGCAATTTATAACAATAAGGGCGAATATGGCCATGCATACCACAATGATGACAAATAAAAATAGGGTGTACCTTCTTTTCTTTTACCTTACCAACTCTAGGGAGTTTGAGAAGTCTTTCCTCTTGTTGAATCTTTTGTCCTCCCTTTCCTTGAGTTCTTGTATCATGAGATGTGGAAGCACTCTGTTTTTGCTTTCTCTTATCTCCAAAGCCAATGCCACTCTTGTCTGAACAGATTTGTTGAGACCCAATGATAACCATGGCACACTTGAGCTCTTCCTCTTTCTTGATCATTAGTTCTTCCAAGGCAACTTGTGACATCTCGAGAGATTCAATCTTTTCTTCATACATGGCATGGGTTTCCTGTAGCTCATTCCTCTCTGTCTCACAAGTCAACAGTTTTGCACAAAGAACTTGTCGATTATCAACTATCTTGATGGCATCAATCCTGGCCTCGGAAATCTCCTCCTTAAGTTTGACATTCTCACTTTCACATGCTTTGAGTTTCTTTGTGAGTTTGTCATTCAACTTGAATAAGTTAAGAGACTCCTTATACAATTTTTCATAAGCTTGCTCAAGCTCTTCATGATCACTCTCCGAGGATTCATCATCAGTGGTATTCTCAACTGACATCTTCGGAGACTCTGTTTGTCCTTCAGTTTCGGAAGCCGCCATGAAAGCAAGGAATTGATTATGTCCCTCTTCGCCGTGATCTTCATTGTCACTATCATCTGCATTAGATTCTGATTCATCATCCCAAGTGATAGCGAGGGCTTTCTTCTTCTTCAAACGAGTGGGGCATTCTGAAGCAAAGTGGCCAAATCCTTGGCATTCATAGCATTGGACACTTTCAGAGTTCCCTTGTATCTTTCATTTCTCCTTCTTGGCTATAGGACTAATTTTGAGTTTATCTTTGCCTTTAGATTTATGAGTATGAGTAGATTCCAAAAGATTAGGATTCTTTTTCAAAAAGGATTTTTTAAATTGTTTAACAAAAGCAGCCATAATCTTGGAATCTATCTCACCATCCTCATCAGAATCCTCTACCACTTTATGAGCACTACTAAAAGCAAAATCTTTTTGTTTCTTTTTGAAATTTCTATGTGCCTCATAAATTTGGAGATTTCCAACCAACTGATCCAGCTTGAGGGTGTCAACATCTTGAGTCTCCTCAATTGCCGTAACTTTTGGTTGGAACCGATCGGGCAAGGATCTCAAAATTTTTCCCACAACTTTGGATTCTGGTATTTTTTCACCTAAATTGAAGCTGGAATTAACAATGTCACTCAACTTTGCATAAAATTCATCAAATGTCTCACTATCTTTCATTGAAAGATTTTCGAAACTAGATGTGAGCCTTTGAAGTTTTGAGCGTTTAACAGAATGAGTGCCCTCATGAATAGTTTGTAAGATATCCCAAGCCTCTTTTGCGACTTCACAATTACAAATACAACTAAACTCATTAGGTGTGACAGCGCAAAAGAGAGAATTGATAGTTTTACTATTCCAGCTACTATTTTGGTAATCAGTTGTGTCCCACTTATCAATTGGTTTGGGTAAAGTTACTCCATCAATAGTAATTGTTGGTTCAGTCCATCCATGCATGACAGATTGCCAAACTTTTTCATCAATAGATTTTAAAAAAGATCTCATCCGAGCTTTTCAAAAAGAATAATTGGATCCGTCAAGTAGGAGTGGTCGAACCATAGAATTTCCCTCACGAATTGTATCCATTATCACAAATCAAACAAGATCTCGTTCTAAAAGATTTTTTTTAAAAAAAAACTAGAACGACCCATTCTGATACCAATTGAAAAATCTAGAAACCTCCTAGATGTTGATTTGTGATTATGTATCAATTTAAAGCAGAATATAACAATTCCAATCAAACAATCAAGACAAAGAGACACAACGATTTTACGTGGAAAAACCCCAATTGGACACCTCCAATTGTGATCAAAAAACCACGGGCAACAGCACAAGAACAATCCACTAAGAAGATTTAAAGGAATTACACAGGTATACTCTCAATTATCTAGCGAATCCACAACGCCTAATTGAACCAACCTCTATGTGCCTCTTCCAACCCCATCTTCACCACGGAATTGTCTTTCTGATGAGCCACTCCAGAATCCACCGAAGCTTTAGGCTCGAATTCTTCAGAATCCACCGAAGAACAACTCTCTCTTTTGTATAACAAACAAAACCTTTGATGTACTCTCTTTTAAACCATGAGTTGAATACTCAATAAAATATCAAAGAAACTAACAAAATATTCCCAGATATAAACCTTAAGAACCAAAAAGAAGATCTTGAGGAAAAATTAATGAGTTGTCTAGTTTTGGGAGAAAACCAACTACTTATAGAAAATCCAAAGTAATCCTGTTTTTGGAAGAAAACCAACTTCTTAAAGGACTCCAAAGTAATCCTAGTTTTGGAAGAAAATCAACTTCTTAGAGAAATCCAAAGTAATCCTAGTTTGACCCAACATGTGAATTTAAAAAATTACAACCTTAAATTTGATCCATAAAATTTGACAACACAGAGTCCTAACAAAAATATTATTTTTTTGTGATTATATATATACTGTCATTCCTGTGCAGTTATTTTCTCTATTTTTAACTCATCTGTATCAGCCTAGGGAGGCGGCTACAGCAAAATTAGGGGGACCATTTTACAAATTTCTCAAACTTTGGAGTTGGTACATTGTGTGTGCTAAATGCCAAATTCTCCCAGTTGGGGTCACTCACCCCCTTGACCTATAACTTAGGACCACCCATGGAGGTATTGATTAATTTGATCTGAAAGTGGGAAACAAATACTTCACTTGCCCCAAAACAATAAATGAGTTATTCTCCTAAGTTCATTTAAAGAGTTTGCGAAACCATCACGAACTATATGATGATTGGTTCAAAAATAAATAAATATCAAAAGAAAGGGATGAAGAAAAAAATTATATTTTGATAATTAAAATAATTCATTTTATAAAACTCTCAATATATGTTATTTATAATAAAAATTATGTCAATTTAATAATTATAATTTTTTCATTCTATCGTGTTGTCTTTGAAAAAATAGACAACAAATATATATTTGAAATGAGTAGATTACACACATCCCCCATAAAGATTTGAAAAAAATACAATTCACCATGTTTGGTTTCATTTTGTTGAATTATTTTTTCAAAAAGTGATTTGAAAACTCTATTTTGAAAAAGGATCTTTGTTTGGTTTTCAAAAAAATGCATTATTGTAAATTCAAGTTTTCCTCAAATTTAAAAAAAAAAATTGTCACATCAAAAAATATTCTCGTGTTAGTTTTATATATATATATATATATATATACATGCTATATATGTATGAAAACATAATTTGGTATGTATCCATTTATGAATACATATCATATCATTAAATGTATGAATTTATCATAAAATTTTCACTCATTTAAACTACAAAAAACATAATTTTTTTATAAATTAGCATTACAATACTTCTTACATAAAATTAAATTTTCATAAATGTTATGCAGAAAATTTATTTTCTCACAAAATTTCATAACATTAACATAAACATGTTTAACATCGTCAAAAATTGGCATAAGAAAATATCTAAATTTTTCGTATTTGATGCTGTAAAAGTTTATAAATTGGTTACAATTTTTTTTTAATGTCAATTTGTAAAAAAATTACGTTTCCATGATTGAAATGATTGAAAATTTTATAATAAAGTTACCCATTTAATGATAAGATATGTACCCATAAATAGGTACATACCAAATTATGTTTTCTTACATATATAACATGCACATATATAACATAGGAGTATTTTTTGACGTGACAAATTGTTTTTTTAAATTGTCTCTCTCTTTAAATTGAAAAGAAACTTGAATTTACAATAATACATTTTATTAAAACCAAATAAAAATTCTTTTTAAAAATAAAGTTTCCAAATCATTTTTTAAAAAAAATAATTCATAAAAATGAACCAAACATGGTGCATAATTCAGGTAGTTGCAGCTAGTGCAGATTTTCAAGGGTGGCACTTTGTCAACCGTTTAGAAATAACCAAACAAGTACAGATTTTGTTGTCAGCCGTACAGATTTTCAAAAGTGTGCTTAGTTTTCTAAACATCCAATCAAAGTACAACATTTTCAAAACACTAAATTTGAAAAACAAGATCCAAACGAAGTGATTAGTCCTACACTTCTAACATAATTATATTACAATGATACTACACGTATCAATTGATATACTAATTAATATATCAACCCATGTTATAATATTACAATTTTAAAATTATAGACCCCATTCATTATACAAATTACAAATATTCAAAATCAATAAAATTATACCACATCATTTATTAATACACTAATTAATATACCAATTAGTACATATAACTTTATTCATTATATTGATTTGATCGTTTGGCAAGAGACTATTTTAGCCAAAAAGCCAAAAAGTTACTAAAAAAGCCAAAAAACCAACAACCCATATCAAAAAGTCAAAGATTCCATTTTCTCTCTACTTTTTGCACATCTTTTCGTAAAAAGCCAAAAAGTCATCCCAAACATACTAGTTTTTTTTACATCACATTTTAGCCAAATAGCCAAAAAGTTACTAAATTAGCCTGTTCCCAAACGAGGCCTAAATACATAAAAGTGGTGGGTGCTTTCTCACATTTTTCTCATGTTTTAGATCCTGATTTGTGGAGAGATTTATTGAGAAAAATAAATGTAAACGAAAAAGTAAAAAAATTAAATAAAAAATCAACTTCTATTCCATACACTTTTTCCTTCAATTTCCATCTCCTTTCACAAATTCAAGATTCAGACATAAACTTAATAATTATGTATACGTGACTAAAACTCATCTGAAGCTTTGGATAGTGAGCAATAAAAGGGGGGAAATGAAATATAGGCGAAGGTGCATTTGCACAGAAAAAAAAAATAAAAACAAAAACAAAATATATATATCATTAGAAATGAGTGGAAGTAGTAGTATGTTGAAACACCAAAGTGGCATAGATAAGTTCATTCCAAGCATCAGGGACACCGGGAAGACACCAGTGGCTGCAATCTTGGCGCTTAGTAGAGACCTTCCTCGCACCATCAATGGCAACTTTCTTGCCATAGACGGAGGGGTGGCCATCCTTGCGAAAATTGGTCAACCTCGTCACGTTCATTAGTATCACCGGAACTTGCATTTCCCGTATCACCTCTTGCACTATCTTCATTTTCAGAGGATAGTCCTCAAGGAACGCCCCCTTTAAGATAGGTTCAGTCTCCCCATGGCATGTCCCTCCTGCATCCCAATCTCCACCTCTGTTTCCACATTCCATACATACCACCAAAATATAATCCAAAAAAAAAGGGGAGGAGAATTAATTTCTTGGCTGGGAAAATAATAGAAAATGGGATTCTGGCTCATTTTTCGCATGACATTTCATGGATCAATCCATTTTTCAGTAAAATTTGAGTATGAACCCCATTTTAAAATTGTTTCCCTGCCTAAACATAGTTCTTCCTAAATAAAAGTACGTACAAAAAAAAAAAAATCAGCGTCTCTTTGGGTTTCTTTGAGTTCATTTTAATGTTACATTACCCCAACAATGAAAAACCTAAAACCTTTTTTTTTCCACTCTCTTCTATTAAGTTAGCTTCATGGAAAATCAAATGAAAGTAATGATAGAACATTATTTTAAAAAAAAAATTGAAATGAAATTTAAAATACAAAAGAAAAATACCTGAAATGGGCAGATGAGTACCCACGATACAAGACCAACTTTTTTCTTGGATTTATATTCTTATCGATCCAGTTTGCCCAGGTCTTCAAGGCCCTTTTATAAGCTTCTACTGCATCAAAGCGAGGATAGATATAATCACCTTCTTTGTAGTAATTTTTCCTGTACCGACAAGCCCTTCAATTAGTTCTTCTACCATCCATTTATTTAGATCTAAGTGGAAACCGAGAAAAGTGACTCTAAAAAGTGAATTGTGGAGAAGCATCTTTCTTACTGAAAGAAGAAAGATGCATTAGCAGAAAATTAGCAAAATATGCACTAAATAAGGCTTGACAGAGTCTGTCCAACTGCATTATGATTAAACAAAGAAAACGAAGTTCTCAACAAGCAATCCGTGTTATTGTGCTACAAGCACAACAACTATACGTTTTCTGATATCACTTCAAAAAATAAAATGACTCTATTTAAAGGAGCATAAGGCCCCACATAATTTCATGAGGAAAAGGAATAAAAATTAAAAACATACCATTTGCCCCCAAACCATAGCTCAAGGGCTTATATTTCAAGAAAAAACTGACAAAAGGATACCATTCAACAGAAAATGAACAAAAACTTTCATTGGAACAAGAATATCTTAAATAGAGGATGGTGGAATGCCTACATACCCCCTGGCAGTCTTTCCATGAGTCCACCAGTGCCCGGTATTGAAGACTAGAATGTCAGCCCTCTTCCATCTTGGAGCTGACTTGTCAATTCGGTCTATAGAAAGAGTCGGATTTGAGTTCCCTCGTGCATTAATCCGAAGCCCTTCCTTGACAAGGAAATGTGATCGCACGAATTCAACTGTGCAGTCATAATCCTGCCCAAGCAATTTTGGATGCGACTCCAATTTAGAATAAATGTTTCCCAAAGTAATATTCTATGTAAGTTCAGGTGAATTTTAGTTGAAATTGTTGCAGTTGTCTAAACAGGATATTGGCAAAAATTAATGCGAAGCTCAAGCAGTTATAACTCCAAGACTAGAGGTGGAAAGCATGCATCCCAAGCCCAACAAATTCCAGTTATAATGGGCAATCTGCCAAGCGTGTCACCACTTTCCTCATCTTCGTACCAAAGGAAGACAAAATGTTCCACTTCAAAAACCTTGATCAGGTAGTAGTTCACAATTAAACATGCAAAGCAATGAGGAAGAAACACATTTTATAGTTACCTCAAATTTGAAAATGTAGTAACCTCTTCCCTTGGTTATTTTATAGCCATGGACTTCGTACATTTTGCTCTTATTGGGTAAGCCTTCACGAAGCAGGCACAGTAGTGATTCAAACTGGTTCCGATTCATGGAATCTCCAACCAGCATCAACCTTTTTCCTCTCAATCTCACCAAGAAGTCTGTTGCATTGAACCTTTAATAAGGATAACGAGGCAATATGGTCAGTAGTGGTACAAAGAGTACAGTTAATGGTATCATCTATTTTTCAGGAAACGTCACAGTACATTACACGTACAACACCTGCATTACTTTCTCTTTGATCGTGAGAACAACAGATCTTATATGAACAAATGTTAACTAGATACAGGTTTCATGATTTGTGAAACAAGCTGATTTCCACATATATCCATCCGAATTCATAGAAGGTGTTTTTTAATTTTTAATAGAAATAAAAGATTATTTCTTTATTTTTAAATGGTTGTATTCATGCAATGGCTATGATTCATTCGAGAAATTGTTAGGTCCCTAAGCTACAATGAATATAGTTTATGTATGGGAATGAGATTTACTTAAGAAGAGATGTAAACCAAAAGTTTTTTTACTTTAAATTACTCACAGTTGCTGATAGAAATTGGCTATCTATCAGGAAAACTACAACATGATTAACCCCCATGTGATATGATGGTTAATCTGAACCGTTTAAGTCAAAGACTCTGGGCTCTATTTGGAATACACTGATAGATCACCATAATAATCACATAACATAAAATCACTGTCAGCCTTAGTGTGTGAATCATAGATTTTGTTTGAATTTGGGGATTTGGGCACTAATAATACAAAGAGAATACCTCAATTTTAGACATGATAGCTTAGATATGGATTTCAAGGTGGAATTTGAGAGCTTTACCGTGATAGATTATGATGGACTTGAAATGACAATGTAAACTACTTATTTGACCTCCTTAATACGAGGCATTATAGCTGTACAAAGATCATAACAAAGTACTTCTCTTGTTGCTCTACTCTATCTTTCCCTTTAGTTTCTCAATCTGTCTATAGTAGCGAACTCCCCTATAATTTTATAAGTTTTAACCTCAAATCCCTTCTTTTAAATATTTCTATCCAAATAAAACCTTATAGTGTATAATGTAATGAAATTTTAATCCTAAGAACATGATGGACACAATTTCCTAGCATAGGTCATTTTGGCTTCCCAATAAGTGGGTATTTACTTGAACAAACCTCAGTATATTGGGTGGTCTATGCTAAGGTTGTGGGAACATTCTTTCCAAGATTGAATTCACCGGTTTTGTAACAATAAACTATAATGTGCCCTTGAATTAGTTCACTAGATTAGTCATTAGAATCTAGTAGTAATCATTCTTATAAAAAAGTTCATTAAAATTTGATATGTAAGTAAAAGATGGTAATGGAATGTAAGAAGTATGCATTGGTGAGTCAATAAATATGTTTTACTCCGATAGCTACTTACGGACATGAGTTGGTGGAGGGGTTTACATTGTGGTATTATGGAGAAAGCCCATGAACAGGACTGTGACTTAGCCGATCAAACCTATATCCTTGGGTTCGATCCAGCAAGTGATTCCCACCCCAAAAACAGTGAACTGCAATTTATTGGATCATTTTTATTCTTATGAGATGAGTGTGAAAGAGACACACAAGGAAGCCTAGAGGTCCAATATAAGCTTTACTTAGGAGTGGACTAAATAACCCTATAGAAGCATATGGTGGCTGGCCGTATATGTATCTGAAACATTAACTTCTCCTATAGTGCGAAATTAAGAGTCTAGAGAGGGAAATTATGAGTAATGTAGAGATCTAATATTTAGCTCAAGCACAGCAACTTTCCACCACGTGGATACTTAATTTACAATTTTATTATTCTTTTACAATTCAATATTTACAATGTATTGATTTCTCTCTTATCTTGTTTGGTTAAGCTAAATAAAAGAAAAGAAAAGAGAAGACATGACATCATGTCATATTACCAAATTAATCTTTTATAGACGTTAGTCTTCTGATTTCTTCCATATCTAAAATGGTAGTTTTGGTATTATGACAAAATAGTATTTAGTTCCGTTTGGATGAGATGATTTGGTGAAAAATGATGAGAAGATTTTTTTTTTTTCTTCTCATGTTTGGCTTGTAAGTTGAGTAAGAAATGTTGAGAAATGTTGAGAAAGGGAACTCTCTTACTAAGCCTATTTCATTTCTCACCAAAAGTGATGAGATTTGGTGAGAAACAAGTTGATTAGTTGTATCGTTCCAAAAAAAAAAAAATTTGATTAGTTGTAAAATATTTATAGTACCGAGATTGCCCTTAAAATATAAAAGAAGAAAAAGAAATCACACTCATATTTCTTTTTCACATGTTTGCTTTCTTACTCATCCAAACATGTGATGGTGAAAAAACACGATCATTTCTTTTCTCACCTAGATGAGATACCACAATATTTGTTTTTCTTTTCTCACCCTATGTCCAAACAGAGTGTCAAAGTAGGGGTTATGAGAGAAATGAGTTTCTCTCCATTCCTTCCTATTTCACTCCATTTCTCTCCTCTTTGCTTATCCAAACGAGTGATATGGACCAAGAGAAATGCATTTCTTTTCTTTTCTTTAGCATTATACTAAGAGCATCCCCAGCAGATGCCTTAAAATAGCTTTTTGCTATTATAAGGGGTTGATTCTTCAAAAATCCAACCCCATCAGATCCCTTAAATTTCGGATTGCTACAGTGACTCTCTATTTGTAGGGAGTCACTGTAACTCCCTTATATCTAACAAATTCTTATTTTATTTCGTTGAAGGCGCGAACACAGCAGCCTAGACAAGGGGCCAGATGTCCAGGGGGTTGACCGATAGAACGTCCAACCGGAGGTCGGGCGGATGACCTCACCTCTGTTTAAGAGAGAGCCTTTGTTGCAGTGAAGCCCATAGCCCATAGCCCATAGCCCATGGTAAGGACTGGACATGAACAACAAGGGTAGAACACTCAAGAATTGAATTGAAGGAATAAGGGATCGAATTGAAGGAAGGCTAGGGAGGGTTGAGAAGGTCTTGAATTGAACACTGGTGTTGTGGTGGTGGTGGTGGTGGAGAGAGGAGAGAGTTGGGGAGTGTAACATTATGGGTCTTTTGTGGGGTGTTGTGGAGAAAGGGGTTTTGCTTGTTGATGGGTTGTTGGAATTGGGTTCATTCTCAAACTGGGTTTGCTTGGAATTTTGATGGGTTGGTTTGGATTGGATTGTTGAATGGTTCTGGGTTTGAATTTGGAGGTGTTTTTGGTGGATTGAGTTGAAATCAGAAGAGAGGAGATTCGTTTGTTTTTTGATCTCAAGTTCAGACAACTTCTAATGCATTTACATACAAAGAAAATGGATTTCTATTCTTCTTCCTCTACTCAATTTTCTGTGTATGTATATTGTATACATAAATGTTGTGTATATACAGGTTTGTGTGTGATTATGGTGTTCTGGTATTTCTGGTATATACAGGTTTGTGTGTGATTATGGATTTCTATTCTTCTTCCTCTACTCAATTTTCTGGTATGTTGTATACATAAATGTTGTGTGTATAAACCAACATTTTCTCTTTCATTATTTTATTATTAAAAAAATATTCAAATTTAAAATCAATTGAAAAGATTATTTTAATAGAATAGAGAAAGAATAGGGAGTTTGATTGGAAAAATAAATGAAAAAGTGATTCCTAAAATAAGGAATAAATTTTTTAATAATATTTTAGGATAAAATTTAAGTAAACTGCTTGGGACGCTCTAACTAGGCTTAAATCAATCAAATTTAGAGTCGTAAAAAGCTATAGCCTTTGTGTGATTAAAACAACAATAATAATCATAATTAAGAAGAAAAAAGAACAATAAGAGGGATTTGAACACACAACCTGGGGAGCTCACAATCATGGGGCTTCCACCGCCATTTCAGATAATCAGAATCTTTCCTTCCATTGTTTTGGCAATCATAAGCCTCATCAACATAAGGACAAGACCCAGGTTTGTAAATTGGGTAATCTTCCTCATCTCTCACCCAATTTCCCACATACAGATCACAAGAAATATTCCCCCATTCTTCAAACCTTTCTTCCACCACTGATGATACATTGCCCTCATTCTTCCCACTATCTACATCTTCAACCACTGTGATTGAGCTAACATTTTCAAATTCCTTGACGGGTAATTGAGTATCTTCCTCTTCAAACCCTCCCGAATCAACAATGGAGTCCGAAGATGAATTGGACAGAGAAGGTGGTGGTGAGGAGTAGATAGAGAGAGTGGTGGGTTGCAGAAATCGTTTGGTGAAGGAGATTAAGAGGGTGATGACGAACAAGGAAAGGAATGAGAGGATCGAAAGCGTGAAAAGGGTTTTGTTCTTGTTCTTATTCTTGATGATTGTGGTGGTTGTGGTACTAGAAGTTGCCATTTGAGATTGGGGATCGCATGTTCTTTTGTGGACTGTAGTGATAAAAAAAGTGTTTGGACGGAGAGAAAGTGGGGACGAGAGAGTAAATGGAGAATGAATTTTGTTAAATGAGTGGCATTGTCCTTGGGATTAGTGTTTAATAACTCACTAGCAGACAGAATAGAATAAAAAATAGGAGTGTATATTTTAAAATTTATAAAAATATATATTCTTCATGCTTATTATTTTGGATAAATTGAAAATAGATCGATTATACTGATATTTCTGAAGTTTTTATTTAATGCAGATCTTTTTTACATTTAAAAAATTAAATTTCCCTCTTTGAGATTTATAATCTCATTATAAATTGTCATTTGGATTGCTGATCTCATGCCCTGAAATTTTTTAAATAACCATCTTATCTTCTTCTTTTTTCTCACCGTTTCTTCTTACTATCATCATCACTACATTTCATAACTTTCCATCATTAAATTACATCTGAACATATTCTTATTGAGTGATGATATATAAATATAAATTTTATATAGAATTTTCAAATATAATGATATAGCTTAATGGTGATATTTTTCTTTAAAACAAAATACTTATAAATATAATTCATATTTACAACAGTAGCACTATCCCAACATTTTTTTGATATTTTTTGTATAAATTCTTAAATATGAATATAATTTTTCAATTTCGTCCCACATCTTGTATAAGTCCTCAGAATAGGCAGAACAAATATAGGGGTTCCCGGAGAGGGTATGAGCGAACACATAGTATGTGAAAATATGATCAGTTATCCAAGAATTCAGAATTTTGAATTACTCTGCAGAATCATAATGAGTCGATTATTCCGAAGTAACTCTTCAGTCAGCTCTAGATCTACAACTTTAGCTCTTATCCCTGATACAGTCATAAATGAAGAAGAACATGAGTTTCAAGATTTAAAAATATATTTAAGTTGGAATATCTCAAAAGTCCCTCTAAAAGAAATATATAAAACCAATTTTTTGAAATCCTCTTTAATATCGATTTACATATTAAAACCATTGAACAAGTTTATGCTTTAACAAAATTCAAGAAACGTGTCAATTATTAAGTAAAGAATCAATCAAAAACATTTATCCACTGGTCATAATTTTATTCATATCGGTTTAATTCAAGTTACAGTCAAACCCTTAACCATACAAGGCCATAATTCTTCTATTTTATTATGTTTAAGAGATGCTCGGTTTATTGAATATTATGATAGTTTAATAGGCATGATGGAATCCGATCTCCACAAAGGACCTATTCATTTTAATTGCTTTCCCGATTTTACTTTGAGTCTTCGTGATCCTCACATATTAAAAACTTTAACCCTAACCCTCCAAATTTCTGGTGCCTTTACTAAAATGCTTGGAGGTGCACACTCTATTGCTTTAATATATCGAATTTATTATAAGTGTATTAAAACTAATCTTAATGTCCATGCCTTAGTTAAAAGTCCCAAAGATAAAACCCTATTCATACAAAGTAGTACTAATGACGCCAATATAGATGTTCCTACAACTATTTGTTGGCAAGACGTAACTCTTCCTGATAATTGGACTACAGTCAATGAAAATTATGTTCACCCACACTAATCTAATAGTCATGATGTCCGACAAATCCAACAAAATGATGATGGTTCTATTCATATAGGTTTTAATCGCCCAACTTATAGTCAATCTTCTCGGCATAGTACATCTAGTATCCCTACTGATGACGATGAAATTTTTAGTACTCCTTTAATTACATGAAAAGATAGAAAACTTTTAATAGGTCAACCTTCACATACTGCTAATAGTAAATTAAAAGAAATAGATAATTTCGCTACATCTCGAATTAGTAAACCTGTTTATTCCACACACACACATCTTCAAGAAGAAGATAATACATCTCAAGATTCACCCACTCAAACTGATTTTGAAGTAGTTCCCCCTGTTAATCCACAATTATTAACTCTTAGTAAACCTTTTACTCCAGATTTTAATAACTTCATTCTGAATTTAAATGTAAAAATAATAAATTAAAACGACAGATTTATCGAAATACTTATAGTGAACAACAACAATCCAAAATAATTAAGAAATGGAATAAATTTATGAATGAGATTGATACCGAAGTCAATTTCTTTGACTATCTTGAAAATTATTATCAAAAATTAAATACTATTACAAAAACTAAATGGAAAACTTCCCCTAATACTATTGTTTCTTCTAGTCACCTTCCTTTAGAAACCATCCTTATTGAACATAAAGGATCGCTTGTACATGCTTCTCTTTTTAAACTTCCTGGTGATAAATCTGAAATTAAAAAAAACTAATTGAACAAAATAATTATACAAATCAATGTTCAAAAACTATTGGTAAACAATTAGATAAAATTGAAACTCATTTTGATGATTACTCAACTAGCAATATATCAAATAATAAACATTTAGACAAACCTCTTACTAATTTTCCTAGCACTAGGAAAAGGTTAAGTCTAGTTACTCAAGATACTAATACTGTTGAAGCTATTGAGCAATTATTTACTAAGTTATCTACCCCTTCTAACGAAAAGGGAATTACTGTCTTAACACAACAACCACCTTTAGAATTTACTAGTGACTCCGACACATCTACTAATGAAATTAGTCAATTAGCACAACAATTTCAAACCACTCATCTTAATCGAATAGTACATCCGAAAGTTAATCCTACTACTCTTACAAAAAATTGGTATAATAAACCAACTCCACCTGATCTTTAATTTGAAGAAACTAAAATTAGCAATTAATTTTATGTTTCTGCCAAAAAATTATATGAATAGAATATAGATGGTCTTAGTGAAAATCAAATTCTTTAAAAGTTAAATCACATGTCTATGGTAGGTAATAGTTATCTTAGTAACTATCCTAACTACACTCAACCTGAAATAGTCTCTTTACTTACCTCTGGTTTTACTGGTATGCTTAAATTTTGGTGGGACAAATATCTCACTTAGGATATGCGTGAAGATATTCAAAACGCAGTCCAAGTTGATGAAAATGACTTCCCAATATTTGATGAAGACATAGGAACAAGTAAACCTGATGGCATTAATACTTTAATATTTACCATAATCAAACATTTTATTAGAACACCTACTAATATTCATGCTCACATTCATGATCAACTTAGTAATTTAACTTTCCCTACATTAAGTGATTTTTGTTGGTATAAAGATGTTTTTACTTCTAAAGTTATGCTTAAAGATGATTGTACTAAATTATTTTGGAAAGAAAAATTTATTAATGAATTATCTAGTCTTTTTGCCCATAAAATTAGGGATGTCCTTAGTCAACCTACTGGTATTATTGAATATGATAACCTAATCTATGGTGATATAATTAGTACTATTCAGAAAAAAGGATTTAAAATGTGTATTGACATGAAACTTAGTCAAAAAGCAACAAGAGATAAACATAAAGCTAAATATGAATTAGGTAACTTCTGTGAACAATATGGTCTACCCCCTATAGCCCCATCACGTAAAAAACATAAGAAAAATAAAACTTTCCCCAAACCATATAAGAAATATCGTAAAAAACATTCATCCTCTAAATCACCTGATCAATATTATGCTAAACCTAATAAGAAATATCACAAGAAAACAAAAAATTTTAAGAAGTCAAAATCTACCCAAGATGTTACTTGTTACAATTATGGTAAAAATGGTCATTATTCTAACAAATGTAAAGCTAAAGCCAACCTAAAGAACAAACTTAACCAATTACACATTACTGAAGAAAATCAACGTCAAATATTTGAAATATTCAACTTAACTAATACTCCAAATCACTCTCCTCATCCACCTCATCAAGTGATCCTAATCTATCTAGTAGTACTTCTGACTATTATTCTCCCACTGATAATACTGATAATGATCCAATTGAACTAGGATGTAATGATACCTGCTGTAAACAAGTCACTGTACTTAGTAAATCTTAGCAAGAAGAAGATTCATTAATTGAATTAATTAGTAAATTAGACAATCCTGACTTGAAAAGAAAATATACTAATAAATTAAAATCTTTACTAATGAATAAAGATATAAAAAAAAAAAAAAAACCTCATCAAGATAAACCAATTATTAGTTTAACTTCTACTTTAGAAAGATTTAAAAAAGCTCACCATAAAGAAGCAACCTTACAAGATTTACAGAAAGAAATTAACCAAATTAAATTAACTATTAAAGAATTAAAAACTAAAGACAAATCATTAGAAGAAGAAATTGCAATATTAAAAATCAATAAAAGTCTTAATGATTTTCAAAATAATAATGATACTTCCTCTGATGAATCTAGTTCTAGTCACGATCCCAACCGTGTCGTCTTTGACAATCGATCAACTAAATCTTATCATGATAGTAATAATCACGATGACAGTAATCATTTAAATATTATTAATAGAATTAATATTCAAAAAATGGCATTCAAAAGTTAAGTTAGTTATTAATGATTTTGAAATAGAAGTCATAGCCCTAATTGATCACTACTACAAAATCATAAATAGATCACACTTTTTTTATGTGATGTATGTTATTTAATAGCATCTTTTAAGTTTTATTAAAGTGTGATCTTTGGGAGTGTGATTAAAAGGGGTCATTTTTAATCACACTCCCAAAGTGTCATTAAGAGATGATTCCATCACATGTTTTGAGTGTGATAATAAATAGTTAGATCACATTTTTTAAGTGTGATTAATGACATTTAGATTACATCTTTTAAGTGTGGTTAATAATATTTATATCACATCTTTTAAGTGTGATTAATAACTAATAAAAAATATTTAGATCACAGATTTTAAGTGTGTTTAATATCTAATAAAACACGTGATTAATAACTTTAGATTACATCTTTTAAGTGTGATTAATAACTAATAAAACCTGTGATAATAAACATTTAGATCACAGATTTTAAGTGTGATTAATATCTAATAAAACCTGTGATTAATAATGAGATAAGATCACACGTTATATGCATTTCTCATCACATAATACACACTATATACTATCCTTTAAATCACAACCACATATTGAATGGAATTACGTTATATATTTCATAAATAAAAGTGGAATGTTCAAAAGTATATACAAAGGAATTAATAAAAAGTTTTTAACTGTGATTACATATATTAAAAATGAACAAAAATTGAAGAACAAAGTTCTTGAATTCTTTGACCATATTTTGCATTTCCCCAAGCAATTTCTGACCTGAAAAATGAAAATACAAATTAATTCAAAGACCACTAGAAACATATGAATAAACTTACTATTCGTAGAGACTGTTTGTCTTAAAAAAGATAAAGTCGAACCTTTTCTCATTACACTGACTCTTCATCTCCTGCATTAACAGAAAAGAAAGAACCATTTTGATTGTTACTAGAATAAAATGTTTGGATTACTATATAGATATGACATATACATAGAATCAACAAATCGAAAATGAAAATCTTCAGTGCATGGCCAGATATTTTAAAGTCATAAAACCAAAATAAAAGCCAACTATTTTAAAGTCATAAAACCAAATCTACATAGAATTAACAAATCCAAAATAAAATCTTGAAGTGATTGTGTATTCCTCACCGACTAAAGAAATTGTTTGTTGGTAATTTAAAGAACGAAAGTTATATCATACTTACATGTTGGATGTCAACTCATATTTGTTAGGTTTTTATTCTTGGCAATCCCGTTTGACAAAACTCTTTTGAGTTGTAATTTTATTCGCATTTTTATTTCAGTGAGGCTATGAGTTTATTAGATGCGAATCCAACCCGAATGGAGCTTTGCGGAGAAGTTTGTGATGTTAATGCTTTCAAGATTGCCACTTCGCTGATTATTACGGGGTCGAGCTCCAGTCAGCTCGCGGCCGAAGCAAAATTCAAAATTGCATTCAAAATTGCATATCAGCCGTTGCTCGCTCGAGCCAAGGAGTGCTCGCTCGAGCTAAGACTTTCTCGCTCGAGCCAAGGAATGCTCGCTCGAGCCAAGGATTGCGTCCATATAAAAACCTGAAGAAGTGTATTCCTCGCTCGAGCCAAGGATCCGTCGCTCGAGCCAAGGCACTAGTAGAAATCACGAAAATTACACTCCTCGCTCGAGCCAGCAAAGCTTCGCTCGAGCGAGCCTCAGAATCCGGATTTTTCAAGGAGTTTGTTTTCTTCCCAATCTAGGATTACTTTTGGTTCTCTATAAATACTTGGTTTTCTCCCAAAACTAAGTAATTGATTGAAGTCCTCCAGATCTTCTTTTTGGTTCTTAAAGGTTTATATCTGGGGATATTTTGTTATTTTTCTTTGATGTTTTATTGAGTATTCAACTCATGGTTTAAAGAGAGTACATCAAAGGTTTGTTTGTTATACACAAAAGAGAGTTGTTCTTCAGTTGTGGATTCTGAAGAATTCGAGCCTGAAGCTTTGGTAGAATCCGGAGTGGCTCATCAGAAAGACAATTCCGTGCTGAAGATGGGGTTGGAAGAGGCACATAGAGGTTGGTTCAATTAGGCGTTGTGAATTCGCTAGATAATTAAGAGTATACCTGTGTAATTCCTTTAAATCTTCTTAGTGGATTGTTCTTGTGGCAGTTACCCGTGGTTTTTTTATCACAATTGGAAGGTGTCCAATTGTGGTTTTTCTACGTAAAATCTTTGTGTCTCTTTCTCTTGATTGTTTGATTGGGATTGTTATATTTTGCTTAAAATTGGTACATAATCACAAATCAATATCTAGGAGGTTTCTAGATTTTTTCAATATTCTTTATGACGAAATTAATCCATTCAACTCGCACTTCATCAAGTTCGGTTTCCATGTAAGTCTTTTTTCCATTGAATTGCAAGAGGTTATTTAGAAACAATTAGATAATGAAGAAGATGTACAAGTATCATGAATATAGTATAGTAATAAAAATTAGAATTTATCTCACATTTAGTTTTCTTAGGATACTTTGATCTCTAATGAGGTCTTTCATATACCTTATTACATAAAACCCACATTCCACGTTTGTGGGTTATTGCGGGGACTACATGAAACCATTTGCATAAAAGAGATGATATCTAATCTCTTGAATAGGTTGGCTTCTCAAGTTGCCACAGACTCTGCGAGGACAACGTATGGATTGAATATCACTTGCATGGATCGTAGCAAAATTAAGAAATTGTTTAACTCCATTCTCATAGTCTTTTGATCTTCTATCCTTGAACATCCAAGATTTGTCCATTTTAAATGTATTTTTGAATACCTATATCAACAAGGAAATTAGAATATAAAACAATAAACTAGAGGTTACACAGTTGATAACCTCAAAGGAATGTCATTGAGAAGGCACAATTTATTTCATAGAACATTAAATGCCTTAAGCAAACTTGCAAGAAAAAGAAAAAAGATGCAAAAAAAAAAAAAAATACAGGATCTTATAATAAATAATTTATTTGATCTATCAATAATTGCAAAAAATAAAAATAAAAAAAAAAATCCATAAAGTCTAAACAATCTAGGCAACTTCATTATTCAATACTAGCACCTGTTATCTTGCTATGGTCAATGTGGAAACTTAGGAAAGATTGTGTACTCACTTTTAGGTGGTTGTCTTACTCTGCCCAGGACCTGCTATTAAACCTTCATCACGTTAGGCAGTGTATTGGAGGTGGTAGTAAAGGCAGGGGATTATGCATCATGAATGCTTCTAAAAGCAATCTCATAAACTGTTCTAAAATCAATCTCTGAACTTTGACACACATGATAAAACAACATAATCCAAGATGAGCAATGAGCAATGCAGACTTTGGAGACTTCAATAATAGTGATATTCCACCCTAACCTTCACTACTTCACCCAACTCAATAATAGTGTTATTCCACAAAATCAGGAGTTCAATGATCAAAAAATGGACATACTTGGTTATGTAATCCAACTTCAACGTATAGTACTTAACCTGGTATCTTTAATTACTGTCAGTCACTCTTAGGTCACATAAAGCCATAACAACTTTTCGGTATTAATTTATGAAGAGGAAATGGAGAAAGAAAAAAATACTACACACAAAAAGAAGGAGAACAAGAAAAAACGTTTACTTTTTCTGATAAGTAAAAGAAAGAAACATTTACATTCTTTCACATTGAATGGAAAATGCAGAAACCATCACCAATCTCCAAGATTAGCAATGAGCAATGGTAAAGCAGTCAACAAAGCTTTAGTTTCTTCTGGCTTTCCTGCCGCTATGTTTGTAAGACACTAGGCTGCTTCAAGCAACTGTAGTACGACAAACAAGAGAGAAAAAGAGAGACGTAACTTTTTTCTGAAAAAAAAAAAAAAAGACACGCACAAACAATGCTTCTTACAGGGATGCAAGCAAGCCCCATCATTTATAGATTGACAAATTCATATGTTCATAACTTTGGGTACTCTCTTTCTTTTCTTTTTTTTCTGAGGACTGGAAGGTTAAACTCATTTCCTAAGACTTCAATATTGTGGAGAATTAGGATTATGTTGTTTTATCAAGGGTTTATAGCTTTTTTATGTTTACTCATGTGTGTCACAAATGCTTATGTTCTGCCCCCTTTGTTACTTTCTAATAACTTTACTGATCACAAAAATTATGGATAAAATAAAATAAAAGAGTATCAAAAAATTTTATTTGGATACAAAAAGATAAAATCAGAAAGTTCTATACCAGTTCTGCTTATTGGCTTACTCGAACCTATCACTTCTAAGGGCATGGAAAACTTGCATCGCCTTAGATGTTAGGAACCCCCATCACCTACAGACTAACAGATTCATGTATTCATGTTTTTGGGCATTCGTTTTTCCAGGGTGTACAGAAGGTTAAACTCTCCAGACGATTAAAGTCTCCAGACCTTGGTAGTGGCAGGAGCCTCAACACTGGGTTGCCCTTCTATAGAATTTGGATTTGGTTGTTTCTGTGATGGGGTTTATATGTGTATGTGCATGTGTACTTGAGTTGTGCCCCTTTGGTTAATTTCTAATGTCATACCTTAACTTATCAAAAGAGTAAGAAATGAAAAAACAAAAAATACTGTCAGACAACAATGCAGCATTACATCAATATCTACCAAATGACCAATTGATAGAGGATGAGCACCGAATAATTACCATGACCCACGTTTTTATAGTTTAAATTTAAATAGTGTGAAAATATTTACCAGCAACCCAGAAATTGTCAAAGATAGAATATTTAGTACAGGTAAGAAGTATTCAAATAGCTTGAAATCACAAATAGCAGAAAATGTAACTAATTTTGTGGACCTGTTCGTCTGGTGAACCAAATGAAAGGCCCTGCACAACGGTATGGATTAAGTTATTCAATTATGTGTCTCATGATATTAGGGATAAGTCTTTAGGGGCTATTATCACTAAACTTGTTTTCACATATACTATCTACCATTTGTGGATTGCTAGGAATAATAGGATATTTAACCATGATTATTTTCCTGAGGAAATTATTATTAAACACATTGTGAATATGGTTGGATATCGTCTGCTCTCTCTAACATTGTGAATATGGTTGGATATCGTCTGCTCTCTCTAACAAATTTGAAAAGTAATCCTAGTGACAGATGGTTCTTAGATTCTTGGCAACTACCTCAATCTATCATGAAGGATTCCATACACAATGAAGTCAACAAAAGGAATAAGAGAGTGGGGAGTTCAGTAAATGTGGGTTGAGGGATGAAGAGCATACATTGAGTGTATTTCTAACTGTTTGCTCAATTATGTAGGTGTGAGAATGCTGGAATAGATATCATAACTATATGAGGGTTGAGTTTGTGAGCATATAATACATACCCATCACTGACCATATTATCAAGCTAATGTTATTTAAAATATATATATATATATATATTGTTTTTTGTTGCAGGAATATGGAGCTAATTCAAGTGTTATATTGTGTATTATTTTGTGGGTTGAGTGACATTAGCTCTTATATATGTGTGTATTTGGTTTAAAGGTATACATAGATTAGATTGAAAGACACAATTTAATTGTTTTTGTCTTTATTGAGAGAGACATAAATATGTTTTCTTTTTTTGGTATTCCTTTTTTCAACATCTCTTCCCCTATCCTTTTGCTAGTTGGTTTTTAAGCTGTTAAATTTTAGTTTCTTTAGTAATTTTAAACTTTCAATATCGTGTTATTATTGTGCTAAGCAATTTAATTTTTATTTTCTTGAAATGTGGGTGTGTCAGCGTTTCATAACACTCTATTTTTTTTTCACTGTCTTTTGTGTTCAGGATTTGGATGGCACTGTTATATGCATTTTAGCAAGTTCAACTGTTATCCATAATAGTGATGTCAATGCCTTTTTGTGTACATTTTGGCAAACTACTGCATGCGCAAGGGAAATTGTAATCGCTACAGAAAAGAGGCCTTCCTATTAGACCATCTCCAACGGTTCATCAAAGTTGACATCAAATTTAAAATTTGATGAAAAAGTTACTGTTTGGTGCTCCAACAGTTGCACCAAATCGATATCAAAATGAGATTTCACCAAACAATTCATCAAACTGAGGACAGAAAGTAGATTTCATCAAAACACTGTTTGTGACCGTTGGATGCATAAACCGGTCAACCAGCCTGTTGCCTGGCCGGTTGACCAACCGGTCGCCCGGTGTACCATATCAGTGAGTGGTTGGTTTGAACTGGGTTGGCTTGAACTGTGACCGTTGGGGGCAACCGGTCAACCAGCCGGTTGACCAACCGGTCGACCGATTTGGGAATTTCGGCTACAGTGCAATAACAAGTTGATCCTGGTTGGTTTAACTTGTTTGAGTTGGTTTGGACTAAAAAATATTTTGTGGATTATGAATAATTTGCAGGGTGATATAAATTTAAATTCCCTACATATTTGACATACATATTTGAGAATTAGCCGTTATAATAATTTTCCGTTGGATGGACAGAGTATTTTGAAAATCTATTCTTATTTACCGTTGGATGGACAGAGTATTTTGAAAATTTACCGTTGATGATGTGCTCTATAAAATAGATGTGATTTCTATATCTTAAATTGACAGAGTATTTCATTTTGAGAATAGCATTTATATGTTGTGATTTTTTTTTCTTTTGTGTCATTACATATTTGTTTCTCTTGAAATTTTAATTAATATTATCTGATTCTGAGTTTGAGCTTTATATCATTACAATATTTTTTAAGCTAAGTTTGGCATAACCTAAATAATACAAAAAGTCACTATCCTATTTAAGTCACATCATCTTATTTAAATCACATCATCTCTCTAACACATCACATCAAACCCAATCCAAACCCAACCCATATAAGCCAATAAGTCAAAAAGTGCACTTTTTTAGAACATCCCAAACCAACCGTAAGTGTATTGTCTTTTTTCCAAACTATGGATGATTTCGAAATGTTTGAGGAATCACAAATGTTTGAGCACAACACTCATATTAATTTTATGTCGGAATCTTCACGAGAGCAGAACACGCAGAACAGTGATAATCATTTCATTTCAGAAACTTATCGTGTTTCTCGTGGTAAAGCGTTCACAATTATAGAAGATGAAACTTTATGTAGATCTTGGTTAGCAGTCTCTCAAGATCCCATCACTGGTAATAGTCAGACTATGGCTATATTTTGGGAACGAGTACTTGTTTATTTTAATTCACAATTCAGCAGTGAATCAAATCGAAATCGTATTTCTTTGACTCACCGTTGGTCTGCCATGCAAAAGGCAATTAATAATTCTGTGGTTTTCTTGAACAAATTCAACTGATGCAACAAAGTGGAACAACTGAGGCAGATATGGTAAAATGTATTTATGTTATTAAATATCAATTTTCTTTTTTAAATGTATACTTGTTATTGAAATCTTTGTAATTTTTTTTTGTAGGTCACTGAAGCGAAGCGGATGTATCACGCAATATAGAAAAAACACTTCACTTTTGATACATGTTGGGAGATTTTGCGCCTAAGTTGTAAGTGGGATGAATTTCGATCAAAAAGAAGCACGCAACCTGTTGATCCATGTTCACATTCACCAACTGAATATGAGGCTTCTCAATCCAACCAGAATAATGCGATGCACGAACAACCATCTAATACATCAACACGACCAATTGGTACTAAGGCAGCGAAACAGAAGTTGAAGAATCAAACAACGCACAATAGTAGATTTGATGAAATGGCTGCCAACCAATCCAAAATTGTTGAAGTGTTATCAACTATCTCCGCTAGAACTATTGAGCGAGATGAACAAAAGGCGATAGACCGTGAGCAGAAGGCTGCAGAGCGTCGAAGAAGGGCCGAAGATAGGGAGGAACAACTAAAACTCCTATCTATGAGGAATGAAAGAGAACAACGAAATGAAGATCATAAAATTATGTCAATGGACATGACAATTTTAAATCCTATGCAAAGGGCGTACTACGAAGATCTTCAACGACAGATTTTATTTCGAACAACTAATAGATTGCCTTGAAAGGTTTCGCATTTGTGGGTTTCATCTATTGGTTTTATTATTTACAAATATTTTGTCTAACTTGTATTGGTTAGTTTTATTGATTTTATGATTTTCCCCTGATACGTATTTTCGCCATATTTCAAGTTTATTATCTAATTGTTGCCATGTTTTTTGCATAGAGAGATCTTTGGCCTGTAGTTCAATGACCTTTTTGTAGCATTTTCAAGATGAATTACAGTTCATGTCCTTTGTCAACTACGCATTAAAATGGAAAACAACAATATAAAGGCTTAATAACTGCATAGGCCAATGTCATAACTTGGAAGGGTTTTCATTAATCTCGCCCTCTTTAACAAATTGCCCCAACAAAAGGTTGTGAAAATAACAACATATTCTCTAATAAATTTCATAATGTCAAACACATCAACATTCATTATCTGGTGGTGGTGGTGGTGGAGGTGGAGAAGGGTAGTAGTGATGGTATATGTCATTTACGCGATGCTCAATCGTATCTACGCGATGCTTAATGTCCACACGAAAATCACCAAATTGTTGAATTAATGAGTTCTGTGCAGTGGCAAATGTATCAAACTGAGTACCCAACGAATTGACCTGATTAGCCATTTGATGTTCCCATTGAACGCGTTAATTATACCGTTGTTCTTCCATGGCTAAAAACTCAGTCTAATATTGAGGTTGTTCAGTTGATGGCATCACATTGACAGGAGGATCTTCTGGAGCATCATCTGCTGGGACTTCATCTTCTGAATCTTCTAGAGCATTAACACTTCCCCTTAAATTGGAGGTTGCACTAGCACGGGTGACTGTATACATGCAAATGGGTGAGGAACATTTCATCTCCATTTCATCTACAAGGTGAACCTTAAAATGTTTGAAAATTTTTGTTAACCCCAAACAATAATGACCGACCCGTGAATTGACCTTGATTTGCCAGTACCATTTCTTTCATAATTATGTAACACAAATCTAACTTCTGACCAACTTCAAAACAGTATAACAAATAGGCATTAAAATATGGGACCGCATCATGATGTCCTTTTTTTGGAGTGACATTTTCTACAATCCACCGGTGGAGATTCCGAAGATAAGGTTTTAAATGTCTTGCTTGTAAACTAGTCCCAGTAAATCTGTTCTGACAAATAATAGTATACACATCAGTAGCATTACCAACGATATTAGCTAACTCAGCCTCAGTCTGAAAATGAATATTTTCATCACCTAACTCAACTCTAATAATGCTTGCCAAAGTAGGAATATCAAACTATATACCCTTTCCTTTCACATATGACAAAAGATTAAATTTCCATCTTGTTCCTGAGTAGCTCTTAGGTGAACATAAAATAGAGCTACCAACCGTGGATATACCTTTTGGGGTATATTAATTAACTTTAGCCATCCCATTGCTTCAAGTTTACTAATTAATAGTGCATCATATTGAGATGGAAGATTTACCCTCCTCCCTGTTACAATTGGTCGGCTAGAGAAGTTTGGAAAGGCTAGTGCATGACTTTCAGTGAGAAAATCATCAGTAGGATATGACTGATTTTGAGGCTGTTATTGTTCACGTCGTGGAGGGTTGGAACTTTCACCAACTTGTGCTCTCGCTCTTTTAGTTCTAGGCATGATGTCAGTATCTGTTGAATTTTAATGAATATGTGTTACATATGAAAGCTGAAAACATTTACTTAGAATTCACATGAACATAGTTTTCATATTACAATGCATATTAATATGGGAAAACATTAATAGTTTGAACCGCTCTACATCTTTCCTGGCAGACTCTTGCATCATTGCAAAATGTTGTCTCTTTGCTCCTTAGGGAGAAGAAATAGTTTGAACCAATGTTGCCCACTGAGGGTATATACCATCAGCAAGGTGATAACCCATATCGTAACTATGTCCATTAATCGTGTAATGGACAGGGGAAGCTTGACCTTGCGCAAGATCAGAAAATAAAGGCGATTGGTCCAACACATTCAAGTCATTATGTGAGCCAGGCATTCCAAAAAATGCATGCCAAATCCATAAGTCATAAGATGCTACTGCTTCAAGAATAATGGTTGGCTTTTTTTGATGGCCTACATATTAACCTTGCCATGCCTTTGGACAATTTTTCCACTCCCAATGCATGCAATCTAAACTTCCCAACATGCTAAGAAACCCCCGAACCTCCCCAATAGCAAGTAATCTAGAAATGTCAGTTGGTGTCGGAGATCTCAGATATTCTTCTCCAAAAATTTCAATCACTGAATTACAAAATTGTTGCAAACTTTGAATTGCAGTGCTTTCCCCAATACGTATGTAATCATCAACTGCATTTGCTACGACACCATATGACAATATTCTCATCGTTGAAGTCATTTTTTGTAGGGGAGATAATCCAAGTACATAAGCTGCATCTTGTTTTTGAACAAAATATGAATTGTGTGATTGGATTGCATTCAAAATTCGTAGATACAAAGGACGACGCATTCGAAAACGTCTCCAAAATATTGTAGGTGAATACACTGGATTTGCAGCAAAATAATCTGCAAACATCTGTCATGACCCTGCCTTCTATCTCTGTGTATATATCATGACCTACAACAAAACCACCTATCTTCTTTGACCTATCACTTGACTTAAGAATCTGAAGCATACTAGTATTATTCTGCTCATAAGCTCCTAAAAGTGTGACGATATATTCATCATCAGACTCATCAAGAGGAAGAGGAAGAAGAAGAGGATGAAAATGAAGTAAATATCATGGATTTCAAAGTATTCATTGTGCTCTATTTTGTTTAAGGTATGATCGTATTTGTCTGGCATATGGATAATGGTTTATATGAGAGCATAATCCATATGCCAGACATATATGTAATGGAGGAAAAAGAAATAGGAAAAATAATTGGGAACAGAAATGGAGGAAACAAAAAAGAAAGAAAAAAAAAAAATAGGCTGCCGGTCGACCAACCGGTCGGCCCCTTTCCCAGGTTCAGAAAGCTGGGTTCAAACCGTTCAAAAGGGTAAAACAAAAATAATAGCATTTTACGCATACAGGTTGACCCACCGGTTGACCAACCGGTCGCCCCACGACATTTGATGCACCGTTGGAGCGAGGGATATCAGATTTGGTGAAATGGGTCATTTTTTATTCAGATTTGATGAAAAAAGAGATGCACCGTTGGAGATGCTCTTACAACCAAATCCCCAATAATCAAAAGCACAACAGTGTTCCTATGAAAAATAAGAAGAGAAGAAGAAAAAAGAAGAGAAAAATATACCTCAATTGTTGCCATCACTCGCCGATCGATGCCGCTGCCGCTGCTAGCCGATCGCCTCTACTGTTGTGACAATCACCTCCTTAATTAAGCAAATTAATTAAATTGATTATGTGTTTATTGCTAATCATGTAATTATATGTTATGAGGTGTTATTGTTATGCCATGCACTTATTGAATAATGTTATTGTGAACAGGTAGGTTAGAATGAAATTAAACCTGTCTGCTTTGCTAATTTAAACAAGTTAGAATTAAATAATAAGATAGGAGATTAGAATCTAATTCATAATAGTATAATTTATTTAGTATAATTAAGATCATAGTATGATGAGAATTAATTTAATTTGAGTAAATTGAATTTAAATTAGTTTATATGATTTACTATATTATTTAGTATAAGCTCTGTGTGTGTGATTAAAGAATTAAAGTGTACTTACCCAAAAAAAGAATTAAAGTGTGATTCATCAATTAACTAAAAGGTAAGAAATAAGAGAAGTGGACTTTGGTGAGCTCAAGTGCATACACGTAGAGAGAGAAGAGTGAGGGACTTTGAGAATTCAATAAGATTGAAAGAAATGAAGAAAAGAAAGAAACTAGAAAGAAATTGCCTTGGATTCTCATTAATCAACAAGTAATGTAAGCATTTTTCTCTTTAAATTCTTGATATGGAGACTTGTAATCCATCATCTTTCAAGATTAAAGCTTAATTGAGGGTGAATTGAAGTCCAAGTAAAAGATTTGTTCATGATATGAAGAGTTTGAGTCATGCATGTTTCGGTATGAAAGAATTCATCAAATTAACTTCATATAGTTGCATGCATGGCATGATTCATGGGTAATTGCTTTCAGTCATCTGAATTCTTGCATAGTTCTTCATTTATGAGTACATCCCATGGAAGTTTGAGTTTAAAAGTTTACACTTACATGTTTTATGCAACTATATATCCAAGTGAGAATTTGATTTCTTTCCTAGCAATTTGGTTTCTTTCCTAGCAATTTGGTTATCGTTTCTAAGTTTTACTTTGTGTTCCATGGACAAGGTTCAAGTCCAACATGTTTCTATGCATTTTGGTAATGAATTGTATGAAAATGAACTTGAGTTTTTGCAAGAAATACACTGCTCAAACAGAGCAGTTTTTGGGCTGTTGTTGAACCACTATCGCACGTGCAGTTTGGGGGCCCGCACGTGCGGAAAATATGGCAGCTTTGTGTTACACACTGACATAAAGACAGGTGTGGGGGCACGTGCGGCACTGGTCCTGCGCGTGCAGCCAAGCCCTCTACACGTGCAGCCCTTTTGGGTAGCCCCAGTTTGTTTTCACTCATCTTTTCTACCTTCTAGGCCTCCGTTTACATGGTTTTAAAGTGTTTTTCATATGCATTGCATCTCATGAGTGAACAAATGAAAGTTAGAACCGAATAAGTGAACAATGAATAAAAATTGACTGAATAACAATGAAGCGAATAGAAATAGAAGTGATTGAATCCGACATATATGTAATTGAGTTATTATGCTTGAATTTGTTTATTTAGGTCGGATGCTACGTCTTTAGTGCATAATTAGCACGTGTTCTACGGAGCCCACTATGAGTAACAATGTTGTAAAGCTATGTTCAATTATAATTATTTTCTGAATAATTAACTGCATTGCTTTTTGAAATGATATTGTTTACTGAACGAATGTTTGTCCTATTTTATGAATTGTACTCGTGGCATGTTGTAAAGCTATGTTCAATTATAATTATTTTCTGAATAATTAACTGCACTGCTTTCTGAAATGATATTGTTTACTGAACGAATGTTTGTCCTATTTTATGAACTGTACTCGTGGCATGTTGTAAAGCTATGTTCAATTATAATTATTTTCTGAATAATTAACTGCACTGCTTTCTGAAATGATATTGTTTACTGAACGAATGTTTGTCCTATTTTATGAACTGTACTCGTGGCATCCATAGCAACTGACTGTTACTGCTACCGTTACTGTTACTGTTACTGCTACTGTTATAGAGATCTCTGTCAGTTCCAAATTTTGGAACTACCGTTTACTGTATTGTTCAGCTATTGGATGTACCATGTATGACTGCTATGATTTCTACGTGATAGATGTGATATGGAATATGAGATATTGATTGAACAAATAACCTACTGATGCAATTGACTATTTTAAACACTAAAAGGACATTCATTTTTAACTCCTTTACACATTTGTTATTCACTGGGCTTAACTCACTATTTATATATATGTATGTAAGTGATCAGGCACCTGAGCGGAGTTAGTAGCGTCGACCCGAATTCGTTTTGTCAAGCCAACCTGTTGTGCCTCACTACAAGACTTCTATCCGTTGTTGTCAAGGCTTTTTCGGCGATCTTTTTCCACCCTTTTTGGAGAGTTGTTTAATGTCTAAGTAAATGTTTTACATTTTGTTTTTGGCTTTGGGGTTTTACTCCCTAACATGTCTTGGATGTTTTGGACTTATGCTTTTATGTATATGTTGGACATAGACTTGGACTTATGTGTGCATTGGTATATGTGTATATGAAAGTTTATTTCTATTCAGGTTCTCACAGCTCATTGGGCGATGTATGTTATTATTGATTGGCTTTCGCATGCCCCTTTATATTTTATTATTGTCATAATTGTAAAATAGGCCTTTGGTAATCACGGATTACTGGCTGGTTACGATGCTAAACCCTTAGAGATGGGTTTGGGTCGTGACAACTGTCGCCATTTGTCACTTTCCGCCGATCAAAGAATGGAGACAGTGTTGGCTGATTCAAGAATATGCAGAAGATTAGGGTTAGGGTTTGGAGAGAGCAAGAGACAGAGGAGTGAGAGATAGGTTTGGTATTCACCCAAAACAGAGAAAGGTTATTTGGTTTGGAATTCCAAAAGATAAAAATGATTTGTTTAATATAGGGGTGGGCTGCTACAAGCAGTTCAATATATATATATATATATATTTCTCATTTGTTGAACAAATTTAAAAAAAAAATATATATATATATATATATATATAATCACACATTAATTAAAAGGTGTGATTAAAAAAAAAAGATATAATCTGTAGACGTCCCCGAACATCCCGGGAGAAATCCCGTTTTGTTCATTGGGGCTCACTACAGTTCGGACTCAAAATCACGGTTCTGAATCTAATATCGCAAAGTGCAATGCAAGATCGATAAATCACCAAAGAGTCCAAATCTGGCAAATCATTTTGAAAAACTGATTTTAGAAAGAAATGTCAAACATGGACTGTTTTGCCAGATACAGAGTCGCCACCTAAATATTTTATTTTGAGGGAATTTAGGAAACCCTTACTCGTGCCTAAGGCCACGTGTCGTCATCACCAAAGTTGCCTCAACTCAGGAACTTGGGTACGATTAGGGAAGGTTATTTCATGAGCATCCCCGCTCGCCCGATCAAAGATCGGCCACTACTGAGCATGATATCTTGTTTTTGAAAACAGATGTGCTCTTATTCCGGTTATTAACCTAGAATTACTATGTGATGCGCACAGCATACAAGTATAGACTGGATTGCCTAAGTTTGAACAAAACACCGCATATCCGTTTGTTTTGAAAATAGATTGAAGTTTACTACTTGCAAGTAGGCTAAAACACGGGTTTCGACGAATTATTCCAATTCAAACAACCCAACCTCCACCCACAGGCATTCAGGTAGTTATATCACATAAACACATAGCCTCATGGTAAGCATGCTATCATGGTAGTCATTCACACGTATGCAAGGATGCTAAAGCATAAGTACTTACCGAGTACTCCAAGCCAAAGAAATAAGCTAATTAGAAAACCATACATGAATTCTAACTATGCTGAAATGCCTAATGCAACACATGCAAAAATGCAACTACAATAGGCTCGGCTATTCTAAGGTGGCATATGAGATGCAACAGATAACATGTATTCAACTTGGAATTGAAATACGATGCAGTTAGTATGATGCGCCGAGCCTAGTGCGTGCAATACAAATGAATGTATGCAAATATGCTAACATGAGGTATGCTAATCGAAACATGATCTAAACTAAGCATAAAAAGCATGTAAGTAAAAGGGAGAAAGACGTGAGGTTGGAAGACATTCACACACGCACGCACGCACCCTTATTACAAATTCACCCTCTCGATGGAGGGTCCGAAAGAATAATACAAACCAAATAAATAATTAACTACTCTAGCTAATTAAATATTACATACCCTTATTTAATTAACAAATTAATTATAGAATAAACTAAGTATGAAATTAAAAGAGGCCGTCGCAGCGTCGCCTTGAAATGATTGGATGATGCATACTCGATTTGCCGCGCTTGGAAACCCGTTGGCATGCCCACTGTCGCCTTTGTTTACACTGTTTCATGCCTCTGAAAGCTGCACGAATCCCAAGACTGCTTCTGAACCGCTCCCTGAGCATTGTGGGAGGTCATCGGCCAATAGACAGGGCCACCGGCCATTGAAACATGGTAATCGACCATTTGTATGACTATCGGCCAGATATTTTTGGTCGATCGGCACTTGATGTAGTCGGTCGGCCAATGATTCCTGCAGAACCCTATTTTGCTGCAGCAGAGGACAGACAGTGCATGGCAAGGCGTTTTCAAAGCAATGTGTGCACGACCACCCTCCCTATCATGCTATGAACTCAAAGGAGTGTGGCTCTTGACCCTCGGGCCACCAATCATGCATTTCAACGCATGATGGCCGAAGGAGCCAAGTGTGCATATCAATGTAAAATGGATGCACAAAACAAATGGATGCCACGCACTCCATCATGTTGGATCAAGAGTGACGGCGACCGAAGATTGAGACACGTTTCGTCACTTTAAGTACGAACGTCCCTCATTCCTCACGTTTGGTTTGACATCCCAAACCAAACACCATGTAATGCATGTATACTAAATACAATGCGATATGTAAATGCAATACAAGGTAATGCAATGTAAGCATGCCAAATGTAATGTGATGCAACCTAAGCATGTCAAATGCAATGAGACTCGAGTATGCACACAAGACTAAGGTAGCAAGCATGCCGGATGCAATGCAGCCTAAGCATGCAAGTTAAACTAATGTAGCATGGGTACACTAAGTATGCAACAATGTTGTGTAATGCAACTAGCTAAGCATCATGTGATATACCAAGCATGCAAACATGGTACAATGCAAGTATGCAAATAATGTAATGCAACATGAATGTGTCTACTCAATGCAACTTGCACAAGCATGTAACAAAGTGTAGACTAACAAGCATGTAACAAGATGCAACATGTCAAACATGCAACTATATACAAGGACGAGCTTAAACTGGAATGAGAGGCCTCAGCCATGCTCCAAAACAGTGGCCATAATACCAAAACTAAGGCACTGAAATGCAAGACAAACATGCACACATATTGGTCCATCACTTAGGCCACAATACATAACCTTCAAACATGAGCGAGATGTGATAAATATGAGAACATGGCATTACAATAAGCTCTGAAATCACATGAAGAATGATGCCAAATTGACTACACAATGCAAACATGGCATGTTAATGGAGTTAAAGTTCAAAGCTAGCCAAGGGACTTGAACCATGACTATGTCAACCAAGCCCCAAAGGGGCAAGGTGACCCAAAACAGTCCCGAGGCAGACCAAAATGAAGCCAAAACACATATGGAATGAGGCCAAAACATGCTAGAAAGGTGAGCATAAAACAAAACGCATACAAGACCAAAAGGGCAAATGCACTACACCTCTAACAACCAAACATGGCATGACTTAGACCGATAAAGTCAGAGTTAAAACACATCAAAATAAGCCCCAAAACCCAATGAGAAGGTCTCTCAAAGACCTAATCATGGAGGGACATGCAATGGTCCAAACATGGAGCACAAAACAACAACCCTTCAAAGCATCAAGAGGATGGCAAATGTAAATGTACAAGCATGGAACATGGACTGAAATGGCATGATAAGTGATTCCAAATTACTGAAATAACCCAAATAAAGCATGCTCATGACCCACACACCCAAAGCCAACAAGCCAAAATACATGGTAGCTATGCAAAGCATGAAAGGCATGACCAAATCAACACCAAACAGAGCTTAAACATGATGAAACATGACTAAAAGCTTCATGAGGTCAAGCTAAAATATGCAAGCATGGTGGTCTAAATGCATGATGCATGTTAAGGCAAATAATGGCATTACAAGACAAGCATATGATGCATGCAAGAGACCATTAAATCAACCAAAAACAGAGGTATAATATGACCAAATGACATCAAATACCTACTGAAATGAAGCCAAAACACCTTAAGCCAACATGCTACCTTTACAAGCCAATCATGCAAGCATATAAGACACAAAGGGAGAGGGGTGTCCCTCCCTTATACATGACTTCAAAAACACTTTCCAAAGCCCAAAGAGAAAGGCACAAAAAGAGGCCAAACAAGGCCTAGGAGGGTGTAAACAACCCCCAACCCAAAAGCAACCTTAAACAAACATCTTAAGCATGAAAATACAGAACTTTTATCAGTTATACACTAAGCTCAAAACAGCATGCAAGATAGGCTAAAAGTTAGTGCAAGAAAGGGGAATAAAGAAGGTAGTTCTCACCCTTGAAGAACACTTCAAGAACACCAACTCCAGCACCTTCTTTTGACCAAAACCAACCCAAAAACTCTGAGATCAACCCCTTAGCACCTCCACAACCGAAGTATAGTGTAACACTAGGTGCCTTAGTGCAAAACTAAGAACAAAACATCCTTTAGAACACTATTACACACACAAATATAGAGAGAGAAGGAGATATAGAGAGAGAGGGATATATAAGCAATATATCAGATTGTTCAACCTCTGGAAAGGGAGGGGAGGCCCTCCTTTTATAACAAAACCATTTTACAAAGCTTCCAAGGGAAGCTAAACAAGGCTCAAATCCCTCCAAACACTATAATATCTGCCAAAAGCAGATGAAAAGGGGTCGACCGGGAAATATGGCCGATTGGCCAAAATAGGTGGCCGACCGACCAAACATAGTGCCGATCGGCCAACACTTTTGGCCGATGGCAAGAAAAAAGGGCCGGTGGCTTCAAGCCTTGGCCGGTGGGTTGAGGGGATGGCCAACAAGCCACCCTCTTCCCTTAGGAGCAAAAACACAAGTGTTTGTGCACAACCAAATACAAAACAAACAAGTCGAGAGGTCTTGAGGCAAGGCGCGCGATCGAAACCTCCGAGAACTCAAGATGAACACGAAGATGAATGATCACCGAGTGTTCAAACGGTGACGTCCAAGTCTTGAAGACGGTCAAAAATGGGGTGTCTACATAATCACATTTAATTAAAAAGCGACATAAAAAAAATACTATCACACTCAATTAAACTAGGTGTGATTAAAATATAAATTTAATTTTTTTAATCACACTTTCATTAAAAGTGTTATGTTTTAATTTCCTTAAGTGTGATATTTAATTAGAAAGTGTGATTAAAAATATATATATAATGACACTTAATTGAAAAGTGACATAAAAAATAAATATATCACATGTTAATAGAAAGTGTGATTAAAAAATGTATATATATAATCACACTTAATTGAAAAGTGACACAAAAAATAAATTTTATCACACTCAATCAAATCAAGTGTGATTAAAATATCAATCTAATTTTTTTTATTACACTTCCAATAAAAGTGAGATATTTTCATTTATCAAAGTGTGATCTTTATCTGTTTTTGTAGTAGTGGATACCGGCGCTGATTTAAATTGTATCCAAGAAGATTTAATCCCCACAAAATATTATCATAAAACTAATAAAATATGTACATTAGTAGTCAAATGTATATTAAATATAAATTACCTAAAGTACATATTTGTCAAAATAATGTTTGTTTTAAAACATAATTTGTTTTAGTTCGAAATATGACAAGCAAAGTCATTTTAGGAACTCTATTTATCTTTTTATTATACCCATTCACTACTACTAATCATGGAATAACAACACAAACTTTTGGTCAAACAGTAACCTTTAAATTCTTATCTTGTTCTAAAATCAAAGAATTAAATCAATTAAAAGAATGTTCCATATCCCAATCTATCTACCGACTAACCAAACAACTTAAGTTTCTTAAGAAAGAAGTCAAATATAAAATAGTTGAATCTCAATTAACAAATCCAATTCTTTTTTCTAAATTGAACAATTCAAAACCCATTTAGAAACTACTGTATGTTCTACTTTACCTAGTATTTTCTAGCATAAGGAAAAACATGTAGTTACACTTTCATATATTAAAAATTTTAATGAAAGGCACATTCATACTAAATCTCATCCAATTCAAATGAATAATGAATTAGTCAAAATGTGTAAAAAAGAAATCAATGAATTACTTGAAAATAATATTATTAGTAAAAGCAAGTCACTGAACTTGAACGTGGTGTTCCACGATTACTCATTAATTATAAACCTTTAAACAAAGTTTTAGAATAGATACAATATCCAATCCTTAATATAAAAAAAAAAGATTTAATTAAACGTCTTAGTCAAGCCGTCATTTTTAGTAAATTTGATCTTAAAAGTGGATTTTGAAAAATACAAATTCACCCTAACGATAGGTATAAAACTGCATTTACTACACCCTTTGGTCATTATGAATAAAATGTCATGCCTTTTGGTTTATAAAATGTCATGCCTTTTGGTTTAAAAAATGCACCTAGTGAATTTCAAAACATCATGAATGAAATATTCAATCCCTTTAGTCAATTTTTCATCGTTTACATTGACGACATTCTTATTTTCTCTAAGTCCATAGATGAACATTGGAACATCTTTACTCCTTCCTCCAGATTATTAAACATAATGGTTTAGTCCTATCTGCCCCTAAAATTAAGTTATTTCAAACCAAAGTCAGATTTTTAGGTTATGATATATATCAAAGTATTATTCTTCCAATTAGTCGATCTATTGAATTTGCCTCTAAGTTTCCTGATGAAATTTTAGACAAAACTCAGTTACAACGATTTTTAGATTCTTGTAATTACATTGTTGAATTTTATCAAGACCTTAGGAAAACCTGTCAACCCCTTTTTGATCGGTTGAAGGATAATCCTCCTCCATGGTCTCCCAGTCATACTGGTATTATGCAACAAGTCAAAAATATGTCAAAACTTTGCCTTGTCTAGGTATTCTTACTGAAAATTCATTCAAAATTATTCAAACTAATGCTTCTGATGTTGGTTATGGTGACATTCTCCTTCAGAAGGTCACTCCTAAGTCATCTGAACAAATTGTTTGTTTTCATTCTGGTGAACAACACACAAAAAAATTATAGTACTATTAAAAAAGAAATTTTATCTATTGTATTATGTATTAGTAAATTTCAAGATGATATTTTAAATCAAAATTTTTTTATTACGAGTTGATTGTAAAAGTGCTAAACATGTTTTATAAAAAGATGTTCAAAATATTGTTAGTAAACATATTTTTGCCCGTTGGTAATCGATTTTAATTATCTTTGATTTTGATATTGAATACATTCCTGGTAGTCAAAATTCTATCCCTGATTTTCTTACCTAAGAATTTTTACAGGGGGGATAGTGTATCATGCCTACTCCTTATTGTTCTACACACAAGTTAGCAGTCACCTGATATCGCAAATTGATTCGTTGTTGCTCCTTCAAAATAACCTATTTAAAAATGATTGACCAAGATCCTTATTTACAATTCCAGCAAATTCGCAGTCAACGCAATTTGATTTCCCATTACACTAATCTTCTCAATTTCCATATTGATAAGTTAGATCTCCTCAGTAGATGTTAATCAACTTCTATTTGTTCAACTACAGATGTCAAGTCAAAAGCATCCTTCTAAACTTGCCATTGTTCCAACAAGTCAACCTATTATTGCTCCTTCAATTGATCTAGTCAACAGATACCAAATTCTTGGTAACATTCCTAAACGTAATTACACTTTTGCCCTTGCTTCAGATCCCTTTGCTTGTCAGTCCATTACTCCAATGCCTTCTAATAATCCATACAGAACTGCCAGAACATGTTATGTTCTTAAACCCCAACCAGTACATCTTTTCTATAAAGAACCAGTTCATAAAAATATTCACAATGTCAATGAACTAATTACATCTTATTTCCCTTCTGGATGGCATTTCATTCCTTCCCATCTAAAAAAGTCAATTACTTTTTATAAAGACATCCTCTTTCATCACCAGTCCATAGTCATCAAACCCATTTATGACCCAGTCAATGCTAGTAAAATCATTTACCATTCTTTATACATACACAATATTGTATCCATAGATGAATGGGGTCTCCCTTTTCTCCTTCATGACCTTCCCAATCACAAGATACAATATAGTTATTATGATTATATGGATGCTTGGTTTAAGATCCTTCTCCACCAGAATAAGTCATACAGTCACTCTTGGTTCTTCTCTTTTGACCATAAATTCAAGTCAAAATTTCCTTCATGGTTTCTGAGATGCTAGTCTCAACATGGGGCCATCCTAGAAATTATTCCTATTAATTTAATGGAACAAGTCAATTATTTCTCTTCAATTTATAAATTGAGTCAACATAAAAGTTAATTCCCTATATTGCTCTATTTTATGTCCAAATATAAAGTCCCTTGGATATTTAAATGGCAATACAATATTTCCAACAACCTAGTCAATTGCCAACATTTTGTCAAATTGTGGGATGTTTTCAAAGTCCAACGCATTATTGAACAAGTCCAACAAGAATTTCCAATCAATATTTATGCTCCTACTCCTGCAATGGTTAAATCTTCTCAGCAAAACCAAACTGCTTCAATCACTCAAGAAAGCCCATTTCCTCTTACCACAGTCAAACTTGGGAGCCCAACAGCTAGTTCTGGGCCTTCAAAATCCAAGTCATCCAAGTCAAAGCCCAAGTCCAAAACCAGTAATGAAGAACTTATTCAAATTGCAAAGTTACTATTGGCTCAAGCCAAGTCACAAAATGAAGATGGTGTTTCAGATGGATCAGCCTCATCCGAAGCCTCTACTAGTCATGATCTATATGGTCTACAATTCCAAGATGCTCAGGACCTATATGCCTAAAACAATCATTGGATTCCATGTATACATCAACTTCAGTCACTACTCTTAATTTAAGAAAAGCTGCTGATATATGTATTGATTCCCCATCAGTCAACTGTGTAGTCACGAGTTATAGATGTGCCTCCTACTCTCCAGCTGTTGAAGTCACAAGCCTCACAGTCATCTGCTTGGCTTATAAAAGAGCTTCTCTAGTCAGGGACAAGGCAGAATTTTCAAGAATTGAGAATCCACCTGCTTTTCACTCTCAAAAAATTATTTTCAAGTTGTATTTTGAAGTTATGTATTTTGAAGCTAGGCTTTCAAGTTATTTCTAGTAAACAATTTCAGTAAACAATCTACGATTGTAAGTTAGTCTTATTTCAGTTATCTATCTTTTAATTATTGTTATTGTTATTGTTTTAATTTTATTATTTTACTGTTATTGTCTTAATTTTTGTGTTTGTCCCTGTCTTGTTGTCTTGCTTCCATCTTTTTTGGTATTAGAGCCAAGTTGGTTGATGATAGTTAATTGTTTAGTTATTTCTGTTTAATTCTTCTCATTTCTTTCTCTATAATTTAATTCAAGCCTCCTTTATTCTTTCTAACTTCTTGTTGTTTTCCACTCTGCTTGTAGCCACCCAACTTTCGTCCCATATCTTGTGTAAGTCCTTAAGATAGGCAGTTGACAGATATAGGGGTTTCTAGAGAGGGTATGAGTGAACACATAGTTTGTGAAAACATGATGAGTTATCCAAGAATTTTGAATTTTGAATTACTCTATAGAATCATAGTGAGTTGATTATTCCGAAGTAACTCTTCAATCAACTCTAGATCTACAACTTTCGCTCCTATACTTGATACAGTCATAAATGAAGAAGAACATGAGTTTCAAGATTTAAAAATATATTTAAGTTGGAATATCTCAAAAGTCCCTCTAAAAGAAATATATAAAACCAATTTTTTTGAAATCCTCTTTAATATCGATTTACATATTAAAACCATTGAACAAGTTTATGCTTTAACAAAATTCAAGAAACGTGTCAATTATTAAGTAAAGAATCAATCAAAAAACATTTATCCACTGGTCATAATTTTATTCATATCGGTTTAATTCAAGTTACAGTCAAACCCTTAACCATACAAGGCCATAATTCTTCTATTTTATTATGTTTAAGAGATGCTCGGTTTATTGAATATTATGATAGTTTAATAGGCATGATGGAATCCGATCTCCACAAAGGACCTATTCATTTTAATTGCTTTCCCGATTTTACTTTGAGTCTTCGTGATCCTCACATATTAAAAACTTTAACCCTAACCCTCCAAATTTTGGTGCCTTTACTAAAATGCTTGGAGGTGCACACTCTATTGCTTTAATATATCGAATTTATTATAAGTGTATTAAAACTAATCTTAATGTCCATGCCTTAGTTAAAAGTCCCAAAGATAAAACCCTATTCATACAAAGTAGTACCAATGACGCCAATATAGATGTTCCTACAACTATTTGTTGGCAAGACATAACTTTTCTTGATAATTGGACCACAGTTAATGAAAATTATGTTCACCCACACCAATCTGATAGTCATGATGTCCGACAAATCCAACAAAATGATAATGGTTCTGTTCATATACGTTTTAATCGCCCAACTTATAGTCAATAATCTAGATATATTTAAAAAACATAAATTTTTTATAAAAAACTTTTTAAAAAAATCTATTGAATACAACAAAATAAGATAATGTATTGAATTTGGTATTTTTATATTTTTTTGCAAATTTAAAAAAAAAAATCACAAAATATTATACTTCTTAAGTGTACCTAAATTAGATGTATCTAAAAAATAAAAATAAAAAAATTATTTAAAATATTAAAAAAATTCTATTTAAAAAAAACACAAAAAATAAAATAAAATAATTAAAAACTCAATTTTTTGTGTGAGTTAAACCAAAGAAAATAGTTGTTATTTCCTTTGAAATGACATAAACAAAATATTAGTATTATTTTATATATATAAAGACTAAGAGACAAATATGTCATTTGATAGAGGGTAAGTGTAATTTTTCAAATGTGAGAGGAGAATCTATATCAAACAAAAACCTCAGGGGTGTCAGCGTAATTTACCCATTATAAATACATTATCTAAAATTTATTTAAAATACGAATTGTTCCTTATAATTTTAGAAATTATATTTTACCTCTTAAAATTTATAATTTTATTAATGGTCACTTTTATTAATAAATTATCAAGTCAATTATCAGTTTTTAATAATGTTAAAAATTTATTTCAATTAATAATTCAGATAATTTTATTATATAGGAGAATTGTTAACAATTTTATTTTTCAGTTAATTCTATTAAATAAAAAATTTCTGATAATAGAAAATTTATAATTTTTCAAATCACATGGAATAATATGTATTATAAATAAATCTTAGGGAGACTTATTTATAAGTTTTTTTTCAGACACTTATGGTAGGCTAAGTCCTATGTAATTTCTTATAGAGTCTCAAGTCATATTTATATAGGAATGTATTCCACAAGATACTACATAAACGTAACGTGATGTGACACTTACATAAACGTAACGTAACGTGACACCTACATAAACGTAACGTAACGTGACACCTATATAAACGTAACGTAACGTGACACTTACATAAACGTAACATGACACCTACATAAACGTAACGTAACGTGTCACGTTACGTTTCGCAAACTTAATGAGTTTTTATTTTTTTAAATTGAATGTGAAAATGTTGCTGGTTTATGTTGGTGTCACATTACGTTTCATATAAATATGATTTATGGCATCATATGTGTCACGTTACGTTTATGTAAGTGTCACATTACGTTACGTTTATGTAGATATGATCTATGACAACATTAGGAAATTGAATGTTACCATAGATCATAGGTGTCACGTTACGTTACGTTTATGTAGATATGATCTATGAATGTTACCATAGATCATAGGTGTCACGTTACGTTACGTTTATGTAGATATGATTTATGGTAACATGCAAATTGCATGTTACCGTAGGAAATTACATGTTACCATAGATTATAGGTGTCACGTTACGTTTATATAAGTGTCACGTTACGTATAGGTGTCACGTTACGTTACGTTTATATAGATATGATCTATGGTAACATTCAATTTCCTATATTTGGTTTTATTATTATTTATGATATTAACAACTAATATTAAGGGTAAATGTGTCAACAAACTTCCCACAGGACTTATGAGAGCATAAGTTTTTTAGTAGGACCATATGTAGCATAAGTCTTCCTAATAGGACTTATAAATAATTTTCCCTAAATCTTAAGGGTAATTTATCCTAATTTACATGGGCCAATTCGATAAATGGCATAATTACAATTGACCTCATTAATATCGGTTAATTACACCAGCCTCTCATGGAATCAAATGGTAATTAAACGAAGGAGTTTCTATTTTCACACACTAATCTTTGTTTTTTTGTTTTTGTTTTTGTTTTTTTGTTTTTTTTTTTTTTGGCACACAATTAGTGAATAATATTTATATTACAATTTTACAATTAAATAAAATTACTAATATAGATATTAGCATACATGTTCCACCTTATAACTAGGTTTCTCAATGCAATTAGGCCAAGTTTGGCATGTGTCCAAAAAGCTAAAAAGTCAAAAAGTTACTCAAAAAGTTAAAAAGTTATCACTATTTACCAAAAGTCAAAAAATACGGCTGCACAACTCCAAATCCTAATTTTCCCTTACACACTAATTTATACAATTTTTTAATACACATTTTTTCATAAAAAGTCAAAAAGTTAACCCAAACAATCATATTTTTTTCCTCAACTTTTTAGTCCAAAAAGTCAAAAAGTACACTTATTTAGGACATCCCAAACAACCCCTTAATATGAATGTTCACATTGTTTGCAATTGAATGTGATTTAACAATATCAAATATCAAGATGAATAGATGACAAGGATACTTAGGAACATTACTATGAACTTCAATGAGGACAACGATGAATACCTGATAAACTGACAAACTTAATGTGAACTTCGCAATAAGAGAAAGTTAATATAACATTGATGGTATAAGTTTAGATATTCACAGTGATTATCACGCTTTAAGATTATGATAAATTTTCTTTGTGTTTGTCATAAATCGAGAGATAAAAGATTTGAACTTCATAATATGCATGATTGGAATATTGAGTTTTTATGTAATTTCCGCACACTAGTCTATTTAATGCCCACGAGGAATGGATGCCCCTCTTCAAGTTTTGAAAAATTATACATTTAAGGGTTTTTTTTATTAATAAATCTTTTTTAGAAGTATTCTAACTCAATAAGTCCATCAAGAAAAATATAACTTAGTTAGTCCCATGTATTTATATTTTTATTCCATGAAATCCTTTTTTCTTGATTTATATTGTTTATTAGACTATCATACCCTTATGTCTATTGTTGATATGTATTATGTAGAAAAATGATAGTATATATATTTCATTTTTATTGCTACCTCTATTTTGGTAGTCACTATTATTCACGTTTTTCTTTTTGATTAGTTTCATTCATATTTGTGGTATTGTTTCATTATGCTAGGATTTCGAAACTCTCTATTTGGTAGGGTTTAGAAATTCATTGTGTTAGGGTTTAGAAACACTCTTTTGGTAGGGTTTAGAAATTCTAATTTACACATGATGGTGAAATAATATTATGTTCCTTCATTGTTGCGGTGAAACTTTGTGTTCCTCCATTGTCACTTTATGTTCGAAGTTCTATATTCGTCCATTGTTACTCTGTGTTTGAAACTCTATTTTTCTCCATTATTGTAAGTCGAAAATCTGTTTATGTCCAGTTAATTTTGTTACAAACATATTCTTCAAAGATGAGTTTGGTTTGATTTGGATTGGTGGAATGGTGAAATTGCATAAATTGTTAATGATAATGATAATAACAATGATAAAGATAATGATGAAGATGAGGATGTGTAGACACCCCATTTTTGACCGTTCTCAAGACTTGGACGTCACTGATTGAACACTCAGTGATCACCCTTGTTTGTGTTCGTCTTGAGTTCCCGGAAGCCTCAGCAACGCGCCTCGTCTCAGGATCTCTCGACTCGACTGTTTTGTGTATGGTTTTGCACCAAACACTTGTGTTTTGCCTTTGAGAGGCAGGGTAGGGCTTGTAGACCATCCCCACCCATCACCGGCCAGGGCTTGAGGCCACCGGCTGTATTTTGTGGCCACCGACCAAATGTTTGGCCGGTCGGCACTGTATATGGTCGGCCGCCTATCTTTTTTTTGTCAATTGCATCTTTGGCCGGCCGACTACTGTGCATCTGCTTTTGCAGATATTTTCTCACAACTGGCATGCATTTGGCTCCCCTCCATACACGTGTATGGAAGGATCTCTCTCTTTAGAAGCTTGTCTTGTAAGCTTTACAAGACAAAAAGCTCTATAAAGAGAGGTCTTCTCTCTTGTTTAAGGGGTTAGACATTTTAGACAATATTTTTAGGGTTTGAGTTCTAGGGTTAAGGTTTCTTCATATCCTACCTCCATATCTCTCTCTCTCTTTTGTGTGTTTAAGCTTAGATTTGCACACAAACACCCACCATCACACCTTTTCTTGGAGCTGAGGTCCTTGAGGGTTGGTTTTAGATTTTTGGAGCTGGTTTCAACCTAAAGAAGCTGCTGGAGCTTCATTTGTGAAGAGAGTCTTCAAGGGTAACAACTTTGCTCCTCTTTACCCCTTTCTTGCATTGTATTTTTGCTTGCCTTGCAACTATTTTTTGGCTTTGCATATAACACATAAAAGTTCTGTTTTTAAGGCCTTTAAATAGTTTATTAAGAGTGTTTTAAGCTTTGGGGTTGTTTGACCCCTCTTAAGCCTTGTTTGGCCCTTGTTTTGTGCCATTTTGTGTGAACTCCGGGACCATTGTGTTTGGGCCTCCTCACCACTGAAATCTTGAGGGATTTCAGAGGTGAGGATGGTGCCTTGAGGTCCTAGGAAGGAGAGGGCCAGCCCCTCTCCTTGTTGTCCTTGAAAAGGACCATTTTTGCCTCTTGAGGGAGCACTATGCTTAAGTGTATGTTGACCATGCCTTGACTGATTTTTATGCTTATTATGTCATAATATGCCTCTGTTTTTAGTTGGTTTTGGTACACCATGCTTGCTTAGCATACATGCCTTATAATGCCATTTTGTTGCCTTAACATGCATCTAGGTTTTAACCCTTGTTCAAGCATGTTTTGGGCCTAGCTTTGTGAAGCTTTTGTGTTTGTTTTACCATGTTTAAGGTCTATTCTTGGCTGTTTTGGTCGACCAAGGCTTCCATTGTATAGCTCCCTTGCATTTTGGCTTGTTAGCCTTAAGTTTTGGACCATGTTGCATGCTTGGCTTGACTTTGTTTAATTGGTATGGCACCATTTCTAACATAATTTCAGAGCTTATGTCGCATGCCATTTGTCCATGTTTGCATCCTCTTGAGTGTGCTTGAGAATTGCTCTTTAATGCTTGAAGTGTTGGAGATCATTTGCATACATGTTTGTGTGCCTATTAGTCCTTCATTTTTGAGCACCTTGGCCACTGTTTTAGGCCTAGTTAGGACTGCCTAAATCATGTTTAAGTCCATCTCTTTGTTTGTTGCATATGCTCCTTGTATGTTGTAGCATATTGGTGAGTTGTTGCATGTTTGAAATTGCATGATTGAATGAAGTCACATGCTTGTTTGCATGCTTAAACACCCATATTGTGCCTTGCATACTTGTTGGTTGGCTAATCTAAGGGATGTGTGTGATATTTTTTTGTTTTTAGAGTGATTGAGTTTTTTTGAATTTCTAATTCTATTGCTGCCATTGTTTCGATTTTTTTTTATCAATCAGTGTGAATGTTCACATTTCACATTGTTTGAAAGTCTGAGAAATAAGTGTTAGAATATAGATATGGATGTTGTCACGACCCGCTCCCCGTACCCAAGGGTTAAGCATCGTGATGGCCAGTAACTGAGGTTACCTCCGGCCAATTCTTAAACAAATCAATAAACGCGAGCGAAAGTAATATTTAAATAAGGGTACCAAAATAATCATCGGAGCTTCTATTTTTATTACAAAATTATATTGACCAAAAAGGTCGTTATTTACATAGAGAAATATCATAAAAATGCTATGTGTGTCTATTCCGCAGCCCCGCATCTAAGACTTCCCAAAAGCTATTTCCTGAAAATTGGTAAACAACTATAAGCACATGGCAGAGTGAGAAATATTATACCAAGAGTATAAGGGACACGAAATAACCATGGATCGTTCGTTAGGCCAAAACATTTACATAAACAAATCATTTAAGTAGCAGAACTGAAATACAGATATTATATAAATATATAACCATAACCACGGTACAGAACAGAATAGAACAGAGGTCACAGAAGTGACAGTCAGAACAGAGGTATAGATTCAAGAGGTGGCTCGTACGGATTCTAGAGGTGGCTCCCACAATAGTGTAACACTTAGCTCCGCACAGCACTTTGCTCCGCACAGAACAGAGGTCAATGGATCAGAGGACCACAAAGTAACCAAACAGAAGCCAATGGTTATTTAAGTCCCCCAAGGCGTGGGACTCCCGTGGTGGTACTTACAAAACATAATTATATATAAGGTCACAACCAAATATTCTTTAAAATATAAACAAATATATCCATGGGTTTTCTTTTAAGCAAATAGGGTTCAGAAATTAAATCACGTAACTGAAACCTTTATAAAACATAACTTTTATTAATATATTAATAAAATATACTTATATAAAATAGATTTTGGTAAGTCAAAACATACGTAAAATAGATTTTGGTGACTCAAGGTATAATATAACTCACCTTAACTTTAATACCTTACTCTTTCTTTTCACTATCAAAGACCCTTTCACCTTCTACTATTCTTTTCTTTCTTTCCTCTCCTTCTCTTTCTTCCCTTTCTCTCCTTTTCTTCTTTCTTTTCTTTTCTTTCTCTTCTTTCCTTTATGTTTCTCTTTTTTTTTTCTTGGTCAGCCGAATCACCTCCCTTATATAGGGAGTAGGGGTGAGCATGGTCCGGATTGGACCGGATTGGAGTAAAACTAGGACCAATTCGTTATCTACTGATCCTGAAAAATTGGAACCAATCCAATCCGTTTAAATCGTGGAACCAATCCGAACCAATCCATTTAAATACGGATTGGATCGGTTTAGAACCACGGATTTATATAATTAAATAACAAAAATATATATATAACACTTTATTTTCATAAAAATATAAATATAGCACCATATTAGTTTCACAATAGCAATATGTCTTTTCATAATAGCGACAAACTGTTCTAGAATTTAAACAACCATAAAGAAACTAGTTCCACCATAAGTATTTAGACCATTACAAATTAATACTAAAAACTAGCAAACAAAAGTAATAAAAGAAGATACTATGCAAGTTTAGGTTTGGATTTAAGTTTTATATGAAATAAGAGAAGATACTATGCAGGAGGGTGTATATAAAAAATATAGACTATTTGTATATGGTCTAGATCAGTTCCAATCCGAAACCGTGGGATTCAATCCAGAACCAATCCGTGAACTACGGTTTTTTAATTTTTCAATCCGGAACCGAACCACGGATTCAAAAAACCAATCCAAACCTACTGGATTGGACTGGACTGGATCGGATTACGGATTTCACGGATTCCTTGCTCAGCCCTAATAGGGAGGTGAACCCACTCTTTATTCAACACGCGTCCTCCCCAATTAAGTCTGCAGATTTAACTATCCTTAATAGATATTTAAGATAATTACTTTTTGACCTAATATTTTAATATAATTATATAAATAAAATAATTTCTAATTAAATTACATTTTATCTTATATTAATAGAAAATTAATTATTTATTTTATTATCACACCCATAATTATTATTATTTATATTATCTATATTATTATTATTTATATTTTGACCCCTAAACTTTTAATAATTATATTATTTTACAAAATTACGTATAATAATATATAATAAATTATATATTTTCCGAACTGAGATTAAATAATATTAGTATAAATTCTACAGAATAATTAAAAATCTGGATTGTTACAGATGTAATTCTATATTTTGCAAAATGTGAATATTTACATATTATTAGTTATTTGTTATTATACTTTTTGTTTGAACAATCATTTTTTCATTACCATTAAATAATTGAAATATATATATATTTTTTTTTTGTTTCATGTTACAGTATGAATATTCACATTTGTATGAATTTAGTTTTTCTAAGGTTAGTTGCATGTGTAATTGTAAATTGTGAACTTTCATATTATATTTTTATATGAGGTTTTTTTAAAAAGTTTTTTCGAAAGTTAGTTGTATTCTGTTATTTTTTTTTACTATGCTTGTTGGTTGAACAATCATTTTTGTTATCATTAAACAATCAAAATAGTCAATTTTTACTTTTTTAATTTTATTTTATGTTCTCACATTGCAATGTCAATTTTCACATTGGTATGAGTTTTTTTTTTTTTTTTTTTTTTTTTTTTTTTTTTTTTAAAAAAAAACCTAGTTTACATTAATTGTAAATTATGAACATTCACATTATATTTTAATATAAATTTTATTTTTTCAAAAGTTAATTGTATGTTTGTTGTTTTTGTTACTATTAAATAGTCGATTTTCACTTTTTTTAATTTTATTTTATATTTTCTCGTTGCAGTATAAATGTTTACATTGGTATAAATTATTTTTTTAAGGCTAATTATATGTTAATCATAAATTGTAAACATTCACATTATATTTTTGTATGAATTTTATTTTTTCAAAAGTTAGTTGTATATTTGTTGTTTATTGTGCATATTCACATTGTACTTTAATATGTGTTTTATTTTTTGAATAGTTAGTTGTATGTTTGTTATTTACTCTGAACATTCATATTGTATTTTGATTTTCATTCAGATTTTTTATTGCGTTATTTTTAAAATTTTCAAATTATAAAAAGGTTCGAAATTCATAATTTGAAATTTTTTTCCATGAATGTAGGAGAGATTTTCTCCTTAAAATAAAGGAGAGATTTTCTCCATATAATAATGGAAAGAATTTATTTTTAAAACGAGGGGGAGATTTTCTCCATAAAATGAGAGACTATTGTTATATATTAGTTTCAAAATAGAAATATATGTAAAAAATTAGAAAGAATGATTTGGTCATATTACATTAAATTGAACTTAATGGAATATTCAAAAAGAATATAAGTTAAATGAAATAAACACTTAAAAAGAGGATTTATCAAAAAATGACCTTTTATTTAATTATAATTTCAGAAAAATTCTTTAATTTGTCCATTCTAACAAAATTATATATGCGCCTTAATCTTTCATATATATACATATATATATATATATATATATATATTTTTTTGTTGGTGCTTTATTTAACTAAAACCCTTCATTAATCCCATAAAAATAATGTTATTATCAAACAAAATTATCAAAAGATAAAAATTCGTTTGTTTGGATCAAATTTCAAAATATACATTTGAAACTTTATCAATTTTATTAGCTTAAACAATTTTTATCTTTTTTCTTAACATTTATTATGGCAAAAAAATTCAAAATTATGATCCGTGGTTGCCGATGGTTTTCTGACATCATCACTTGTTGGGACTAATTAAAATTATAAGAATAGAATTAGATCTAATAACTGCTATTATATGATTTACGAAAAAGTCTCCCTCTCTTTTTTTTGGAAAAATTACTATTCAGGTGTATTTTTTTAAAAATAATTACATACAGATAAAAAGGTTTATAATTTAATAATTAAAATTTATAAACTTTATCATTCATTTTACAAAAAAATCAACTTTTACGCTGACGTGTTATTCCCCAATAGCTTTCCACTTGTGTGGTAATTTTCTAAAATTTCCATTAAGTTGTAATTATTAAAATTTAAAAATTTTCCACTAATTTATTATTATTCTCCCTAATTAAAATACATTTCCCATTGATTTGTATATGTTTTTTCACCCACCACCATTTTGTGACATTCTCACATTTTTTCAATGGCTGTGGGTAGGAGTGTAAAAATAACCCTTGGCCTGTGGGCGGCCTGAAACCCACTCGCGGCCTGAGATGAGCTCGGCCTGTTTCAGCCTAGGTTTGGGTCTGAGCTATCGTTTTGAAGTCCGACTCAACCCGTGGGCTCAACCCGTTGGCCCACTCAAGACCCACTTAAAAGCCCGACCCACCCGAGACCCAGTATTATTTTTAATAGAAAATAATAAAATTTTAATTAAAAAAAATAAAAAATTACAAATTATTTAGATCTGTCCAAAACCCGAGTCCAACCCAATAGACCGACCCGGCCCGATTTTTTAAAAAACACCGGCAAGACGCAGCATGAATCAGGCCCAACCTGAGCCCGGATGGGCCGGCCGGGCAGGACGAAAATTACACCCCTGGCTGTGGGCTTCATTTTTCTCCAAAACCCTACCTTCTTCTGCTAACTAAAGTCCCCATCCCCAAAACCCTCTCTCTCTCTCTCTCTCTCTCTGCTGAAAAAGCATCAATCAAAATCAATGGCGGATCTACCAGCGGGTGGGGGTTCTTCGGAGCCTGAAATTCGCAGCAAAAAGTGAGTTTTCCAATATATATTCTCTCTCTGTATGTATAAATAACACTGTCATTGTTCGCAATTGTTCTCATCTTGTTTATCTCTCTCAATGTATATGTATGTATGTGTATGATAGAAGTTTTTTCTGCAACGGTTATGCCAGAAATTTGGTTTTGATTTCATTTTTATTGTGTGAGTTTCGAATAGTGCTCTCAAGAGAGAATTTAAGAGCAAACAAAAGGCAGAAGAACGACAACGTAAAGATGAAGAAAAGGCAAAGCAGGTGCGGTACATTGATTATGCTTTCTGTTGTTTTTCTTCGGGTCCAAAATGCTCTGTTTGGTTGCCAAGAAAATAGGAGAAAATTCGGTTAAAATCTTTGTTAAAATCTGAAATTCAGTTTTCTTAGAAAAATAATTACACTATGTTTGTTTGGCAATCTAGGGGGTGGAAAAAAGAAGAGAACTGATTTGTTAAGTTAAGAGAGAAAAGAAAAGAAAATATTGCGTTTTTTCTCCCTTCTGATTGTTAAACTGGAGAGAAAAGTAAAGAACAGATAGTGATTTCTATCAAATTTTGTTTTATAAATAACTTTTTATGATTTTATTTCTTTAGTACCTAAATTGACAATTTTGGTATTATAAAAAATTCGTAATAGTTCCATTTCTTTTCTCTGCCAATGTGGGTTATAATATAACTCCATTTCTTTCCATTTATCCTAATTTCTCTCCTCTTTAGTAATCAGACAAGTGATTAGGACCAAAAGAAATCAATCTTTTATTTTCTCTCCTAATCCTTCAATCCAAACAGATGCTAGAGTTATTCGGTCAAGTTGGTGGAGTGTTTCTTCTTTCCATTTGATTCTCAAAAGCCAAACAGAGCGTAGAATAAACTTGGGTTATAGTTTACAGGCTCTTTATAATGTCAATTGGTTTATTTTTTGTTGAGACAAATTTGCTTTACAAAGAACCAGGGCTAGGAAGAGATCTTAGGCCTCGTTTGGGAACATGTTATTTCAGTAACTTTATGGCTAAAATATGAGGTAAAAAAAAACTAGTAGGTTTAGGATGGTTTTTTACTTTTTACAAAAAAAAGTGCAAAATGTAAAGAGAAAATAGAATCTTTGATTTTTTTATATAGTTTATTAGCTTTTGGATATGGCTTATAAGCTGATTTTTTTACTTATTACGAAAAGACGTGTAGAAAAGTAGAGAGATGATGTGACCCAAATAAGCCAATAAGTTGGCTTTTTTAGTTGTTGCCAAAAGAGGGACTTTTTGGCTTTTAGACTAAAATGCACGTTTGTGTGTCTATCTGGTACTGTGTATGTAAAACAAATTTAGGTTCAAAATGTAGCTTGGGAAAGTATATGTTTACTTGAATTTTTAAAGTATTATATTTATCTAATTAAAAACCATGTCACATTAGTATATAATTTACGAAACAAATTGTAATCATAATTGTTACATGTCCTTTAACATGGCTGTTTGCATGGGAAGCTATATTGTGGGCATTTAATGGAGAAAATGGTTGGGATGTTTAAATTAGAGTGAGAATCTTATTTGGTCTTGGGAGTTGTTCAGTTGATGGGTTGCAAATAAATTTTGGCTTTGAATTTTATGTTGATTCCAAGTTTCAAAAAGCTGTCCAACATCAAAATATTTATTCCTTTATGAAAGGCCCATGTGTGTTTATTCTGGTTTAATTTTTTGATAATTCCGATCCAGTTTTGATGAGTTTAGATGTTCAACTTCCGTATGTTTCAATTTATACAATTCAAGTATGTAGAAATATCTTGGGCTTTGTCATGGTTTCCCAAAATATATGGCACATGGTTGCAATTTGATGGAAGCAATGTGAAATTTAGTGCATGTCATATTTGGAAGTGTAGTTCTATTTTTGTCTTCATGGTCAGAAGTTAAGACTTCTATTATCTTCAAAGTAAGTTATATTTTCCATTCTACGTTCTGACAATGGTGCAATAATCTCTAATGGTGCTGACAGTCAACCTCTCAGGTTCAGAAACCCCAAGCGGCAGATGACGAGGACATGGATCCAACGGTAAATCTTTCTTGTTACCTGCTTGTCTCTTAGTTCCTAACTTAATAATTGTAAGTTGAATTTTGTCATTTTCCTCTCAAATATAACACAAGCCTTTAGTTTTTCTTGACCTTAATGCATTTTTCTAGATAAGCAAACTTTATGCTTTTTTTGCCTGCAGCAATACTTCGAAAATAGGCTGAAAGCCCTTGCAGCTCATAAGAGTGCTGGGATTAATCCCTATCCTCACAAATTTGATGTTTCAATGTCTATCCTTGACTATATAGAGAAGTATACATGCCTTAATAATGGGGATCATCTTGAGGATGTTCAAGTATCTTTGGCTGGTATTTAAATCTATAAATCTGAAAATATGTAGGGTATTATCCATCATCATCAATTCCCCCCCCCCCCCCCCCCCCGCCCCCGGGTTAATCTGTATTATATTTCTCTTTTGCAAGGACGAATCATGAACAAGCGATCGTCTTCATCGAAGTTGTTCTTTTATGATTTACATGGTGGTGGTGCAAAAGTCCAAGTTATGGCTGATGCAAGGTATTTAATCATTGTTATTTATCTTCATCAAACAGGGGCCCCATCTGCTTGCTACTTTCAGATTCTTCGTAGGATGAAGGTCACTGGGTGAAACATCTTTCATTTTGAATGAGGGCCATCTTAAATACTTGAACCATTTTCAGATGTACTATTTGACTATTTTGAGGGATTGTTTTCTACAAATTGACCTTAGAAAGTTTCCATCAGTAAAAGTAACTTTTTATTAAAAGGTTTCAAGCTGAGCCTAGTTTGGAACTTGTTGAACTTGACTATTAATTGACAAGCTTGAAGAAATGCTCTAGCATGGCTCTGCTATTTAAAATAACAGCCCAGCTTCAGCATTATGGTTTGTTTGTCTGACCTATACGAGTGCTAGAATTTTTCTGGGGATGTATACCTTTTTGTTGTACTTTATGTAATATTTTGGCATGTGCATCGTCATTTTAGTTGTAAATATTTTTTTAGCATAGTTTTGCATAGTTGAAGTGTAGAGTAGAGTCATATATGTGAAGCTGTAAAAGGTTTAAAATATGAAGTATAATCTGTTGTTCAGTCATTATCAGTGGCTCCCTTAAAAACTCGAATTTCTCATAGCTCTCTTTCTTTGGCTAACAATAGCTAGTATTGATGTTTCTTCTTGGTACTACTTCTTTGAGCTCAATAAGTGAAAAAACAGAAAAGAAGAAATGCACTCATTCAGAAGTGCCAAGAGATTATTATTCCTTCCAAACTGATGTCCACAGAACTAACAAAAGCCTAATTATTCAATTTTAACATAAATTCATTAACAAAGTTTAATCGAACAATAACAATTACACTTCCTACTGCTCAATCATAAAGGCAGGGTCTTTGTTTCTTTTGCTATCTAAAATTGCGGGACTGCAGTTGTCTGTCTTTCATGACTGGTGAATTGTGATTATACAAGCTACGAAATGTAGGATACTATTATTTTATGATGACTACTGCAGGACATCGGAGATGGATGAAGCTGAATTCTACAAATTCCACTCTGGTGTGAAGCGTGGAGATATTGTTGGTGTTATTGGGCATCCAGGTTTGGAATACTTTACATATTATTAATTTACAACTTCTGTTGGTATTTAATTATCTTGTATTGTTTATTGGGAAGGTAAATCATAGGCCTTGATCAATAAGTAATATCTATTTATGTTCACTCGAAGCCCTTCTGCCTCCACATATGACAGAAAAAATGTCCTTTAGATACAGGTTTTTGTACTTGTGAGTTGGTTTGCTAGATCATGGTAGTTAATTAAACGACTTTGAAGTAGGACTAGGATTAAATTGATTTGCATTACCTCTACTAGAATAAACACCCACATAAAATCTATTCGACCTCCATCTTGACTAAAAAATTCCAGTTAGGGTGTAAGGAGGTGTCAACTCATTTGATAGATACTTAGGAAAAAAAAAAAAAAAGGAGCCTATTGTAAACAAGTCAAGCTCACTTGAGGCATGAGTAGGGGTTGTTAGAGCTGAATCTAGGTTTGTTTATCAGAAAAACGTGCTTGAATGAGCCAATTCTCTAGCCGTGCTCATAAATAGCTAAGTTCATTTGCAACCCTAAATTGACGTAAACACTTGATGAATGCATTGGCAGCAAGTTCAGAGTCACTTGTCCCTCAAATGTCTTGCTTTAAGATCCACTCCCTAAAGCTTGTTGCAGATCTCTGACATTACATCCAAATGCTTCCTCTTTCATTAGCTTTGTAACTAAGACACCATGTAAGGAATGGCAACTGACGGGAAATGAATGAAGCTGAAATCTCCAAACATTTGGTAAATACTGAAAGATGGCCTGTTCTTTCTGTTTTTATAAACTCTTTCCCTAAAACTTATAGCAGGTCCTTTTTATTTTATTATTTTTTTTCCCTGGTCAATGCAATAATGCTTTTAGGGGCTTCGTGTAGTAGATGCTGCAGTGGATACATTTCACTTCAGATTTGTATATTTTAATAGAGCTTATTTCGTTAGTATTTTGTTTCTTTTCTAACGCCTTTCCTTCCCTTCTTTTAGGAAAAAGTAAAAGGGGAGAGTTGAGTGTTTTTCCACGATCATTCATAGTGTTGTCCCATTGTCTCCATATGATGCCAAGGCAAAAAGCTGTTCCTGGTTCGGAAGATACAAAGGTGAATAGACTTCGTTTTGTGATAAATTCAACGTTTTTGAGTTCTTTTGTTGACATAAAAAGTTTTTTTGTTGTACAGGATGTATGGATCCCAGGTAGTGCCCGGGATATAGATTCTTACATACTAAAGGATCAGGTATCAAATAGTATTTGAGCAGTTTGTTTAGTTATTGCTGCCCCAACCTAAAAAATGTGCTGAATTCATTTTGTTTTATGCTAGGAAACTCGATATCGTCAACGGTACTTGGATTTAATGTTGAACATGGAGGTTCGTCAAATATTCAAGACCCGAGCAAAGATAATTTCTTATATCAGAAGCTTTCTTGACAAGCTTAATTTCTTGGAGGTAAAGCTGTATGTCAGTTGTCATGATTCTTGCTTTGATGGCATATTATTTTTCTCAACTCAGCTTCATTTATTATTATTATTTTTTTCTGTTGATTCATTATGTTGTCTCCACACTTTCAAGGTTGAAACACCCATGATGAACATGATTGCCGGGGGAGCAGCTGCTCGTCCTTTTGTGACCCACCACAATGAACTGAACATGAAGCTGTACATGCGTATTGCACCTGAACTTTATCTCAAGGAGCTAGTTGTCGGTGGACTGGACCGTGTCTATGAGATAGGAAAACAATTCAGGAACGAGGGAATTGACTTGACGCATAATCCTGAGTTCACTACATGTGAGTTCTACATGGCTTTTGCAGACTACAATGACTTGATGGAGCTTACAGAGAAAATGTTGAGCGGTAAGTGACAATTTTGGGCATAAGCATGCTCTGGTTCTTTCCTTCGTGTCATTAATTCTTTTAAAAGTATTTGGTTCCCTCAGTTTATAATTATTTTGAAATTATGTTAAATTAAAACAGGGATGGTCAAGGAACTTACTGGTGGCTATAAACTTAAATATCATGCGAATGGGTTGGATAATGACCCAATTGAGATCGACTTCACACCTCCTTTCAGGTATGTTGATGTAGGCAATGCTTGTGTTAATTAAATTGACTCAATATTGTCCCTTCACATCACTCTGAAAATCTCATTTAGAAAATCTCTTATCTGGTTTTTAACTTTTGCAGGAGGATTGATATGATAGAAGAGTTGGAGAAGATGGCAAATCTCAGTATACCCAAGGATATTTCGAGTCTTGAAGCTAACAAATATTTGTCAGATGCATGCATGAAATTTGATGTCAAATGCCCTCCTCCCCAAACAACAGCTCGTTTGCTGGACAAAGTATTTATCAATTATCTTTGCTTTCTCTCTGCAAAACATGTTTTTATTGTTGTAACCCCCATTATTAACCATTTGATAACCAATGTTCTGGCCACGTGGATAAAATTTGTTTCTACCTTTTGAGGAGTTACTAAGTTTGACTCTTCAGACTCCATAGTAGCTTGAATGGTGTGTTGGGAGCTTAGGCTTTAGGTTTATGGAGAGGAAGAAATGGAGATGAATCTCCTAAATATTAAGGACCAGTGTGGCTTTACTGTTATCTAGTGGATGGCTTCAAATAATGATTTGTTATGGTCGTTTCTGACATTTTATTGATGCCACAGTTGTAGTCATACAATTTCGTTTTGTTTGTTGAAAAATACAGTTATAGTCATACAAATTAGTCTTGTAGCATGAAACATGAGAGTAAGATACAAACTGGGAGTTAACTAGTGGTTGGCTAATAAAGGAAGGAGGTTAATAAACGATTTTACCTGCCAAAAAAAGGCTAATAGAGCACCTTTATCACTCTCCAATGCTATATTTTTGCGTAATGATGATTTTGATTTATCATTGTGTGATTTGATGCTAATCAGTTTAGTCCTGCTTTTGCCTTTGAATGTGCCTTGGGTGATTTTCATTCTTTGCATACATAATAACCCCACATACACATCCTGGGGTTTTATTTTTTATTTTTTCATTCAGGTTTAGTTTTTAAAATTCAGTTAGCTATCATAATCTTCAAATGGTGCAAGTAGTTTCTATTCTTTTCATTAACCAGTGTGTTTGTGATCTTTTAGGTCTAGTTGTTTGTTTCTATGTCCACTTTTATTCGTAGTAACATTTTACTTTAAAAATGTATCTGAATATAAAAGTAGAAGTCTTGTATGGGTTTGTTTTTGATTTCTACATAACATGGATGTTGCAATTTAAAAATATGGCTCAGATTTGTATATTTTATATGATTAATGATTACATTTCTGTGAGTGCAGCTTGTGGGGCACTTTCTGGAGCAGACATGTGTAAACCCTACTTTCATTATTAACCATCCCGAGATAATGAGTCCATTGGCAAAGTGGCATAGGGCAAAACCTGGCCTGACTGAACGTTTTGAATTATTTATCAACAAGCACGAGGTATGTGATTTAAGCTAAGGATTTCTAGTTTATTTTTATGAATCGTGGTCTTATACGTGTATATACTATATATTACTTTAGTGTGTGCTTTTTATTATCTATATTCTGTACCTCAGCTTTGCAATGCATACACGGAGTTGAATGATCCTGTGGTACAACGCCAACGGTTTGCTGACCAACTCAAGGTATCAATAATATTGTTTGGAATTGAGTCTTATTGATATCTCTGTCATGTTGCATATGTTCTTGACTGAACTTTGTATGGTGAAAATTTCAGGACCGACAATCAGGCGATGACGAAGCAATGGCTTTGGACGAAACATTTTGTACATCTCTCGAGTATGGTTTGCCTCCAACTGGTGGTTGGGGATTGGGTGTCGACCGACTTACAATGTTGTTTACAGATTCACAGAACATCAAGGTTTGTGTTCTACCTTTGTGTGGCACTGTGCAAATGTTTGTGTTTTCAGTTTCTCTTTTTGGTTGTTCTTTGTGGTGCTTTTCTTTTTCTTTTATTGTGTAATTTTTTTGAATTTATGGATGGTGTTGGTTTGGTGGGTCATGGGTTGGGCTCTGTTTGGGTGGATGTTGGAAGTTTCACATTATATAATAAAAGTTCTTTGTGAGCTTTTTTATTCAATTTTTAAAATTTATTTATTTGACAGGAAGTTTTGCTCTTTCCAGCCATGAAACCCCAAGATGAACCTCCTACTAAAGGTAAACAATCTAATAAATTCTGACGTGTGTCATGCATGGGTTTTCAATTGGCTGATGAGGAAGGCATTTCCACATTTTCTAGCGCATTAGTGATCAACATAATGCATATTCTTGTCGAAATCAAGCACTATATTAGATTTTTGGGCTGAGTACAATCAGCGGTCTTGGCTTAAGGGTTTTTATTGGTGAGTTGAGCATAAGGAAGCCAGAATATTTGTTTTTTTCGGCGGGGGTGTTTGAGCTCTAGAAAACAGTACCTCACACGTCAGGGTTAATTTTGTAAGGTTTTGGAAGAAGGGTAAGAGAAAGGATGAATTAGGTCTAGGCTTAGCTGAGGCTTAAAAACCAACTTATTGGCTAAAAAATGACCATTTTGCTAATTAAATGTGATTCACTCCTGAATAAGTCAGACACAGGCAAAAGCCTAACCATAAGTAGCCTACTCTACAGTAACGAGAAAAATTACGCAAGTACCCATCATAAAAAATGAAGGGAAAACAGTATTTAAACATAAAGTCATTAATTCCCTAGGTAAGTTTTTAAATTAGAATCCCACCAAATAATTATTTTGGGCCTTGGAATCTGGCTTTTGCTCTCCTTTTTGAAAAGTTTTCTAGCATATTCTTTGCATTAATGTGTGCTCCGAATAATTTGTTGATTTTATAATTATTTTTTAAAAATTAGTTTCTAACATCATTTAATTTACTTTCTTCAGCAACAGCAACAGCATTGGATTGAAATTTTGAATTCATGAGTGGGGGAGAAGAAGCTTAATTTATAAGTAAAAAATCAGCTTATGTTCAGAGCTATAAGCTATAAGCTGTTAGGTTATAAGTTATAATCACTTTCCTATAGCTCTACTAAACGGGGCCATAGACAACCATGGCTGCTCAGGGGCTCTAATTCTTCTACTCTGGTATATAGGGTTGGTAGGGTTTCCCTCTTATGTTGAATGCAAAGCCTTTTATTATATGACAAGAGATTTGAACTATTCTCTCTCTCTCTCTCAATGCTCTATGGTTTCTCATAGTAGTTTTGACACTGGATTAAATCTTGTTACATGTAATGTGAGAAGTTTATCGTTGCTACACTTGATAACTGTTAATACTAAAGTGTATTGAAAATGAATCTTTCTGCTTTTTAGTTGTGCTCTATTTGGTTTGGTTTAAAACATTTTCTGGATAGCATTTTCATGTGTATGGTTGCCACTCTTAAAATGATGTACTGGTTGCTATGGTATATGCTGTTTTAATGTTAATTTTATTGTATTATTGTTCTTTTAATAGAACTTGGTAAATTTAATATCACTCCATGTGGCCACTTGATCTTCACAATTAACAATTCTTTGGACCTAAAAGGAAGCCTGAAAAGAGTCTCATTTTGATATTATCAAAAAACGAATCATAATCGAATGTATTTAGAAGCTCCCAACAAATGAGTACAGTCAACAAATGCCACCAAAGAGGCAAAAACAAGTTCCAAACAGTCATAAAGTGGACCTTATTATTATTGTTCAAAAAAATGATAACATAATTATATTAAAATAAAAGAAAGCATCATACGTTTATTTTATATTTTTTGATTTGGAAGTGTCCGAATATGTTTTTGCAGAATCTATAGCAACAGCTGGCCTTTCCTTTTGTTATCTCTCCACTAGCCCCTGGCTAACTACTTATGTCTGTTCTCTCTCTCCAATAAAATTATCGGGGAAATTACCCATAGGTCCCATGTGAAACATGTGGTCTCCATGTAATTCCATAACTTTTTCACTACACCCAAAAGTCCTTTCCTCTCCCTCTCTCTGGTTTTTGCTTCCCTTCCTCTCTCGTTTTTTTTTTTACATTTTTCTCTCATCGTGTTTGTCATGGAAGTCGACCACCGGTGATCATGTCTTTCTCCATTGATCGGGGTTCATTGATAACAACCAACCATCGAAATCAACTCTGACGAAGAAGATGATATATTTTCCGACGAAAAAGATGAGTGGATCTACTTAGATCTGATGTAGATCTACTCAGATCTACATCAGATCTGAGTAGATCTACACAGATTTGGCTAGATCTAAACAAAAAATAGTTGCCGGAGTACAATCCTCTCTCTATATCCGTCTTTCCCCTTCGATCTCTTTTTTTTTTTTTTTTTCTCTCTCTGCTATACACTTCTGTTTTTTTGTTCTAATGGAGAAAATTTTCGAATTCTGAACAAGTAGTTTTCGAGTTTTAGTTACAGGCGGTGAAAACTGTAATGTTTTCGAGTTTTAGTTACAGGCGGTGAAAACTGTAAAATTTTGCAGTTTCAAATTTTTTTTTTGGTGCTGGAATGAATCATGGTTTAAAACTGTAAAATTTTGCAGTTTTATAACATTCTTTAGAACTGTAAAATTTTACAGTTTCATAACATGTTTTTTAATTTTTTTTTTCCCGGCAATATTCTAGACATTCCGGTGAGTCTCCGGCGACCGTTAAACGGAAGTCCGACGGTAGTAAGATGTGAACAGTGTTTGTAAATTAAAAAAAAAAAAAAAAAGATTTTTTGGTAACAATTAAAAATGTGTTGGACTAATTGGTGCAAGTATTTTGTTTTGGGATTAGCTGGGTTTTGAACTTGTTACATGGGACTTATCAGTAAGTTCCCCAAAATTATCAAAATATTTGGTAATTCGAATTTGAATTTGTCTAAATAGTCTTAATTTGTGCATGCCTGGTCGACCTTTTAGACAACTATCTGGACGACCATCGCAATTGTCACTCTTGTCGACCGTGATTGCCACCTTATTGTCAGTCAACTGCTCGGATGATCGGCAAGTCAAAACTCGGGTCATTTGGTCAAATTCAAATTCGAATTATGTAACATTGTTGATTCTTCATCAAAGTTTATGGACGAAAAGGGGAGAGTAGAAAAACTCGGTAAATTTAATTCGAAACGGTGAACTCATGCAGTTGTACTCGTTTTTGAAATTTCTTCAAATTTATTAATGGCTTGAATCTTACATATTCAAATTTGGATTTTAATGAGTTGAATATAGATACACCTATTAGGTTTAGATATAAAACAACCAAAAAATAAGAAAGTCTCCGGCTTCCACTATTCCCTCCACCATTTATTGGACAAAGAGTTCTATCAATTAAACAGATTGACTCAATTCAATTAAATTCAATTTGCTAAAATATATTTTTAAATAGGCAAATTTCAATTCAATTTGCTTAAATCTATTTTTTAATAGGCATATTTAAATTAAATTATTTTAATACATAATTCATTTTGACGGTCTAGAACTGCAAATACACAGCCATTTGCCACTTCTAAGAAACACCTATATATACACCCAAACACTAGGGGACAGAATCCATAGTTTCTTTAATTAGCACCAATAATTCAGCCCAGTGTAAATTAGACTTTGCCCCCCTATACTTTGCATCAAATTTTATGTTAGTCTCATTTATATAAAATTATGATAGTTAACTCTTTGTATTTTTGGTCAAATCCCTCTTTGATCCTTACACAAGCGTTAATGTCTCTCTTCTATTACTTCATTGTTTAAATCTTAACAAAATTCAATTATGTGACAAGAATGTAACTACGAAATGATGGTAAAAAGAAAATTATCCATCTTTCTCACAAATATACACTTTGTTCTACGTGATAAGTACATAAGAGTTATAATATATATATATATATATATATGTTTGTATGCTGAAAATTGGGATGAAGAGGCAAGAAAATAGAACTTTTTAAATAAAAAATGACAGTAGAGAAATCGTTCAGAAAAATAGAAATAGATAGAAGATTGTGTTACTGTGAAAAATAGAGTTTCGTGATTCTAATTTATGTAAAATTCTAGTTCATCTTCTTAATTGTTCACAATTTGTGTTTTGTTTTAGCCTAATACAGTCATAATTTTATGTAAATTTTGGGACAAGATGTATTGGTAGAAAATAGAGATGATTTTTCTTTCTTACTCTCATTTCGTAGTCACATTTTTATCTAATGATTGAATTCTGTTAAAGATTTAAACAATGAAATAATAGAAGGGGAACATTGACACTTGTATAGAGACCAAAGTGAGATTTGATCAAAAGTGAAAGGAGTTGACTGTTATGATTTCATGTATAAGAACCAAGTGGGATTGACTAAAAATACAAGAGGTTAACTATCACAATTTCATGTATAAGAACCAAAATGAGATTTGACTAACAATACAAAAGGTTAACTGTTATAATTTTATATATAGAGACTAAAATAAAATTTGATATAAAGTAAAACGGTGCAAAGTGTAATTAACCCTTCAGCCAAAGTCTTTGTTCCTTATTTTTCATTATCCTTTCTATTTATTTCAATCAACTTCTTTTTTCTTCTTCGTTTTCTTTTATATTTTTGGTAAATTACACTCACCTCCACTAAGGTTTAGTAAAAATGAAATTAGCCTTATTCATCACTAATTCATTAACTGTATAAATGAAAAAATGATATTATTTTCCTTTTAATACTGAAATATATATATATATATATATTATTTCAGTATTTATTCATCATTTGTATTAATTTTGATTACTTTAATCTTGTTAAAAAAGAGATCAATATAATTACGTCAAACATATGAGACTAACTAATCTAGGATTAACTCCATATTTTTTTCAAATCTCAATGAATGAGAATACAATTTACCCTTTATTTTATTTTTATTTTTATTTTTGTACTAGGCTTTAAAAAGAATGTATGAACCAACCAACATGGTGGGACTATTACTATTATGGGCATTTGGATAAACAATAGTATTACATAGTGCATGAATCATGACCATTATTAACTCCTAGTCTAACATTCTTCCATTCTCATCGTATCTTTAGTGATATAGTTCGTGTCACACTATTGAGATAATTATGTTAATTTTAAATTTTTGATTCATAAATTTAAATTAATTTTTTTTTCAAAGATTTATATTTTAAAGAAAAATATTTGGGACCCTCTTTGGGGAGAATCCCCACACTCTCAAAGTATTCATGACCCTCCATGCATGTGTAGGATCCACTCATGTATGTGTGTGGTCCACATCATGAGTGATCCAGATTTATGAGAATTTTGTGAGGTCTTATGAGGGTGGGATCTCAATCATTGCTCTATTTTAAAAGAGAAATGTTTGGGAATCCCTTTTATGGGGTTTCAGGACCCCTAATTTGATATTGGCCCTTGATATGTGTGTGGGGTCTACTTATATATATATATAGACCCCACGCTATAAGTGGTTAGGATGAGAATGGGGGTTGTGGAGGTCATATATTTGTGGGAGTCTCTATCACAATTGATTATATCTACAAAAACAAACGCTCGCAAAATGATCAAAATATCCCTCCATCTCTCACGCGCGTTTTATTTCTATGTTTTTTAACTTTTATTTGAGATGTGAGTTGATTTTTTGATTTTTTTTAACTATTTTAGTTTAGAGCTAAAAAAATTTGTTTGGATAAATTTTTTAACTTTTTTTTGATTTGTGCAAGAGAAAAAATAAAAAAATTATAAGTTAAATGTAATATTTTACCCTATTTAATTAAAATAACTAATTTTATTCTATAAAATTATTTTAGCCCAAAATAATATCCTTAGAATCATTTTATTTCTTTTTATTTTATGATTCTCTCTCTCTCACTCATCTTTCCTCAAATCTCCGATCGCAGATATGATGATGATGAACGTACAACGGCGGCGCAGTTGGCGGCAGTGTGCGGCGAGGTCGAAAGATCTCGCTGTGGCCGTTGGTCTCCGTCGAAGGATCTAAAGATGGCGTCGGCCAATCTGAGCTCTCTCTCTCTCTCTCTCTCTCTCTCTCCTCCAGCACCACCGCTGGTGAACTCTCTCTCTCTACTTGCTCTACTCTTCCTCCGTCGTCAATGCCGATGAAGCTCCGATTTCCTAAGGTTTCTTCGTCTTCAAAACCCTAACCCTACCTCTACATTTGCTTCGATCAAAACCAGAGCCGAGACCTTGGCCAAATTTCAGAAACCAGAAATCAGATTAATGTCTTAAATACGGCGATGCCAAAGATATCGAACAACTCCTGAAATACGGCGAGCGATTGAGTGAGGTCAAAAACAAGTCTCAGGTTCGTAAATTCAATTCTAGGGTTTTGTTCTTCAATTTTAATTTGCTGTGGTTTTGTGTGTTTGTTAATTTGAATTTTTTTTGAATTGAAACATCATGTAGATGATTACCGAAGCATCATTAGGCTGTCAAAAGCAAGAGCATTAAGGCGAAGCAGTAATCTGCACAACTCATTTCTAGATTCTTCAGATTCTTCCCAGAGCTCTCGGACTTGGTTGTCGATTCCCATATCGATTTGTGCGAGGCAGAGGAGCTTGGGGTTAGTCACCACACAATATATATATATATTCTCAATTTTGGACTTTGTTCGTGGGAGGTTCTTTTTTGTTTTGATTTTTCCAGAATTTGTTCTTAAATTTAGGGTTATCTGATGTGAACCCTTTCAGATCTGTCCCAAAATCACATATCGATGTTGAATCTGTGGAAGATCTGCAAGAATAGTATTGAAGATGGGGATGATGAGGTCGTTGAGGCACCATCTGTTGAAAAATAACAGATCTGTGGTTGTTATTATTATGAATTTTGTTATTGTGATGTGAAATCATTTTTTTTTTAATGTAAGTTTAGATCTCTTCTTGTTGTTGATGATGATGATTTGTTGTTGTTGATGATGATGATGAAGTTGGTGATGATGATGAAACAGATAGAAAAAATAGGCCTTTGAAATTCAACAGATAAGGAAAATTTCAACAGATATCAAAATTACAACAGATCAAGTAATAAATTTCAACAAATAGAGTGAGAAAGAAAAAAGAGGTGTAAAAATTCAACAAATCAGGTGGTAAATATCGACAGATAGCAAAATTTTGAACAAATAAGGGCAAACAATTAAACAGATAATCAAAAAATTTGAACAGATTAATATAAATTTGAACAAATAGAAAAAAAAAATTAAATAGATAGATATAAATTTAAACAAATAATTAATGAAAAATCAGCAAATAAAAAAAAGTCAGGGCTAAAATTGGAAACAAATGTTCTCTAAAATCAACAAAAAGATTTCTTACTAAATTATTTCACAAAAGGTGAATCTCTCATTAACAAAAAATATTCACTGGATATAATGTCTTATATCCATTTTATTTTAGATTTTTCAATAATTATCTCATTAATTTTCTCTTTTAGTATACTTAAAGTGATTGAAACTAATGTTAATAATGTATAGATATTGAAATAAACAATATATATATATGTATATATATTATATTTTTTTTTATTCATATGATTAATAAATTATTAATAAAAAAATTTAAGGGCAAATTAAATTTTAAAAGATGTTAATGTAACTATATGCGGAAGTAGACATGATGCATGGGGAAGAAAAATGCCTCTATTTTAGGTAGGACCTACAAAAAAAAATCAAGAAATTTAAGTGCATCTTTGTGCATGATGAGTTGAAACAATCTCCAAGTGTTCAGCTTAAAAAATAAACAAAATAAAATAAGAGCGTTGCATCCCATCAATTATTTTAAATTTTTATTTTTTAGTTTTATTTTTTATTATAATAATAACTTCAAATGAAATTATTAAAAAAGATATCAATAATTTTGGAACACACCATCTTATAGTTATGCCCACACATCCACCACATCATGAGTTAGGGTTTATAAGAGCATCTACCTTCATCACCACCCATCCATCTTCTCCAAATCTCACATTCAAAATCTACCCACCCTCAAAATATTGAAAACATTTGGCGGCAACGATGGCAACCATTTGATTACATACACTTCTCTTGTACTGACAATAAGTGAAAGTCTTTCCGACAACTACAACTTCATGAGGCGAGAGGAGTACAACAATAAAAACTCAAATAGAGGTTTACAACGTTGATGGTGTTCTTAGCTCAGAAAATATTGATCTTGTGAAGATAAGTTTATTGAAAAAAATAGCAAAAATAATATAAAATGTTCGTCATTTTTCTAGGATTAAACTCCCGAACAAATGTTCAAAATTCGAGATTCGGGAACAGGAAATCAAACATTTCTTATTTGTTCAGGAACAGATAACCGAAGCCGTAGTAGAAGCAGACAAATAAATGAGGTCAGACCACCCTTGGGTGGTCAACCAGGGGGTGAAATCATGTCCAGTTTTGCTCACACAGAGAGCATATAAGTACAGTGAGGCCATGAATGAATGACAGAAAATCAACTAGAGAAACTGAAAGTTGATTGTGTTGTGTGTGTGAAAAAAGATGATAGAAAAAAAAAATCAAATAGATTGACAAACCTCGTAATGAAGTAGAAAAAAAAACTTCTTAATCATCACAATTTTTTTCTACTAGGTTTGGAAGGTTGCACCAATCGTGGGTTTTGTTAAGATTTTGGGAGGAAAGCTTTTTAAGGTGTGAGGTGTGGGGGTGTGTATTTGAATGGGTGGAATGTTTTTATAAAGATAATTTAGTACTATTTGAGAGGAGAAAAGAAAATTTATAAGAATTTTACAATTTATAAGTGAAGGTCTAAAAAAATAAAATATTCAAAATAATTAATGGAATACTAATAACGACGGTCTAAAATAAATGGAATTCCAACCCATAATAGAAAAAGAATCAAGAGAGAGAGAGATTTCAAACACTCTGTTAGTTCACCCGGCACACTGATAGTAGTGATTTTTTTCCATGGGTTCTCGATTATTTATCGTGAGAGACAAATCTGTAAAGTCATAAACACTGACAAGGAACGAAATTTTGAGTTTTTTTTATTTTATTTTGTATTTTGATGTTACATTAAATTTTTTTTTAAAAAAATTGAGGTTTTCATTCCATCTATAAATTGAAAAGAATCAAAATTTCTGAGTAAGCGAATTTTTTTTAAAAATATTTTTTTAGGTAAATCATTAAGAGGTGTTATTTTTGGAACTTATTACCTATTAAATCCTATTAATAAATTTATTAAATAATAAATTTATCAATCTCTTTTATTTTTATAAATAAATTTATAATGATAAATTTATCAATCAGAATCTATAAATAAATAAAGTTATTTAATAGGACTAATTGATAAGTGATTCTAATTTTTTATTTTATTTTATTTTATTTTTTATTTTTTTTTTAGGGTAAGTTAGCAGTGAATGAAAGCGAAGTTAGGAGAGACGTTTCATATACGTTATCTTACCAATATGTTAATTAAGGCCTTGTTTGGGTACTCCTAAATAATCCAAAAAGTCAAAAAGTTACTCAAAAAGTTAAAAAGTTAACACTATTCACCAAAAGTCAACAATTACGGCTGCACAACTCCCAATTCAAATTTTCCTCTAAAAACTAATTTTCACAATTTTTTATTACACATTTTTCCATAAAAAGTCAAAAAGTTAACCCAAACATCCATATTTTCAACCTTAATTTTTTAGTCAAAAAAGACAAAAAATACACTTATTTAGTCTTCCCAAACTTGGCCTAAATTGCACAATCTGTTTTTAAAGTATACCGTTTACTTCATTTTGGTCATACTTTTTAATTTGTATCAATTACATCTTTAAATTATACGCATGAATTTAGTGTGTTACGTTCCATAAATACTGTTAACTTTAATATTGTATTTGATTGAGAGATTTGAAAAGAAATTTAGAAATTGAAAGGGAAAAGGTGTGTGAAATTAGGTGAAATATAGGTATATATTTTATTCAGATTTCACATAATTTTTCTGTTTCCCTTTCCAAATCTCTTCTCAAATTCTCCAATTGAAAACACTGAAATCATCCTTATATTGATGAAATGGCTCACTTCCATACTACTTATGTCCATTTTTAATTTGATTATTCTATTTAAATTTTCATTAATTTTTTTATGTATACACTTTATGAGATTGACAAGTGTCTTAAAATCATCAATTTTAACTTCCAGCATGAACCAAATGATCAAAATGAAACTAGATTTTAAACATAGAGACCAAATTATTCAATTTAAAACAATATGGATCAAAGTGAAATTTGGATCAAATTTTAAGGTTAAAATATAATTAATCCTAAATTTTTATGTTTTTGTGGTTAACGAGTAAACTCACTAAGCCTGTCCTTGACCGATTTTAAAATTAACTACTTAATATCAGTTTAACCGGAGTAAGACGAGATACAAATCTCGAGTGTATGCACTGACTCTCTAACGCACACACCATTTAAGTTAAAAAGTGTAGCTGTCAGGATTTGATTCTACACCTAAACCGTAGATACGATTTGTCTAGTATTTTGAAGGGACGTCCTAAGATCATTACAACAAAATCCCCGAGAATTAATCCTAAGAAATGTAAAACTTAAAAGCTCAGAATTTATACCCAATATCTTACTAAAGTGCCACAACTACTTTGGTTAATTTTTATATTTATTACACGCGAATATATAAATCAGGGTAGAAAAAAAAAGGCGCATAATAAGGATAGAGACAGCTAACAGTACAAAAGCATTTCCCACGTAAGAAAGACAACAAGAGAGACATCTTGATTGTCATTTCTACAATGCAACCTATTTTGGAAGAAAAATGATTTAGACCTTTAAAAAAAAAAGTACTTTTAATGGAGTTTTAATTTGTCTTTTTCTTCTCTTTTTTTTGTCTTTTATTTCATTGTTTTTTTTTTTAATTTATTTATAATTCCTGGACAACTTATTAGAGTTGTACGGCAGAAGCTCTAATTAGAACTCTGCAGCAGCTCCCATTTTGGAAAGTAGGAACTTGAATGGTAGTTTTTGGATTTTTTTTTGTTTTTTTGTTTTTTAAAATAAGTATAAAAATAGAAAAATAATATGATCAAAAAATTCAAAAAACTAGCTTTTAATTCAATTGTCAAAATAGGCCAAATAATAAACAATAAGTCTAGGAACATATTCACCCACTTAGATTTTTCTGGATAATAAATGTGTAGTAAAAATTAAATTTATATAGTGTGAAATTTATATGTAGAATAAATTTAAATAGTAAGATAATAATTTTAAATAATTTATGATTAATTAAGTTTAGATTCATAATATTGCTTAATAATAAAGCCTCCGTTTGGGAAGTGGGTTGACTTTTTGAGTTTTTGGATTTTTTGGTTATTTTAGCCTGGGGCTAAAAAGCCTGGTTTGGGAAGGGCTTTTTGGCTTTTTGGTGAGGTGTCATCCTGTTAAATTACCAAATTGCCCTTTTTACCTTTTTTTATTTTTATTTTGGGTTTGGATTTGGCATATTTTCCGTTTTTTTTTTTTTTTTTTTTTTTGGTTAAATTTTTATTTTATTTATTATTATTTTTTTTGGCTTTTTGGTTAAATTTTTGTTTTTTTTTTTTTTTTGGTTTGGATTTGGCATATTTTGGTTGTTTTTTTATTTTAATTTTTTTATGTTGGGTTTCGATTTGGCGTAGGAAATTAAATTTTGTTTTTTTTAATTTACGTTTTTTGCCTTATTTATTGTTCTTTAATTTACGTTTTTTGCCTTATTTATTGTTCTTTAATTTACATTTTTTATCTTATTTATTTTTATTGGTATACAGTAACATTTTTTTTATTTATGTGTTTCATTTATTTGTAAATTACGTGGTGAATGGTAATTTATGTTTTTATGTTTTTTTTTTATATATTTTTGAATGAGGCGTATTTTTCTCGTTATTTTTTTTTTAATTTACATTTTTGTCATTTTTTAATTCGTACACATTAATTTGTTTTTATATTTCAAAAATGGGTTTTCATGTGTTTTATTTATTTGTAAATTACATGGCAAATGGTAATTTCTATTTTTTTTTTTTAATCTTTTTGGATGAGACGTATTTTTGTCGTTCATTTTTTTTTTCAATTTACGTTTTTGTAATTTTTTCATTCGTACTAAATATTTTTGAATGAGGCGTATTTTATTTAAAATAATTTATGTATTTTAAGTTTTTTTTTTGCAAATGATTTTTTCATGTGTTTTTTATTTTTATTTTTATTTTATTTTCATTTTCTGTGAAATGATAAAAAGTGAGGTTTTATTTTATTGTCCTGTGTAATTTAAATAATTTAATTTTAAATATTTAATTTTAATTTTAATTTTATTTTAAATGTTATTTTAATTGTAATTTTATTTTAAATATTTAAATAATGTAAATAATCTAAAAAATTTAATAAGCAAAAATTTAAAATAAATATTCAAAAAATTTAAAGCGTAAAAATTTAAATAATTTAAATATTCAAAAAATTATTTTAACAAAAAAATTTAAATAATTTAAATATTCAAAAAATTTAAATAATTTAAAATGTTAATATTTTAAATTTAAAAACAACTCTACACTCAAATCGTAACCAAACACATAAAATAAAACTCAATTAATAAATTATTTTTAAAACTCATAACCAAACACATAACTTGAAACTCCATACTACTTTCAGAAGTCTACACTGAAATCATAACCAAATACATAACAAAAAAATTAAAATATTTAAAACTTTTTTTTTTTTAGATGAGCCGTACTTTTGTGATTCTTTTTTTAAAATTTTTCCGTATACACTAATTTATACAATTTGTTAATACATATTTTTTCATAAAAAATCAAAAAGGTAACCCAAATATTCATATTTTTTTTTTCAATTTTGTAGTCAAAAAAGATAAAAAGTATACTTATTTAGGACACCCTAAATAATCTCTTAATATAATATTTTATTTTATTGAACTAAAAAATTTATTTTTATTCTTTTATGATTATTTTAGGGGGGGAAAAAAACCCAAAATCCTTCTATGTGAAAAAATAGTGACAGTGGGTCAGTACCCCAAAAGTCACGCTGAGGGAACAATGCCAAGAATAGCTTCTTCTCTTTTCAGGGTATTTTGGTAAATTTACCCCCACAAGGGATTGAACCCAACATATTGATTTCTGTTTTGTCTGGACGTGGCTAAATAAGCCTAATTTGTCCGGACGTGGCTAAAATAGCCTCAGTTTTGCTTCCCAAACGGTGCCAAAGTATGAGTAGGTGCCTGTCTTTGGGCTATTTGGGAAGTTGGTAAAAAGTGATTTTTTTACTTTTAACCACGTTTTTGGCATTTTTAAACAAATGATTTGGGAAGTTGGTAAAAAGTTACTTTTGACTTTTTTGATTAATATTTGTTTATAATGTCAAATCGCAATAAAATGACCAAACTACCCCCATTAATTTAGAATATTTACAACTTCACTCATGTAGCACATTTTGACTCATGAGGGGTAGAATTGTAATTTCACCAATAGCTACAAACCAAATTCCAAAATGAAAAAAAATGTAAAAAAGCCAACTTTTAACTTTTGATACAAACCAAAAAAATTTGCTAAAACCAACTTCCCAAAATAGCCATATATCAACATTGTACTGATGTCTTCCTTGATTTTTGATTAGATGACAGGTTAGTGCATTCTTACCTAATATTTAGGATAATAATACTTACCGCTTTTAAGATTTTAAGATTTAGAGAAAACAAATAAATTCAAAAGTGTTTGACATAATTAGATCAATCAAATTATGTGAAAACACAAAAATAAAAGAGAAAAAATATAGGATTAAGTATTTATATGAATTAAAATATTAAGATAGTCTAATGTAATTATGTCAAATTTGTGAGACTTATTGTATTTTCTCTAAACCTCTGTGAAATTTAGGTTTATTTATTTATATATATATATATATATATATTCTTTTAGCCTTATGGTTTGATCTAAATATCACGTTGATTTTTATTGTTTCAATTTGATTATTACAGTTTAAGTCTAGTTTTAATTTGGTCACCCTGTCCCCATAACTATTATTTTTTCTATGTGTACATCTTATAGGAGATTGACATATGTTACAAATTTTTTAATTTTAACATCCAATTTGAATAGAACGATTAAATTAAAACTAAACTTAAAGTGTAGGGATTAAATTATTCAAAACTGAGGTCAAAACTAAAATTTAAGTCAAAATAAGAGTGTAAAGTGTAATTTATCTATTTTTATATAATTTTTTTTTCTTTGAAATTAACAAAAATATGTAGCTTTGTATAATTAAAGACTATTTTGATGTGTCCTTTGTTTTGAAATGAGAATTATAAATTCAACTAAATTATAAATTCATTTTATTTAATTTTTTTTTCCTCTTTTGTACACAACTTGTGGTAGTGGAGAGTAAATTTTCAACTTCCATTTGTTATTTCTTGACCATGAAAGTTGCAATATACAACTTTTGGTCATCTCAATAGAGAAGATGCCTCTCTCTCTCTCTCTCTCTCTCAAAATCAATCAATGGAGTCAAAGAATAAAACCCTTATTGTCGGCCTTTCATAGGGTCCAAAAATAGGACAGCATTGTTTTACTATGTGAAACTTTACCTTTGTATTTTCGTTATCAAATTGTTTTTTTATTTGAAGGAAAACAGAGTTAGGCGGCACTTCCTTTTCATGCAATGCAAATATTTCCTTCTGATTTCCTACTCACAAAAAACAATAAACAATAAAATAAAATAAAAAAGACCTCAACATTGTCTTCATTGGATTTAAAACAAAAATTGCATCACCGGATCTCTTCATGTTTGATCATAATTAGTCTTGAAAGATGAAGATCTAGCTTTCTTGCAGGCTCGCTCTCACTCAACCTTTTTTATCACTTAGGTTTCGTTTGGAAACTTTAGTTATTTTAGTTAGCTTTTTTGATAACTTTATGAGATAAATTTTTTTAATTTTTTTTTTAATGTTTTTGATGATTTGTGATTTTTTTTTTGTTGTTGTAGTTGAATAGATGATTGTGATAAAAAAAAAAAATAATTGATTAATATGTAGGATGTGACATTTTATCTTATTACCTAATTTAGCTTCTTTTTCTTTTTCTTTTTAAATTTTTTTTTTTATCTTTATTGCCTATTTTAGACAAAATCTAAATTGCCAAACAAGGCCTTTGGTGACTTAATCCTAGGCTTATTTTCCAATAGATCATGTGAAAATTAATGGCATTTTTCATCAAATATTATTAAAAAAAAAATCACTAATTGTTAATTTTTAGTGACAGTTTGAAAATTTTGTCACAAAAAATGTCACTAATTATAAGTTTTAGCGACAGTTTAAAAAAATTGTCAATAAAAAAATCACTAATTTTTAATTTTCAGCAATAACTTGAAAAATTCGTCATAGAAAAATATCACTAATTGTAAGTTTTAGCAACAATTTATAAAAATCGTGACAAAAAAAAATCACTGATTGTCAATTTTTAACGACATAAGCAAAAAATGTCACAAAAATTTATTTTTAATAACGATTTTATTAGGACTTATTTTCAACAGAATTTGATGGGATCTTAGTCCAACTATTAGGACTTATTAGTGGTTTATCCCAATTAGTATATTAAGCCTTTAGGGTAAATATATATATATATATATATTACAATTATGGTCTTATTTGGAAACTTGACTATTTTAATTGGCTTTTTAGCTATTTTGTAATTTTATTTTAACTGAAAAAATTGTGTTTGGGATGATAGTTGATTTTTTATTTTTTATTTTTTTTATAGTTGATTTGATAGTTGTAAGAGAAAAAGTGAAATAATTATAGTTTGAATGTGACATTTTATTTTATTGAATATTTTAATTTATTTTATTTTTATTGACTATTTAAACAAAAAAATAAAAATAAAAAACAAAAAATCTATATCCCAAACAGACCCTATATATTAGAACAGAGTAAATACAATACAAAGAAATAAAGATGACAGAAAGTAGTCTTTGGAGGGGGCTAGGCCTAGTGTGGATGTCTCTTATTGAATGAGAGAATATTGCCATGAATTGATTTGGTTATTCTTTGTCAAAAAATCATTTTTTTATACGTAATATTAAAAACTAATTTTTTTGTGATTATCATCTAGAAAATCCAAATATTACAGTTTGGTGGCAAAAGTTCAAGTATAAAATTAGAAAAGAAAGAAGAGTCCTTATCTAATTTGGAAATAGTGGGCCATTGAGATTCTTCTCCCCCATATACATTTCCATACCTACTATATCATGGTGGGGCCAACTTTAAAGTATGTTGAATTTTCCATGAGCCAAATTGCATGAATGCTTAGATCATGAGAGTTGTAGCAAGGAAATATTTTTTAAAGTCTTGCCAACAACAATTTTAAATAATAGATACAAAATGTTAAAATATTTATATTTTTAATATGTTCTTTACATCTTTTTTTTTAAAAAAAAAATTCTTTACACATTTTAATATAATTTAATATATTTTTTATTAGCACTAAGAGCAGCTATTAAGACTGTTTTTAGCATTCATTATTATTATTATTTTGGTTATATGATATCCTGTTAAGGGTTAGTAAAAGTTAAATTATAATAAATGGTCTCAGTTGTTCCATCGACTTGAACTTTAAATCTCTGACTTTCTTACTATCCTAAGGGACAACTACATGAATCACTGGGCCAATTGTCATGTCCTATATTATTTATTATGCAATACTCTGATGGTAAATTAAAGTAGTGCCTTAAAGTATTAATTATTAGTAAAATCCACTATTTTTTTGTGTTAAAATTATACAAGACAAAGTACTAATTACTAAAAATCAATCTGTAAATAAATGAAATATTACTCTAAGAAAATTCAATAATTTTTTTTTTATATATTAAAAAGTTACGATGAGTAGATATAAAAATAATTCGACACATATTAACAATTTTATTATAAAAATAAAAGGCTAAATGTGATTGGTTGTCAAAAAAATAATAATATTCAAACATCCAATCATATTTGGTTATGTATATTTTTAATAAGATTATTAGTAAGATTTTAAGCAGATATAATACATCTTAGGTAATATTGCATGCTATTACGTGTCTTCATAAAATCTTGTTTTTTTTCCACATGCCACTCTGTCTCAACCTAAGGGTTGGTTTGGAATATTCTAAAAAAGTGTAGTTTTTGACTTATTGACTTATATAAATTGGGTTTAGGTTGGGTTTGATGTAATGTGTTAGAGAGGTAATGTGATTTAAATAAGATGATGTGATTTAAATAGGATAATGACTTTTAAATTTTTTATATTATTTAATAGATGCCAAACTTAACCTAAGCAAGTTGAAAATTTAAAGTGAGATGATGCAAATTATTCAAATCAACATCCAAATCACAAATCTTGTGACAATCCCAAGGGAGAGTTATGGATCGTTTGGGCACCCTATGACATATGCAATTACTATTATTGTTTCATACTTCATATTCATACAAGGAAAACGTTAAAAACATTTTCATGATTATTACTAGTGTTGAAAACGTATGTAAAAAAAATATTAAAAAGTGTAAAATTATTTTTGGATGCGTGAAAAGTGTTTCTTATAAAGAATATATAATTTTTTTGTTTGATTGTGTGAGTGATTTTCCGATCACACTGCCCACCTTAGTAATTCAGCTGTAGAACACAGGCAGAATAGATGGCTTCTAGATAACCTGCAACAGAAAGAGAAGAATCCGCGGTGGTTCGCCACCCGGGGTACTCCGACGATCAAGTCAGTACTCAATATCTCTCAAAGATAAATCAACTATTCAACTCACAAGCTTGAATATCAAAAAGCATACCTTAGACCCATGGGAGTGCCTCTCTTTTATAGCCAATACAATCCTAGTCCCAATAGGAGCCTGGCCCTAATGGACTTAGGATTACTACTAATCTGGACTCCCAATGGGATCAGGATAAACTCTCTAAGAGTCTTATCTTTACCCAAACTGAAGTCTTCTCCCAATCTAGGACTCTTGTCCATATCCAGGTTGAGTTCCCTCTTCATTCTAGGACTCTTGTCCCTTATCCGCTTTTCTCGGATTCTGATATCTTCGGAGGCAACCTCGGCCTAGCCGAGATGACCTCGGCACAACGACCAAGACACGTGGCACCTCGGCTGACACGTCGGCGTCACCTTGCCACGTGTTGGTACTCAGAAAATATATCCCCACAACTGCCCCCTAGGTTCTATTACCTCGGTATTCTGAAGTGATGGAACCTATATTGTTCGTTCATCTGTGCCCCTCTGTCCGAGATCAAACTCGCCAACCTCAAAGTTTCCTAGACTTTACTATCCACTTCTGTCAAGTATCAAGCTTCATGCTTTCCAAACTGCTCGAGATCACATCTCCTAGCCGAGGTTCTTGTTCCATTAATTCGCAAACTCCAAGAGCTTTGCAACTGCTCCACTCACATTCTCCGGCGGGTTCCTGACTTCCAGTCATCTATTTGACTCCGGTGATTTTTATATCGGCGTTCATTTCTCTTGGTAGGTTCATAAACTCTTTTATTAAGATCAATCTTTCATAACTCTTCTGAATCTGTTTACTTGCCCTCTGTTGTCTTCTATTTTCGTCTGTTTTCAAGTTTTGAATTGTTTGAATGCCTAGCACTGTTCTTGCCATATCCACTTTCTGTTGCTAGCATCGTGTCTGGGTCATTTACTTTCTTGTTCTTCACATACTTACTTAGTGCCTGTGTACTTTGGCTTTATTCTTGAACTTTGTTGTCTTCTTGACTCTGATTTTTCTCTTTTTTCATTCAATCCTCTGGCTTTTTCTCTTTCTAGCTCTTTTCCTCAAATCCGCCATTGTTCTAAGCTTTCAAGCTCTGCAACTGTCTTCGTTCCTCTCCTCTAGTGAAGCTTATGTCATTCTGTTATTTTCGCATCCGTCGCCAGACTTCGGCAATTCTCATTCCGGTTTCCCTCTTTCGGGTAAGCCACTTTTCCTCCTGGTTTTATTTCTTGTTGCTTTCCAAATCATCTTCTTGAATACACACTGTTCACATATCTGTTGATTTCTGCCACTGTTCTTGGCTTGACACACCTGTGCAATCTTTTTGTCTTAATTTCCTGATAGTTTCATCACCATTTTTGATTTACGAATTACATTCTTGTTTCTGTTTTCTGTGTCTTTTTCCAGATTTTTGCTTTCAATCCTTGCTTTCAAAACTCCGAGGTGCCAATCGCCGAGAAGAGCTTTGATCAAACTCTTCAGGAGGTTGATGCTGAGCTCGAGGCCGAGAAGGCTGCGGAGAAGTCTTCCTAACTGTCTTCTATATTCTGCCATTGATGCCGAGTAGTTTACTTCCTTCTTGAAATTGATGCCGAGGTAGCGGTAGAGAAGCTCCTCCAACTGACTGCCGAGGCTGAACCATTGTTGTCCGTCGAAGCAGGTTAGTCCGACGTTCTTGCTTTCAGTCCCTAGTTCTTTAAGGTCTTCATTTTTGTATCTGCCAACCTTCTCAGCTCTTAACAAGCTAGTTGGTCATCTCGGATGATCATATCTCGAAAACGTCTTTCAATGTTATCTCGGCTATACCAAACTTGTAAATTGTTTTAAATTTCAACAAGTGGTAGACTTCATAATCTTTGGTTAACTCATTTTGTAATTTGCTCAAAAATTTCAACAAGTGTAAACATTCCTTGCTCCTTAATTATCATTCCTTTCTTGTAATTTGCTCAAAAATTTCAACAAGTGTAAACATTCCTTGCTCCTTAATTATCATTCCTTCCCCCTGCATCTTCTCCCTGCCCCTTAATGTGAACATAAGTTGCACTTAGGATCACTTTAGGGAAGTTGGCTTCGTACCGTAGTCACAGACCTGATGTGTTCTTCTTTCGCCGATGTATTAAAACTTCTGGTATTTAATTCGCCCCCTTTAGACCCTCTTTCTCTTGGCCTTTGCAAACTATCATCGCTGTTTCTTGAAGCATTTATTCCTTTCACAATTCTGGTCACCACTTCTGGCGTGCACTTAGTGGTTCTGTTCTAATCAAAACGACGTTTGACTCCGGCGAATCTTTTGCCGACATTTAACTTTGTGCACTCTTTAACTTGTAAATTCTCTCAGAATTTCAACAAGTGTTTAACATCATTCATTTTAACTTCGGTTAAACATCATCTCGGCTTAACTTCGGTTAAACGTTATCTCAGTTTAACTTCAGTTAAACGTCATCTTGGCTTAACTTCGGTTAAACATCATCTCAGTTTAACTTCGGTTAAACGTCATCTTGGCTTAACTTCGGTTAAACATCATCTCGGTTTTTGAGGTTTTTCCTTTTTTGTCGTTTGTACTCTTGTACCTTTTTGTTTTTTAGACAATGTAAGCTCTGCATATGGCCGATGTGCCTCCTTGTTCTTGAATGTCTAATTTTAACTTTCCTTCTCTGAATGCTTGTGCCTTTGTCTTTTCTTGACTATCTTTGCATGATTCTATACTTAGAATATTTTGCGCGATTTACATAATTCTTCCTTTGCACAATCTTCTCTGGGTTATATACCTCGGGTATAATAACTGCAAGTTTTACTTCGGCAAGATACTGACCTGCAATCTTTTCATAAATTTCAACAAGTATAAAACATATACTTTTCAATGTAAACTTTGCAAACTTTTCTCAAGTTGCAATAAATATGTAAACAGTAATTTCACTCTAACCTACTTGTAAATTGCTACAAATTTCAACAAGGACTAACATATTTAGTAAACTTTTCTCAAGTTATAACAAGTGTTAAACAGTGATCTACTTGTAAATTGCTACAAATTTCAACAAGGGTTTAAACAATATACTTAACTTTTACCTCAACTTGTAAATTGCTGCAAATTTCAACAGATGATCATATGTCGGCTTAACTTCAACTTGTAAATTGCTACAAATTTCAACAAGTGTTAAACATCTTCTTTGGTTTATCCAACCAGTAGATTGCTATAAGTCTGTAAGTAATAACCTCGGCTTCACTTCGACTTGTAAATTGCTACAAATTTCAACAAGCGAAGAGAAACAGATATCTCGGCTTAACTTCAACTTGTAAATTGCTACAAATTTCAACAAGTGAAGTTAAGGAACCATCTCGGCTTACCTTTAACTTGTAAATTGCTACAAATTTCAACAAGTGGTAAGCTTTGTATTGGTTTGACCAACTTGTAAATTGCTACAAATTTCAACAAGTGGTAACTTTGTATCGGTTTGACCAACTTGTAAATTGCTAACAAATTTCAACAAGTGGTAGACTTTGTATCGGTCTGACCAACTTGTAAATTGCTACAAATTTCAACAAGTGGTAGACTTTGTATCGGTCTGACCAACTTGTAAATTGCTATAAATTTCAACAAGTGGTAAACATATTCTTCTTCTCCCTGTATGGTTTCCACATACTCCTTTGCGAACTTTATAAAAGGTCTTCAACCTGGCTAATTGCAGTCCAACCTTGTGTGTTTTCTTTTTTATCTTCTGAGATCTGCTTACTGAGCTCTTCTCTTCTCGGACTTAAGTGCCGAGATCTTGTCTGCTAGAATCTTGGATTTGCTCACTCAGGCTGAGCTCTTCTCTCCTCGGACCCACTAATCTAGGCCGAGATCACGTCTTCTCGGATCCGGGATCCAGGATCTGGAATCCGGGATTTGCTCATTTAGGATGAGTTCTTCTATACTCGAATGTTATCTCTTTGGGAGCGTTCATGCCCCCTGTCTTTGCATCCCTTCTGGAAGGGTCTTCGTTCCTTCGCAGGTATCTATCCTTCCATACCTGGTGGTCATCTTCGTTGTAGTATCCGCTTCGATCTGTTGTCTTTGGTGCGTCACCTTCCTGGCCGGCGTCTTTCACTCCGTGACTCTGGTCACGAGTTTCAACGTCGAGGTTGATAGGTCTCCCACTCCCAGCAGGAGCGTTGTCTCCAATCTAATCCTTCACTAACCATCTATTCTTCTTTCTTTCCCACAGACGGCGCCAAATTGTGTGAGTGATTTTCCGATCACACTGCCCACCTTAGTAATTCAGCTGTAGAACACAGGCAGAATAGATGGCTTCTAGATAACCTGCAACAGAAAGAGAAGAATCCCGCGGTGGTTCGCCACCCGGGGGTACTCCGACGATCAAGTCAGTACTCAATATCTCTCAAAGATAAATCAACTATTCAACTCATAAGCTTGAGTATCAAAAAGCATACCTTAGACCCATGGGGGTGCCTCTCTTTTATAGCCAATACAATCCTAGTCCCAATAGGAGCCTGGCCCTAATGGACTTAGGATTACTACTAATTTGGACTCCCAATGGGATCAGGATAAACTCTCTAAGAGTCTTATCTTTACCCAAACTGAAGTCTTCTCCCAATCTAGGACTCTTGTCCATATCCAGGTTGAGTTCCCTCTTCATTCTAGGACTCTTGTCCCTTATCCGCTTTTCTCGGATTCTGATATCTTCGGAGGCAACCTCGGCCTAGCCGAGATGACCTCGGCACAACGACCAAGACACGTGGCACCTCGGCTGACACGTCGGCGTCACCTTGCCATGTGTTGGTACTCAGAAAATATATCCCCACAATAACCCTTAAGGCAATTATTAATAAGACTCTTCATATAATATAATACATCTAAATTAACCTAATTGTTTGTAGAATTTTGTTAATGTGTGTCAATATGCTAGTTTAAAAAAATTATATATTTTTTTATTACATATATATACATGTAGAATGTACGATTTAAAAAATAAAAATAAAAAAATCAGCATATATTTTAAAGACATGCTTTAAATATCATGTTAACAAGTCAAGGTTTGTATAATTTAATTGTAGCTTTTATACAACAATAGAAATGGAAATAATGGATAGGTAAATATTGAAAATCAAGGATAAAAAATACTAAATATTTTCATTACTTAGGTTCAATTATTAATAAAGACGATGCGATTAGAGTTGATGTGATTCATAGAATCATAGTAGGTTGGCCTATACATAAATTAGAGAACAATTATAAGACCAATAAAAGCAATGCTCTATGTCATAAAATGTTGATCAATTAAGAAACAATACATGAATAAAATAAGTGTAGTTGAGATAAGAATGTTTAGATGAATGTGTGGTAAAATAAAAAATAAAAATATAGAATTAGAAATGAATGATTAGAGTTGCTGGGTGGAGTTTAATAGGTCTAAGTGGTGTTTGGTTTTTGGTTTTTTCCAAAATATGGGAGATTGGGGTTTTGATTCTTTGGGGGTTTTTTTTCTTGTTGGGTTTGGTTTCTCACCAACCCTTGGGGTCGAGCTTGCAGATGATTGGGCTCTTTGCTCGGTGCCAACCTAGTTGGGATTGAGTAGTTTGCTATGATGCTTTGTGATTTTCCCCTCTTTTATTGATGTATTTGCATTTGTAAAGTATGTGTTGTCATCAATAAAAAAAATTTGCTGATCAAAAAAAAAGAAAAAGAAATGAATATATTAGTGAAATGGTAGTAGTAACACCTATTGAAGATAAATTAAGAAAAAATACTAGATTGGTCATGTACAACAAAAAATCTATAAATGAAAGAGTGATTGGATCACAATAAGTAGAGATGATAGAAGGGAAGAAAACCTAAACTAAAATAAGATGTGATAGTAAAAATACAGAAAATTTACTTAATTTAACTGAACATAAGGAGATGTTATAATGTACACCCCAAAAATGTGTATGTGGTATACATTTTGACATGGGTAAGCCCATAAAGATTATAACCCACCATTTAGAGCCCAATACATATCTCAAATACTAGAGCCCAGCACTGTTGAAGCCCTATGTAGCAATAAGAACCAATGACATCAAGGCACATGGCAAGAGAAGGGCAAGCCACATCAGCAGACAAAGATCTGCAAAGTTATTGCCACTGCACATCACCATTAATGAGGCCTCCTTACAGCATTTATTGCGATAACCCCTCTCCGTCGGGACAGCACGCCCTCACCCTGAACAAGGTAAGCTACAGCGTAGACTTTCGGCCAAGGTGATAGGTCGAAAGGGACAACGAAATGATTATCAGAGGATATAAGCAGACGTTGAAGACAAGAAGAAGGTTAAGTTCTCTATCTCTAATCCATATCTCTATATTCCACTTCTCTCTAACTTGCTCGTCGGAGGGTTCGCTGGGGGACTCCCCGTTTCCCGTTGAACTCTTGTGCAGGTTCTCTGGTGGGCTTGATCACCTGGATACCGGCTCGAGAAGCGTGGATCAGTTCGACCCGTTCTGCCTGGAACCCATTACATCCGAACTGTATCATCAGTTGGCGCCGTCTGTGGGAAACCGCTTTGCTCCGCGCGCCAGTTGTGCTCATTGTCACCGGAGACCCTGTCCCAATAACCCTTTCCTACTACCCATCAAAGTGTATGGTGACGACTAGATCCATGGCTTCTCACCATAATGATGGCGACCATCAAGCCGACCCCCCCAATCCAAACAACCCCCCACAGTATTTCATCGAGCTTACCAACAGCACTAATCGTATGGCCGAGCAAAACCAAGCCCTGATTAATGCTCTACTCCAGAGAAACCTTCCTATGCCCCCTCCGCCACCTCCAGATATTCCCCCCAACCAAGACCAAGCCCCGAGCCATGCTATCCCGCAGCCTAATCCCCCCAACTCGAAAGGCTTGCAACCCCCTCCCCCAGGTATAAACCTGCCACCCCGAGGCCCGCAGCCATCGATCCCGGTACCAACCCCTGAAGAAGAAGCCAACAACGTCTAGCCCCCGCTCCCCTCCGGTGGTGACAACATCCCTCTCTGGGACGCAGAACTACGAACCATGAAGCTCCAACTCCAAGGGGTCATGCAGAACATACAACATAAACCATCTGCCACAGCCAACTCTCCGTTTGTTGCTTCCATCAGGGACAAACCTCTCCTTCCTAAGTTCAAAATGTCCACCATCAACTCTTTCGACAGTACAACAGACCCAGTCGATCACTTGGAAACCTACAGAACCCTCATGATCCTCTATGCATTCCCCGACGAAATCATGTGTCGGGCTTTCCTCGTAACACTCAAGGGGTCGACTCGACTTTGGTTTAGTCAACTCCCAGCAGACTCCGTCTCCATTTTCCAGCACCTCAGTGACTCCTTCCTCAGCCATTTCATAGGAGCCCAGCGCCAGCGACGTCCAGCAACCCAACTCCTCAATATCCGTTAAACTGAGGGGGAGTCACTGTGCAGTTTCGTTACCCGCTTCAACACCGAAGCCTTGCAGGTAGCGGAAAACGATGACGAGGTCATCCTTACGGCCTTCATGACCAGCCTACGGTCATCTGATTTCCTTTTCTCCTTCTCAAAAACCCCCGACCTCCATGGCAGCCTTACTCTCCAAAGCCTAAAAATACATGAACGCAGAAGATTCCCTAGCCGCTTGCCAAGACCCTACAGCAAAAAACCCGACCTCCCGAGAAAAGTAAAAAGACTCAGAAACCAGAAATACCCAGTACAATAACCAAACACCGCATTATACCGACCGACCCCCCTGAGCCGACCAGTCGGCACCAGCCCGACCACCCGGTCGGTTCGAACGGTACACACCCCTTAATTCCCCCATGGAACAAGTCCTCAATCAGATCCAGCGGGACTACCCCCTAAAATGGCTCCAACCATCACGAACCCCTTCCAGCCGGAAAGACCAGTCCAAATATTGCCGTTTTCACCAAGACCACGGCCATAATACCGATGAGTGTGTTAACCTCAAAGATCAAGTCGAGACCTTAATACGTCAGGGACGTCTTAGCCCATTCACGGACACTTGCCCTCAGCAGAGGCAAAGGACTGAGCCCATTAGAAACAACCACCGACGAACCCCTCCCCGGCAGCCAGCCCAACCTAACCAAGGCCATGATCGCACTCCACAGCGACCTCGGGCGCAAGGTAATCCCGCCCCACCTATTGGAGAAATTAGAGTTATTTCCGGCGGGCTTGCTTGTGGAGGACCATCCCGCTCGGCTCAGCGGGCAGAACTCAGGAAAATAAGGCAAGGCTCAGACAAAGAAGTTGCCACATTGGATCGACCCTCCAAACAGCCCAAGCAGTGGACGGAGCCTATTACCTTTACGGACGCCGACTGCACAGGCATCCGTTACCCTCATGACGACCCTCTCGTCATCTCTACCCTCCTCTCCAACTACAAAGTCAGAAGGGTTCTCGTCGACAATGGCAGTTCCTCCGACATCATTTTCTTAAATTGCTTCCGCCAGCTCAAGATCGGGGAAGAAAGCCTGTTTCCTCTCCAAACTCCATTGGTCGGTTTTACTGGTGATCGGGTGACCTCCATCGGCTCCATCGATCTTCCCATCACAATCGGAGAATACCCCAGGCAGACCACAAAGCTGCTCACCTTCCTCGTTGTCGACTGCCCCTTTGCTTACAACATCATCCTTGGCCGCACCGCCTTAAACGCCTTCTAAGCCATTACATCCACCTTCCATCTTGCCGTCAAGTTCCCCACCGATCTTGGGGTTGGCACGGTCAGGGGAGAGCAGATTGTAGCCAGAGAATGCTATGTTGCCTCACTTAAAGAAGTTAAGCTTAAGGAGACCATGATAATTGAAGGACTTGACGTCAGGGATGAGGATGAGCTGGTCAGAAGGGAACTAGTGGAAGAGCTTATTGAGGTCTCCATCGACCCCACCAACCCAGCAAAAATTGCCAAGATTGGCAGTCAACTGTCCTCCTAGGCCAAGGCCGACCTCACCGCCCTTCTGATTGAGTACAACGACGTCTTTGCCTGGACTCACTCCGATATGCCAGGTATTGACCCCTCATTCATCACCCACCGTCTCAGCGTTGAGCCCCATTTCTGACCTATCCGCCAGAAACAACGCATCTTCCACCCGGAGCGCAATAACCTTATTGCTTCTGAAGTAGACAAGCTTCTTGAGGCACAGTTCATCACAAATATGGACTACCCCAAATGGCTATCGAATGTGGTTCTGGTTCGTAAGCACAATGGTAAATGGCGACTCTGTGTCGACTACTCCGACCTCAACCGAGCTTGCCTCAAAGACAGCTACCCTCTTCCTCGCATAGATCTGCTGGTTGACGCCACGGTCGGCCATCAAATGCTCAGCTTCATGGATGCTTTCTCTGGGTATAACCAAATTCTAATGCACTCATCCGACCAGGAACACACCTCCTTCATCACCGACCGAGGCACCTACCATTACCGTGTGATGCCATTCGGGTTGAAAAATGCTGGAGCCACTTACCAACGGTTGGTCAATGTTGTTTTCCATCATCAGATAGGCCGGAACATGGAGGTATATGTTGACGACATGCTAGTCAAGAGCAAGCTCTCCACTGATCATCTGGCCGACCTGCGAGAGACTTTTGGCACCCTACGGAAGTATCAAATGAAGCTCAACCCGGAGAAATGCACCTTCGGCGTAGGATCTGGGAAGTTCTTGGGTTTCATGGTCAGTCAGCGGGGCATCGAAGCTAACCCTGAAAAGATCAAGGCCTCGATTGAAATGCAGTCACCTAGAACGGTTAAAGAGGTTCAGAGGCTCATCAGTCGAGTTGTCGCCCTCAACCGTTTCATTTCCGCGCAACGGACAAGTGCTTACCCTTCTTCAAAATTCTTCGGTAAACTTTTGAATGGACAGCGGAGTCTGAGGAGGCCTTTCAACAGTTGAAACAATGCATGGCCAACCCGCCCCTCCTCCCTCAGGCAATCACGGGCGAACCCCTCTTTCTCTATCTAGCCGTGTCAAGCACCGCGGTCAGTGCAGCTCTCATCCGGGAAGACAGCTCCGTCCAACGACCGGTCTACTACATCAGTCGAGCTCTCAGGGGAGCGGAGCAGAATTACCCGTTGCTAGAAAAAATGTCTTTGGCACTGGTCACCGCCTCCAGACGACTCCGCCCTTACTTTCAAGCCCATTCCATAGTGGTCCTCACGGACCAACCATTGAAGAAGATAATGCAACAACCAAAGCTTTCTGGCAGACTTATGCAGTGGTCGGTCGAACTCAGCCAGTTTGACATCTCCTACCGGCCTCGGATAGCAATTAAGGGGCAGGATGTTGCCGATTTAATCTTGGAATTCACTAATCCCACCCCAACCACAGCTCCTCCGCCTCCACCACCAACCGAGCCAGAAGACCCTACTCTTGGACCCTCAACATCGACGATCATCCCACAAAAAAGCAGCGGGGCTGGTCTTATCCTCACCGCCCATCACGGTGGTTATTTCAAATGTGCACTCCGCTTCTTGTTGGACGCAAGCAATAATGAGGCCGAGTATGAGGCATTGATAGCAAGTCTCCGCCTAGCCAAAGACATTGGGGTCAGCCATATCCAAGTGTTCAGCGATTCCCAGCTCATTGTTGGCCAAATCACCGGGGAATTCAATGCCAAGGACAGCACAATGCGTGCTTACAGGGACATTGCACTCCTTCTCGTTCGCCTCTTCAGTAATTTCCACATCAAGCACATCTCTCGGACAGAAAACTCCAAGGCATATGAAATGGCTCAGTTGGCCTCGACAGACCAGTCAGACCTCAGCCACGGTGTCCGCCTCGAGTACCTAACTCACCCTGCTATTTTCCCAAACTACCAGTAAGTCTACTTTCTCCAACACGAACCTATCCCCTGGGAGGCCGATATCTCTCTCTTTTTAACAACGGGGGAACTGCCAGCCGACAAACAGTAGGCCGCTAAAATCAGGGCCCGGTCGTCCAACTACATTCTTGTCGGCGACCTCTTATACAAACGTGGTTTTTCACGCCCATACCTCAGATGCCTCAATCCCGCTCAAGCAACCTACGTGATGAGGGAAATCCATGAGGGTATCTGTGGTAATCATTCAGGCGCCTGGTCTCTCACCCACAAAATCCTTCGCACTGGTTATTTCTGACCTACTCTTAATCAGGATGCGACAAACTTCGTGCTCAAATGTGATAAGTGTCAGCGTTTTGCCAACATCTTCCATGCTCCTCCTACAGAATTAATCACGCTTTGCAGTCTCTACTCATTCGCCAAATGGGGGATCGACCTAGTTGGCCCATTGCCCACTGGCCGGGGCCAAACCAAATTTTCCATTGTCGCCATTGATTACTTCACTAAATGGGTGGAGGCAGAACCCCTTGCCACAATTACCGAGCGGAACACAACCAGGTTCATTTGGCAGTCGATCGTATGCAGATTTGGCATCCCTCAAGCCATCGTCTCCGACAACGGCAAACAATTCGACAATGCCAAATTCAGGAAATTCTGTGAAGAGCTCCGAATCCAGCCATGTTTCTCTTCCCTAAGTCATCCTCCAAGCCAACGGCCAAGTTAAGGTCACCAACCGCTCTCTTCTAAAGATCATCAAAACCAAGTTGGAAGCTGTTAAGGGACTTTAGGCTGAGGAACTACCGAATGTATTCTGGGCCTACCGCACTACCGCTCGAACTCCCACTGGGGAGACCCTATTTCGCTTAACATACGGTGCTGAGGCGGTCAACCCAGTGGAAGTCGGTCTTCCTACCCCAAGGGTTCTACATCCGAATCCAGAACTGACTGAAGAGCCGCGTCGGGCAAACCTAGACCTAATCAAAGAGCTCCGAGAAACCACTGCAGTCAGACGGGCCTCTCATACCAACAGAAAATGAGAGCCCACTACAACTGCAAAGTCCGACCAAGGGAGTTTGCCGTGGGGGACCTTGTTTTACGCGAAGTAACCCTCGCCACCAAGAATACGGCTGAGGGCAAGCTGGCAGCCAAATGGGAAGGACCTTACGTTGTTAAAGCCAGACCTCGTCCAGGCACTTACCGACTTCAAGACATGGAAGGCCGAGATCTCCCCCACCCATGGAACGCTGAGCACTTGAAGCGCTATTTTCAATAAAAGTCCAATTCTTGTATCAACCTTTTGCTGTATTTTCTTTTTGGCAATTTGCACACTTCATTGTTCTCATCCTCCTCTCATATGATGTAAATTTCCGATCCAATGCGCTACACTTTAATGACAACAAGCTTATATCCCAAATATCTGTGTAATCTTTCAAATAACACGTTGATTGCAGCCTCAGCCAGACTGAGCATGACAAGCCTTAGCCAGACTGAGCATGACAAGCCCTAGCCAGACTGAGCACAAAAGCATCGGCCAAACCGAGCATACAAAGCCTCAGCCAGACTGAGCATAACCAGCCTCAGCCAAACTGAGCACAAAAGCATCGGTTAGACCGAGCATAAAAGCCTCGGCCAGACCGAGCATACAAAGCATCGGCCAGACCGAGCATACAAAGCCTCAGCCAGACTGAGCATGACAAGCCTCCGCCAGACTGAGCATAAAAGCCTCCGCCAGACCGAGCATACAAAGCATCGGCCAGACCGAGCATACAAAGCCTCAGCCAGACTGAGCATGACAAGCCTCCGCCAGACTGAGCATAAAAGCCTCCGCCAGACCGAGCATACAAAGCATCGGCCAGACCGAGCATACAAAGCCTCAGCCAGACTGAGCATGACAAGCCTCAGCCAGACTGAGCATAACAAGCCTCAGCCAGACTGAGCATGACGACCTCAGCCAGACTGAGCATAACCAGCCTCAGCCAGACTGAGCACAAAAGCATCGGCCAGACCGAGCATACAAAGCCTCAGCCAGACTGAGCATAACAAGCCTTAGCCAGACTGAGCATGACGACCTCAGCCAGACTGAGCATAACCAGCCTCAGCCAGACTGAGCACAAAAGCATCGGCCAGACCGAGCATACAAAGCCTCAGCCAGACTGAGCACAAAAGCATCGGTCAGACCGAGTGTAAAAACTTGGCCGGACCGAGCATACAAAGCATCGGCCAGACCAAGCATACAAAGCCTCAACCAGACTGAGCATGACAAGCCTCCGCCAGACTGAGCATAAAAGCCTCGGCCAGACCGAGCATACAAAGCATCGGCCAGACCGAGCATACAAAGCCTCAGCCAGACTGAGCATGACAAGCCTCAGCCAGACTGAACATAACAAGCCTCAGCCAGACCGAGCATGATGAGCTCAGCCAGCCTGAGTTCCTTATGGCCCCAGCCAGACTGAGCACGAAGAGCTCGGCCAGACTGAGTTACATGAAGCTACTAAATTACTTAAAGCGTCGGTTAATCATAGCTTCACCCAAACTGAGCACGGATGTAGAGCTCAGTCAAGGACATTCACGTAAACTTCATGGTTGTGGCATACTAACCATACTTAGTCAAATTCCAGGTCCATGTTCCTACGACACTCTTTACGCTTTGTCTCTTTGACTTGCATTCCCCAAACCAACCTATTATTTCTCAACACTCTTGCAAAATATTTTTGGGCGTAATTTGAAACTTCACATTTTTGACATTCTCACATGTCTCTTTCACAAGTCAGATTGTTTTCTTACTTATCAACTTTTGCAAGTTAGCTTCTTTCCTTGCAAGTCAAGCCTAATTTCAATAAATCATTCTTCATTCATTTCAGACTCACAAAAATGCAGACAGCAATTCAACAATTATAGCAATCCAATTTCAGAGAAAGGAAAATATGGCTCATAATTTTATTCATTCAAAACTTGTACATAAGTTTATTACAGCATTTCAAAAAAAAAAAAAAAAAAAAAACAACAACAACAACACAAACACAAACATAAACACAAACACAAACACACCAAAACAACTCTAAGTACAAATTTTGTTCACTTCAATTATTCCTCCTCACTTGAGACAAGGTCCTCTTCTTCAACACCCTCATCTAAGGGGGTCTGGGCCATGTCGTCTTCATCAATTCACACACTGCTGAAATCCAACTCTGGGAACAACTCTTCTGCTTTGCGCTTAAACATCTTCCAGCCGCTGTCCTAGAACTCAGCCATCTCGTTTTTGTAGAAGTCCGACCGCTGGAAGCTCTGGATTACTTCTTCTTCACTCCTGCTCCCAACAGTCGCCCCCGACGAGCCAGCCCCCCCAGACGCCTCCCTTGCCAAGTTGCTGGCGATCGCAGCATCAATCGCCATCTGGAAGTCAAGAGACCCCTTGAATTTCTCTATTATTGCGACGCATAAGTCAGGGTATGCTGCCCTTTTAGACGCTGCTTTGGTTTTTTCTTCCTACAACTCCTTCTCCAACCTAACTTTTTCTGCCACCGCCTTCGCACGCTCGTCTGCCAACTCCTTCTCCAGCGTTGCCTTTTCTGCCACAGCCTTGGCGTGCTCGTCTGCAAGATCTCGCTCCAACTCAGCGATCTTGCGATCTAACTCTTCTGTCTCTTTGATTGACTGAGCACGAAGCTCTTCGTTGCTAACCATCGCTTCATCCCACCGTTCGTTGGCAATGGTGCAGGCTTTCTGCGCCTCTTCCACCTTCTTCTGCTCGCCAGCCAGCTGGAACTCGAGCGACACCAACTTGCAGCGTTCATTCTCCAGCTCCAACTTGACCGCTCGCAGCTTAGAGTGGGCACGATCGGCAACATTCTTTTGCACCACCGCCAACACCCCTATCTTTTTCGCTTTCTCAGCCTCCTCCCAAGCCCTGGCACACGCGCTTCGCGCTGCCTTCTTCCAGCCTGCACTCTCCTTCTTGAAACTTGCAAGTTGGGCCTTCGCATCCTCCAACTTGGCCTTCACAGCTGTTGTCTTTCTCACCAAAGCCCCTGCTAAGGTGGTTACCTCCATTTGGGCAGAGCACAACCCCCTTAGTAGCTCAGCCTCATTGAACCTGGCCACCGAGCGCACGGCTGCGTCGTCTACTACCCCACCACAAGGTGATCTGCAGCTGCCTAGCTGGGTCTTCTTCTCCCTCTAGTCGCCCAGACATTGCGCGAGCATGGTAGATAGCAGTCGTCAGCCTGACCCCCTCTCCTTGGAGTGCAGGACCCCCCTTAGATTGCTGCTCCACTCCCTCTTCAGGACCAGCTGACCCACTCTTCACTGGCACCTTGGGCACGACACTCAGGTGCTCTTCTTCCTCCTGGCCCCCTTGACCTTTGTCCTCTTGCACGTCTGGGACAACCACCCTTTCTGGGGTCGCCTCCACTCCCTTTCCCCTTGGCTCCCCCACCATGGGGGGTAACCTCCCCCCCAACCCTCATCCTCTTCAACCCAGGCACATTTGAGTCCCCCTTAGGGGGAACCCTCTTCTTCTTCCTCTTCTTCAAAGCCTCCGCCTCCTTGTTTGCCCCTTCTTCACCGGATCAACTGGGGGCAGTCGTGGCTCAAAACTGCCAAGCTTTCTTTTTCCCCAAGCGGCTTGGGCAACGGTCGGATTCTTCCTTCGCCTCTGGACCTGGTTCTTGGGTTGCGGGCTTAACTGCTTCTTCCCTTCAACTTTTGGGCTTTGGCAAAAATGGTCCGATCCTCCGCCTCTTGCCTCTTCTTTCTTCTCGTCTCTATATCCGCCGTACGCCTACCCCAGATCTCCACCGGTCGGCCGAGGCCCAATCTTGCGGCAAACAAAGCTGACGGCTGCACGAGATCGTCCTATTTGATGCCCTCCTTCTCCCTTCATGCCTTCACCTTTTTTACCCTCTCCTCTGCTACGACCCCCAGCTTCGGCTCCATAGACTTGGTGGGCACTCTCCACACCGTGCACACTCCCACTCCCCCGTTTGTGACACGTAGAACCACCGCGGCCTCCACCCCTTAATCGATGACGGCAACCCCGCCACCAGACCCCTTCCTGCCGCCGCCTACAAAGTGACCCAAGTTTCTTGCTGGCCCGAAGCCTTGTAGCAGGCAAAAAACTCATCCACCGTCATAGCCTCCCCCTCGTTCGCCCTTGGCCACGCACTTGCACAGGCCAGTACAATCTTCCACGCATTGGGCATTAGTTGGCTCGGCACCACTTCCAGTCGGTTTAGGACATCCACTACTACCTGCGGAAGCGGCAACCTCAACCCTCCCTTCAACGCCTCATCGTAGAGGGCAAACTCTCCTGGTGGGGCGTCGGATGGCCTCTCCATTGGTGTTGGTAACATTAACTCTATTTCTGCGGGAACTTGGTATTTTTTGCGCATACCCTCCAACTCCTCCACGGTAACGGTTGACTTGTCGGCCTTCGTATGCCAGTGATCTGGCTTAGCCTGGCTGATTGGTTTTGGAGCCGCTATTATCGTCAACGAACGAGGTCGCTCCGCCGGTTCCCCTAACCTCTCCACTTGCCGCTCCGTCCTGTACTGCTTCGCCAACTCCACCGCATCGTCGTCCCCAAGTGGATCAACCCTGGTGGTTCCAGCTTCTTCTTGGGCCATTCCTGTCGTGTGTCTGCGAATGGCTTCGGATGCGGCTGCAAGAAAATTCACAAAGTGTTGCAGGGGTGTGTCGCTAGCAACGAAGGAGTTTACACTCGGAATATTTTGGTTGTTTGCAAAAAGGTACGTAAAACGGATAATACGAAAAGCCCAAGGTTTGCCCGTACTCCAAGGGTCACAATTAAATTTCGCCAGTTTGAAATTTTTTAAAAAATCCACCAAAACCGTCTTTTCAGCACCCTATAATGACCTATCATTTCACTTATTGCCCAACGCCTAACCTCCCCCACTACAAGATCCTGCCACGTGTACGACCACAATCCACTGCCCTTTTCCACTTCCCTGTCTCTTCCACATCACTTCAGCACGTGCCCCGCTGCCTCTCGAGCCCCGCGCCACACCACTCGGCCACCCTTCGCGGTCGGTCGTCCTCATGGTCGCTCCCTCCACTCGGCCACCCTTCGCGGTCGGCCGTTCTCATGGTCGCTCCCTCCACTCGGCCACCCTTCGCGGTCGGCCGTTCTCACGGTCGCTCCCTCCACTCGGCTACCCTTCGCGGTCGGCCGTTCTCACGGGATAACCTCCCCCACTACAAGATCCTGCCATGTGTACGACCACAATCCACTGCCCTTTTCCACTTCCCTGTCTCTTCCACATCACTTCAGCACGTGCCCCGCCGCCTCTCGAGCCCCGCGCCACACCACTCGGCCACCCTTCGGGTTCGGCCGTTCTCACGGTCGCTCCCTCCACTCGGCCACCTTTCGCGGTCGGCCGTTCTCACGGTCGTTCCCTCCACTCGGCCACCCTTCGCGGTCGACCGTTCTCACGGTCGCTCCTTCCACTCGGCCACCCTTCGCGGTCGGCCGTTCTTATGGTCGCTCCCTCCGCTTGGCCACCCTTCGCGGTCGACCGTTCTCACGGTCGCTCCCTCCACTCGGCCACCCTTCGCGGTCGGCCGTTCTCATGGTCGCTCCCTCCGCTCGTCCACCCTTCGCGGTGGTCTTCACCCTACTGGTCCCTCACATCCCTCATTCTCTTCATTATTCCCTTCGTTGGACTAAAGCTGTACTTGGGAATAGGGGACTACTGACATGGGTAAGCCCATAAAGATTATAGCCCACCATTTAGGGCCCAATACATATCTCAAATACTAGAGCCCAGCACTGCTGAAGCCCCATGTAGCAATAAGAACCAATGACATCAAGGCACATGGCAAGAGAAGGGCAAGCTACATCAGCAAACAAAGATCTGCAAAGTTATTGCCACTGCACATCACCATTAATAAGGCCTCCTTACAGCATTTATTGCGATAACTCCTTTCCGTCGGGACAGCACGCCCTCACCCTGAACAAGGTAAGCTATAGCGTAGACTTTTGGCCAAGGTGAGAGGTCGAAAGGGACAACGAAATGATTATCAGAGGATATAAGCAGACGTTGAAGATAAGAAGAAGGTTAAGTTCTCTATCTCTAATCCATATCTCTAGATTCCACTTCTCTCTAACTTGCTTGTCGGAGGGTTCGCTGGGGGACTCCCCGTTCCCCGTTGAACTCTTGTGCAGGTTCTCTGGTGGGCTTGATTACCTGGATACCGGTTCGAGAAGCGTGGATCAGTCCGACCCGTTCTGCCTGAAACCCGTTACATCTGAACTGTATCATCACATTTTATTGTCAAAAATTTCGTAACATAAATAACAAAATATTATAACTTTTCTCTGCACATAATGTCATAACAAAAATTACAAAATATCATAATTTTTATCAATTATAATTTTGAAGTGTGACTTTACTACAAAATTTTATAGCACATACCACAAAATATTCATAACCTTTATCATAAAAAATTGGAATTCAGGATAGTTGCTGTGCGGTACACAATAGTTACTGTTATGCGATCTTTTTGGGCCTATTTCGAGTTCTATTTTAATAATTCAAATTATTTATTTTTTAGAATATATTAGTAAAAAATCAAATTGATTAGATATCGATAGTTTTTTTATCAATTCATATTTATATTCAGTAAATATAATTTTAAAAATAAAACCAAATATATATGTGATTTGATGAAAGAAGTCACATATTCAACCAACTTAATTTTTTATAGTCACCGCATAATCCGAAGTAAGCTCTAAGAAGCTACACAACAGTGGCACTCCAATTCTAAAAAGTTGTCTTAAGATTTGTCCCTGAATTATATTTTTAATTTGTTTGGTTTGGTTTACAAAAATTAACAATATTATCTATTCACGTTTTTTGATGCCACCAAACTTCGATGGCTTTACCATAATTGGGATTACAGAGTAGCAAAGATTAGAATACTCATAAATTTAGGGGTTATTTGGAGTGTGTTAAATAAATGTATTTTTTATCTTTTTGAATTAAAAAGTTGAAAAAAATAAATAAATATTTGGATTAATTTTTTAATTTTTTATAAAAAAATGTGTATTAAAAAATTGTATAAAGAAGTGTATAGGAGAAGATTGGAGTTGAGTGAATGACAGCTGTGTACAATCGGCCAGGCGAATTCATGCAAGAAATTATTGGGTACTTTTCGGGCATTGTAGTGGACTGTTTCGTTCGGCCCCTGGGGGCCATCACGGGTCCTATTTTGATAATCTGAACCGTTCAATATGTAGAACTCGTCGAGCACTATATGCCTATAAAAAATCATGTTGATCAGATATCTAATCAGGTTTGTTTTTTTCAATCGTTAATTATAACAGCATCTATTTTTTATACAAAACTAATTTGATTATATAGTTATCGATATCCGATTAATATGATTTTTTACAGACATATAGTACTCAACGACTTCTACACATTGAACGGTTCAGATTATCAAAACGGGAACCGTGATAGGCCCCCACTAACTGAACAGCAGTGTGTCAAAATTGCCCCAAACTGTCCTACTGTTCTGTCCCAACGCTGCACAGCCGAGAAAAGTAGGAATGATTGTTGAGTTGTATAAATTTGTGAAAAATTAATTTTTTAATATTTTTTTTTAGTAAATAGTGATAACTTTTTAATTTTTTAAATAATTTTTTGATTTTTTATCATTTTCAAATTATGTCAAACCAATCCTTAATATGAAAGTTGCAAAATACTAATTGATTGAATGATTGATTAATTAGGTAAGTACAATAATTGTCTTATATAATAAAAATCAAATCATGTGTGCGCATGTGCGTATGCCTGCATTATAGTGTCAATGCTTTTGCACGCTTATACTATAAAGGTTGACGTATGTATTACGTATGAAGATTATAGATATATTAATTATAATTAAATTTGTTTCTTAGATAAAAAAAATTTAATAATGACATATATATTATTGCAACTGTTGTAATTTTTTATAAAAAAACAAAAAAAAAAAACAAAATTTTATGATATAAACACCAACAATAGTATTTCCTTTAAAATAGTATTTCTTTTAAATTGATACAACAAAAAAATCAGGATTTATTTATTTATTTTATTACAATAGTCTAGGCCTGAAGTATCTTTTTCTTTTTTCTTTTTCTTTTTTTGGGTAATTTTCTCTAATATTTATTGTGTTAGAATAGCTCATATACTCTAAAAGTGTAATTTTTTTTATACCATATTTTTATTCATTTACTTATCAATCACCATTTTTTGAAAAACACTTTAATTCATTAATTTAATTCAAAATTAAAAATTAAAAAAAAAATCACATACATGTGATTATTAAATTTGTATTGACCTTATCTTAAGTAATAAATTCAACATCAATTATAATAATATAAATGTAATTTTTATCAAAATGTTTAATTTTTATATCATGTACTGCACAAATAGGGCAGTTATTTTTTATATTATTTTAATACTGCTACGCCTAAATACTACACAATTTTTTGTAAAAGAAAAATGCTTGGGAGCACTAATTAGTGCTCCACTAATTAGGTGGCAGTGGGTCCCGCCAGGAATGATGTGATGTTTTGGTCTTGGAGTTGTATTTTTTTTTTTTTTTCTATTTTTTTAATGCATTAGTGCTATTAGTGGTGGTATTTTTAGTGGGATGAATCATTGTTGTTTGTAAAAATATTTTTGTTGGTTGGTATGTGAAAGGGCTTCGGGGTGAGTAAAGTGTCTAACCACCTAACAGAGCTGAAAATTGAGTAGTTGGTATAGTAGCAGTTGTAGACATCTTAAAATTCTTCATCATGCCCAAAACGTGTTCCAATTAGTTTAGTTACATTCTAATTAGCCTTCAAACAATCAAATCACGCACAAATTACACACAACTCAAAAGTTCTATCCCAAGTTTTTTTTGTTTTTTTTTTGTTTTTGAGTTTGTGTCACTTTCATTTAAATTTTAATTTTATCAATTTCGTCCATAATTTTTTTAATCTAAGTCAAATTGATCTAATTTCAAATGACCATTTAAATTGTTAAGGGAATAACTATAAATCTTTATTTTGATCCCTAAAGTTTACGTTCGTGCCATTTTGGTCTCTCAATTTCAATTTTATCAATTTTGTCTCTCAATAGCATAAGATTATATTTCCCCTTCTTTTTCCAGAAAAACTTTAAGAACTAAAGTGACACAGAACATATATTTTAAGAATTATAAATATAGTTTATCCTTGCCTAAAATATTCCTCTAATTGATAACTGCAAAAACTTTATCATACTTGAAAAATTTTATGACACACACATATGCCCCCAGTTATGATATTTGTAATTTTTTACTATGAGTTATTGTAGTTATAGTTATGATTTGATTATGACTCATTATGATATTAGTCATTATTAAGAACACAAAAATACGAGACCCTAAAAATTCTACCAAATGTCTCATATGGGTGTGAGATCCACATTGTGTGGGTCCCACATCCATATAAGACATTTAGTAAAAATTTTGGTAGAATTTTTGAGATTTCTAATATAAATAATAAAGTTGTCCTGGTGGTCAACAATTTAATATAGTATCAAAGTAGATAATAGATCCTGTGTTCGATTCTTACTCCCTATCTATAGGGAGCGTATTGATAATACAATATACTCTATCCGTCCTAAAATATTAATTCCTTTTGGAGAATCTAACTTTTTTGTTGATGCATCAAAGTCGCTATAGGCTTCATTCATTTTGACAAAGCTACTGTTCCTCCTCAGATGAAGCGAGGAACTGTTCACAAGGTAATCAATTTTTTATTATATTTTCTTTTATGTGCTTCTTTCTTCCGCTAACAAGATCACTATCTCTCATACCACTATTATTGTCAACACTTACCAGAGCCATCACACAAATTTCATTCTCACCATCTTGGAAGTTCATCAGGTTGTCTCTCTCTCTCTCTCTGAACTGGAGCAAAGTTGGGGTCATCCCCCAGGATGTCCTATGAAAAGAAGAAAAATGCTGAAATTTTGCTTAACCGGTCGACCGCCCGGTCGACCACCCTGGCTCCTGTGTTGCTATTGTTCTGTTGTTGCTTTGGTGCTGTCTTGGGTCTTATTTTATACCTGTTTTAATATATTTAAATTGAAAAAGATGAAAGAATAAAAAATAATATTTTAATGAAATAGAATTTTAAAATAGAGAGTTTGATGGAGTGTGTATATAAAAAAGAAGCTAGCTAAAATAAAAAAGTAGATTTTAAGTTATAATTTGACTCGAAATTTGCTGAGACTGATGCGGACGCTCTAAGTATATATGCTATAAAGTATAATTATATATGCATTTGATTTGCTGCAATTCATAACCTATGGTATGTCAATTTGCCTGTGGCATGTTACGTAACGGCCATCATGACAAGTAACAAATAATTTTTAAAATCTTCATATAAAAATACTAAAAGTAAACACTACATTTATTTATTTATTTTTGTTTTTTTTTGAAAATGGGGTCACTACTGTTGTGCCTCAATTTGAGATGTATTATAAACTTATTTTTATGATCTGAACCGTTCATTTTGTAGGGTTTGTTAAGTACTTTGTGCCTGCCAAAAATCATATTAATCGGATATCAATAACTATATGATTGATAACCAAAAAAATAAATAATAAATTTTTCTTTTGAGAAATAACATAAAAAAAATATGTAATTCGATCATATTCAAAAAAATAAATAATAAATTTTTCTTTTGAGAAATAACATAAAAAAAATATGTAATTCGATCATATAGTTATTGGTATCCGATTAATATGATTTTTGATAGGCATGAAGTACTCAACAAACCCTACAAAATGACAATTCGGATCATAAAAATAAGTTCATAATACACCTTAAATTGAGATACAACGGTCACTGCTGTACCTCCATCTTTTTTTGTGAGTTGGATATATAAGCTATTTAAATCCTAGTCTTAGTGGGTGTACTTGGACATGTGGGTGTACTTCTTTTAGATTAATATTTTGGGATTATGTCTAGGATTTTATTTAAGATTTGTCCGATTCACGTAGAAGAAGTGTTTGTATGGGTTTCGAAATTAATCAAGATGTACGTAAACTGATTAAGATATCTGATTATAAAAATATATATAATTTCGAAGATCCCTATTTATTTATTTATTTATTTATTTTTAATCGAATCCAATAGTTAGGATATGACAAAAGCCAAAGCAAGTGCTATGTTTTTTATGAGGGAAAATGATTTGGAGCCCTAAAATGATCCTCCCTAATCTCCCTAATTTTCATTTTGGGAAATTATTATTATTATTATTTTTTTTTCTACTTGATATGAAAATTAAGGAAATTAGAGGGGTGTTTTTAGGGGACGTAACAAGGTCCTTTTATGAGACTGACCCATGATGAGAATGGCATGGAGCCGCTACTCATGTGTGTCTGTATATATTGTTCCTTTTTTACTCAAAAAGTAACAATAATAATAGCAATAAATTTTTTAAAAAATGTACATGTTGGCGTTTAACAATTGATTTTTTTAGTGAACTTTTTAATTTTTTAATTATTTTAGCTTGTGACTAAAAGTTTGTTTGGTTTGGTGTTTTTAGCTTTTTTAATTTTTGTGAGAGAAAAAGTGAAATAATTATGATTTTAATGTAATATTTTGGATTGTTTTGAAAAGCAAGTTAAAAACTAGTTTTTTAAACTTTTTTTGATTTTTTTTTGAAAAAACATGTAAAAAAGGAGAAAAGTAATATAATCCAAAAGATGTTAAAAGTCAAAATACTGTTTTTAACCTTTTTTCCAAAAGTATTATTTAGCCTATTTTGTCTTTTATACTTTTTAAACCAAAAAATCAATATGTATATATGTATATATATATGAAGTTATCCATGTGAGATTTAACTAGTTAAGAGCAATGTTTCAAAAATCGGATTGGTGAGTGAACCGAAAAAAGGATCGGGTGGACGGGTCACCGGTTTAACTGTCGGGTTGAACCAGAATCGAACCGTGACGTCATAAATATATTAAAATTATATTTAAATAAAAATATAAGTAATAAATTATAAATTATAAATTAAATAATCTTAAATATTTCTCCTAATACTTTTTTTACTAAAAATATAAAAATATATTTTAAAATATTATTAATCTTAATTTTGGAAGAAGAAGGTCATGTTTGAAATATGTGTACACTATTTAATCGAATAACTTTTTAAGTAGACTCAAAAGTCCTACTTTTCCCCTCTCTCTCTCTCTCTCTCTCTCTGTATCTGCTTTTTGCCTCATTCTTTACGTTTTTTTTTTTCTGCATTTTCCTCTTATTTTCTTTGTCATGGACGACCGACCGATGATCACACTTTTCTTATTCTCTTTCTCTTTCTAATATATAGTCACCGGTGACCGACGACCACCATTGATTGGGGTTCACCGGCAATCACCAACCATCGACATCAACTGATGACTTCATTCTCATCGACGACGAAGAAGATGAGTAGATCTACTCAAATCTGATGAGTAGATCTACATGGGATCCGACTAGATATAAACCAAAATAGTTGCCGGAGTACAATATTCTTTCTATATCTATTCTTTCTTTCGATTTCTCAATTTTTCTACATTTTCTCTGTTACACAAGTCTATTTTTCTGTTTTAATGGAAAAAAATTTCAAATTCTGAATAATTTGTTTTCGAGTATTAGTTACAGGCGGTGAAAACTGTAAAATTTTGCAATTTCAATTTTTTTTGGTGCTGGAATGAATCATGGTTTAAAACTGTAAAATTTTGCAGTTTCATAACATGTTTTTCAGTTTGATTAATAAAGATAAATACTTAATAGATTTTTTCTCTGAAACTGTAACATTTTACAGTTTCAAAACTTGTTTTTCAATTTGATCAATATTTGAGATTACTTGCTTAAACCCTACAAAAATTGAAAAATAACATATGTCTTTCCCCTTGTTGCTGTTTTTTGTCCTTACATTTTTTTTCTCTTTTAGTTTATCAATATTTAGCACATTTTGCTATATTTTTTCGCTCTAATTTCTTCATTTATTTATTTTTTCTAGTAATATTCTAGACATTCCGATGAGTCTTTAATGATGTTCTTAACATCCAATGAACATTCTAGATATTTCGGTGACTTCCATTGGCGTTCATAACAGTCCGGTGAACTTCCGGCGACTTCTCGACGATACTCCGGCGACTTCCAGGTGATGTTGAACATTCCGACGAGTCTCCGGTGACCGTCTGATGGAAGTCCGACGGTAGTGGGATATAACAGCATCTGTAAATTAAAAAAAAAAAAAAAGGATTTTTTGGTAACAATTAAAAATATATAGAACTAATTGGTGCAAGTATTTTGTTTTGGGATTAGATGAGTTTTGAACTTTGTATATGAGACTTATTGGTAAGTTCCCCAATATTTAATATTTTCTCCATATAATTTTAATTCAAATAATTTGAATGAAAGAAGAGCAAAAATTTTGGACAGATATCAAAATTTTAAGTTTTCCTCAAATAAATTTGATTGAATCCTATATAGATTTCTTGAGTTTTTTTGGAAGAATTTTTTTCTTATAAATAGGTAAAAGAGGCTTTCACAATAATTTTAAACTCTCAATGGGATTCCTCACAAGAGGAGACCCTTGAAAGAGAATTTCTAATTAAAATTTTCTTATATATATATATATATATATATATATAAAATAAAAAGAATAATAAAAAAAAAAACAAAATTGCCGGTTTTTCCAGTTCTCTCAAAATAAGTCAGTTTTTCACTTTGAACGGTTTACTAGGTGTATCCAGACCGGAACACCGACCGGTCGAACCTGCTGGTCCGGTCCGGTTTTTGAAACCTTCGTTAAGAGTATTTACATTTATGGCAAGTTACATCCGTAATTCTTACATTTTTTTCTTATGTTAGTTTGGTCTTTACATTTTTAGTTAATTTAATTTGACTTTTAATTTTAAATTTTATATTAATTTAGTCCAACTCATGACACTGATTTTTAACAAAAAAAAGATCATTAAGTTAGATGAGATTAATTCACTGAGTTGAACAATTTTATAATTTTACATAGAAAAACATGACATATATCACTTATGTATGTATTTTTTTTTAAAAACAATGTTAACTGTTGTAATCAATTGAATCAAATTGAAATAAAATTATAAATTCATAATTAAAATTAAATCAATAATAAGAATCAAAATGATACAGACCAAAATGTACGAACTAATTATGTAATTTGCACTTGCATCAAATTAGATATTTTTATTTTTTAAAAACTAAAATACATATAGCACTTGAGTTGTATTTCTAGGATTTTAAAGAGGAGATTCAGGGTTGGAGTTCACAAACAAACATTAATGTTTAGAGTTGTGATTGGGGCCCGAAAACAGGACGCCCCGAATGCCCCTAATTTTTTTTTTTCCTTTTCAGCAGAAGAAAGGAGGAAGACGAAAAAGGGAAGGAGGGGGAGGGAAGGAGGGGGAGGGGAGGAAGGACTGGAGGGGGCCTAAAAAATGGAGGAGGAGGGGGCGGAAGCGAGGCAGAAGCGATCGGCGGAGGCGACGCGATCGGCGGCGATCGGCGCAGGCGACGCGACCTCTCTCTCTTTCTCTCCCTCTCCCTCTCCCTCTTCCTCTGCAACTTGCAGAGGTCGAAAATGGCAAAAAAAAAAAAAACGGAATGCCCAAAACGATGTCATTTTGGGCATTCGGGGGAAGCAGATTCGGGCACCAAATCATTTTTCTAATGTTTATTAATAGTAATTTAATATTGAACATTTATTAATATTGAACACTTAATATTGAACATTTAATATTGAACACTTGAGTTGTGCTATATGTATTCAATATTGAACATTTATTAATGGTAATTTAACCCTGCTAACATCCTATATTTGCAAAATAAATAAAATAAATTTTCAATCATAAAAAATTCAACCCCATCAAATTATCGTTATTGGACTTTAGGGGCAACAAATGTAACAAAATTTGGTGAAGGTGTGTTACACCTTTATTAATTGAGAGCACAAATATGTAAAATTAAATGAATAAATATGTAATTTTTTTACTAATTAAGGCTGCATTTGTTCGGCGGATTGGGTTGGATGGGATTGTTAATGAGAGAATGGTTAGTGAAAAGATTGTTAATGTGGGGATTGTTAGTGAGGGGATTACGTAAAAGTGTATTTGTTTTAATGATAGTATAAGAGATAGTTAGTGAATGGATTATTAAATTATTTTTATATTAAAAAAATTAAAATAAATATTAAAACAAACAGGTGCACTTGGTAAATAAAATAAAATTTTTATATAAAATACACTCAATCCTCTCACTATTTTCCTAATCCCACTCAAAACACAACCAAGCTACTAAGCTCCTTGAACTATTAATCCGCCCTTCTATTTCACTACCAAATATGCTGTGGGTGGGATTCACAGCCATAGTAGTCCAATCCGACCACTCAAACCGTGAAACAAGCATAACCTAAAAGAATAATTATATAAAATAAACTCACATAAATAACATGAAATGTAGATTAGTAGGAGCAAAAGTATGAATAAAATAGGATAGACAGAAAAAAAAAAAATAGAGATAAAACTACTTAATAAAAGTAAATTATTATATAATATAAGCAAAAATGTTGTTGTTAGGCTTGAAGTGCCATTCCTTTTTTCTCATTTTTTTGAATTTTTAAATTTCTATAATCCACATGTCATTCTATAATTGATTTAAATGCTCCTAATTATATATATATTATAACAATAATAATATACTAAATTCGTTAAGGAAGCAGCCATCAGATTTATGGAATAACAACCATTAGATTTATAGATTTATGGAATTATATAATACAAGTATCAAATTCGATATGGAAGTTGCTTTATGGAAGATCCCTTAAATTATCTTAATAAAATAATTTTAAATTTGAATACTAATCCTAGCGAGTATTTAAATTGGACATTACTATACTAGTCCAAAAATCAGACCTATTTTTCAAATCTAATGATGTAATAATCAATTAGAATACCTAAGAGCATCTCCAACGGTTCACCAAATTTTTCACTAAATCTATGTAAAAAAAAGACCATTTTCTCAATCTGATACAGACTGCTCCAATGATTGTCATCAAAGCAGGGGTCGATCGACCGGTTAGTGTATTTTTTTTTTTTTAACCTCTTTGAACCTTTTGACCTGTTTGAACCAACCTATTTGCAAGGGAACCGGTCGACCGGTTGGTCAATCGGCTGGTTGACCGGTTGGTCTTCCCCAACGGTCACGCACAGTAAATTGGTGAAATCTTCCCCCTGTTCTCACTTTGATGAAAAATTTGGTGAATTCTCATTTTGATACCAATTTGATGAAACCATTGGAGCTGCAAAAAGTGATTTTTTTACCAAATTTCAAATCTGATGCAAGGTTTGGTGAAGCGTTGGAGATGGTCTAAGGTAACACTTTCTCTCATATGTTCTCAATAATCAACTAATCATATCATTTACACATCATTATGCCTGGAAAATAGGTCTAAAAAATGGATTTACATACAATTTTTTATTTAAATTTTAAGCACCAAATTTGAACTAAAATATTTCACATAAAAGTTCATTCGGAATTATTCAATATAAATACTCCCTTTCATTCTAAAATATTCACTCCTTAACAAAATTAAAACTTTAAAATATTCATTCTTTAATAAAATTGAAACTTTATAGGTCATTCTTCACCATTATTATCTACACTGAATCGAATTCTTCACCACTTTCACTGAACAGAATTTTTCCACCTTCTGAAGTGCCTGATCTCTATTTTCAAGTGAAACTTTATAGGTAATTTTTTTATCATCATTATCTATCTTTGTTTTCACTGTTTTTCGCCATTAATATCTCTATTCCTTTTCCACTATTTTTCTCTACCTTTATTTTCCTTATTATCTCATTGTTTTTTTTTTTTTTTTTTTCATAGATAGGATTATTATCTCATTTTTAACTCTTTGTAATACTCAGCAAGTTTACACCATTATTATCTATCTTTGTTTTCACTGTTTTTCACCATTATTATCTCTATTTCCTATTCCATTATTTTTTCTCTACCTTTATTTTCTACCAATATTATCTCATTAACTCTCAATAATACTCAACAAGTTTGCACTATTTTTCTCTACAAATCACCATTTTCTTCCCATCAGTCTAAACATTTCATAGCGCTTAATATTTGATATTTATATTTAATTTTTTTGCCTGAATGAATCGAACATATGATCATACACAAGAACAGAATAAATTGAAATCCACTATAGTGAGGATAATGTATTCAATCAAGATAACCTACATACTCTCCTGGGAATGACTCTGAAGAACAAAACTATGAAAGGTGATTTTTACTGAAACTAATATCTTCTATTATCTTAGACTTTCTCTTGGTATAACTTGATACTTAGGTTAAGTTTGACATATTGTAAAAAAGTCAAAAAGTCAAAAAATTACTCAAAAAGTTAAAAAGTTAACACTATTCACCAAAAGTCACAAATTATGGCTGCACAACTCCCAATCCTAATTTTTCTCTACAAATCAATTTTTACAATTTTTTATTACACATTTTTCTATAAAAAGTCAAAAAGTTAACCCAAACATCCATATTTTCTTCCTCAATTTTTTAGTCTAAAAAAACAAAAAATACACTTATTTAGAATACCCCAAACAACCCCGTCTCACTCCATCATGGATCGTGTTACATTATTTTCAACAATGACAATGTATAAAGTTGCCATAGAAAAGTCAATTTGTGAGCCGTGAATGAATGTATATGTAGTTAAGCCCTCAACTTCTAATTTTTTTTTTTTTTCATTTATTTGCTTTGGTTTTCAATTCAATTTTTATTTTTATTTTTATTTTTATATATATATATATATATATATTGGTGTAGGGATTGTATGAATTGTAATATGAGATAGTTTGTGCTCAAGTTGACTTCACAAGTTGTTACCCAATACTTTTAGCATAAAAAAGATAAAAACAATTAGCGAAGAGGGATCAAAATGGTTGTCAAGAGTTAAGTCAGATTAGAATAGTGAAAATAGAAAGATGAATGAAAAATGACGACTGAAAAAATAGTCGAATGGGATTAGAAATATCTAAAGCACGATAAGGTTATGAAAATTGATTTGAGAGGTGGCTTAAGAAAGGGGCCACACTTTTTCTTTATTTTATTTTTATTTTTTTATAATTTCATTCTCTACTTTATTTTTTATTTTAACAATTTTTGTTAGGTTTTAAAAAAAAAACAAAAAATAAATAATAATTGACACATGTGATTAGCTTTGGCATCGAATGAACTTTGATATAAAGCAAATTATAATTAAGAAATTTCAAGAACAAAATATATTTAAATTTGTAATTTATCTTATTAGTTTTCTTAAATCTTTATCAATTACCTTATAATAGGGTTGTAAATGAATCAAGCTGTTCACGAATATGCTTGGCTCGGCTTGTTAAGGGCTCAATTCGACTCGTCAAGTTCGGCTTGTTTATCTTTATTTAAATTATATAATAAATATATTATTTATATATTAAATAATATACAAATATATATAAATAATAGTATAAATACATTATTTATTTATTAAATAATAATTTTATTTAAATAATATAAAAAATATTTAAAAAAATCTTATCAAGTTAAGTCGAGCCGAGTTCAAACTTAATAAACGAGTTCGATAAACAAACGAACTTAAGTTTGAGCTCAGCAAAGTTTGACTCGATGCAGCTCATTTGGAGCCCTACTTATAACATATGTTTTTGTTATTTAAAAAAGTGGCACCAAAAAGTGGCTTAGATAAAATTTTGATAAAAAATTTTCAAATTTATTTAATTCTAAATTGTTTTTCATGTATATTTTAAAATTATTTTTTTATCAATATTTATATTTAAAATTAAATTTTAATTATTTTTTAAGACATTACATACCACGGATATGGAAAATGAATAGGAGCTCTAATTAGAGCTACCACTAATGATGTGGTAGTGGATCCCACCCACTGCCACAGTATGTGTTGGGTCTGTTTTGTTTTGTTTTGTTTTGTTTTTTGACTTTTTCCAGTCATTAGCGGTAGGTTTAGAGCTACCAAATTAGTTATCTCTAGCATGATTGCACGGATATTATGCTACTAATAAATATATAAAAATAAAATTATATAATTCAGTAAACTAAAAACAACTCCACGTGCAATTGCGAGTTAACCGAGAATAATGTGGGGGCATTGATTTAGACCCCCTTAAAACACCCACCCCCACAACCCCCTCACACGCATGGAGGTTGGGGATTGGGTGAGAAGAGAAAAAAAAAAAAAAAAAAGAAAAAAAGAAAAGAAAAATTGACCAATCAAAACTAAAGGGGGTGAAGGGGGTCTCAACCTTTATTCATAATGTGGAAAGTGGCTCAGTGAGAGGAAAACCCCGTGGACCAATCTCTTGGGCGTAGCATAGTTGGTTAGGAGGTTGAATATCAAGTTATTTAACCAGTATTTGGTGTGGGTTCAATACTCCCCAGCTGTGCGAGTCTTGACTTAAGCGGAGTTTGTCTTGGGAGGTCGGGGCAAGTTCCCAGGTTATAGTCTCCTCCTTCGGAACGACTAACAGGACACCTTGGTGATCTCTACAAAAGGGCACTGCCTTGGACCTGCGGAAGAATATGGAGGATTTTCCTATAACAAATAAATAAATAAATAAATAAAATAAAATAAAATAAAAGAAGTAGGAATAAAATTATTTAACAAAAAATACAAGTTAAAAAAAAAAATGTTATACGTCTTAAATTTTCTATTAAATAAATAACTAAATATCTCACATAGGTATTGGGTTCATAAAATTACAGATCCCACACTTATGTGAGATATTTAGTCATTTATTTGATAGAAAATTTAATATCCCTAACAACCCCCTAAAAAAATCATAAAATTAATATTAAAATGAGGACAAATTGCCTAAGTTGTCATTATATTTTGCTCATTGTTTATTTTGGTCTATAAAATTTTAAGGGTAAATTACACTCACTTGTCTTGAGATTTTCGATAATTATAGAGATCTTTTGTAGTTTTAATAATTACAAAAATCACCTTTACCTTTGAAACTATTATTAAGATTTCTCCACTGTTAATTTTCTGTTAATTTATTTAACATAATATGATGACGTCATGCTGACGTCATATACTATGAGTAACAAATTTTAAAATTACCCTTATATATTAAAATAGTAAATTTCACTCACCTCTCCTGAGGTTTTACAAAAAATTAATAAAGACCCGTATATTATTTTAATAATGTTAAACAAAATTATTAAATTCTATACAATATTTTAAAAAAATTCTAAATTGTTAAGACAAGCATATATATGATAGGATAACCAAACATTACCTTATCTAAAGAAAAAAGAGCTAATAAATTGTCACGACCCAAACTCGCCCTTATGGGTTTAGCACCGTAACCGGCCAGTAATCCGAGATTACCAAAGGCCTGCTTAACAGTAATACAGTAAAACAGAGTACAGGGGCATGGCGGAAGCCAATACAGTAAATAAACAATGTCCAATGAGCTGTGATAGTCTGTATACAAAAAGACTTTTCATACATATATATATACTCAATACAGAACAGTATGCACAATATTTACACTCATTCAGAACAGGGACCAAATCCCTTTTAACAGTACAGTACAGTGCTATCAGTTTATACAATTATACAAAACAAACACAGAAACAGACAGGGAAAATTAAAACACCCCTAAGCCATAGCTTGACAGGCTCGGAACCTCGCAGTGAGGCACAGTAGTTGGCTTGACAAAAAGGGAAGCCTAACCCACGCTCCTAGCTCCGGTCTGGTGCCTGAACACCTACATATATATATATATAAACAGTGAGCTAAAGCCCAGTGAATAACATAATGCGTAAAGAGGTTAGGAATGAATGTCCTTACAGTAATGAAAAACAGTTCATTAAATCAGTATTTCAGTCGTTCAGTCAGTACAGTCATATGTGGTACATCCATTAGCATAACAGTACAGTAAACAGTAAGTCTTAAAAGACCAAACAGTCAATAATGGCCATCAATCAGTAAACAGTAGTGGTTCCAACAAGGGAACCGACAGAGATCTCTGTAACAGTAACAGTAAACAGTAGTTGCTAAGGATGCCACAATACAGTTCAGAATATAGGACATACATTCATTCACTTAACAGTATCGGTTCAGAAAACAGTACAGTTCAATTGTTCAGAAGATAATCATTTTTGAACATATCTTTACACAGTTGTTACTCACAGAGTTCTGGGCTACAATTAGGCTAGAGCGTGTCTCCAATCGCCAACCCTACACAGTTAACAGAACGAACACACACTAAGTTACACAGTTGGGAGTGATAATAACTTAATCCATAATTTCCTCAGTGTGTTCTACATCTATATCCTCATTAAGATGCCTTAAACTAGGCCTAAGAATGCCTAGGATGGAATGAGGATGCAAAGATGCACTTTAAAAGCATTTTCAGAATTTTCAGAAAACAGAGGTCCCGCTCGAACGTAGGTTACTCCGCTCGAGCGGACATGCAGACAACGGTTCCCGCTCGAGCGTCACTTCCCACGCTCGAGCGTACTGCAAAACAGTCAAAAGTACTGGATGCTCAAAAATCACGCTCGATGGGCGCTCGATACCCGCTCGAGCGTAAGACACAAGTTCCCGCTCGAGCGTCAATTTTTCCGCTCGAGCGGACTTCAAAATAGTGCAAAGTACTGGGAGCACGAATTTCCCGCTCAAGCGCCACTTTCCCCGCTCGAGCGGGAGTCCAAAATCTGGAATTTCCAGATTTGAACTTCCAAGCTCAAACCAAGTTCAAATGCACAAATTCGATCCTCTTGGGCTAATTTTCTGGAAAACACTTCAAAACCCATAATATTACATGTTTCAAAGATCAATTTGATAAATCAAAGCCCAATGGTATTTCAATTAAATCCAATTTCAAACCAATTTTCATGAACAAGATGAACATGCAACATGCATGAACGCAAATCATTTCAAAGCTTCAATGCTTGCTCAAATGAGCTCAAATCTTGCAAGAACATGATGACAACATGAACTATAACAATATTATGAACATGCATGTGAGGAATTATGAACTTGCAACCTCAAAACCCAAGAATGGTAATATGCATGCAACAATTAAGCTACAATTCAACATTATAAGCCATGCCTAGGCCCCAACCTTTAACGATTCTCTAAAACATGCTAGAAGAAGCTCAAATCAAACACAAGAAGGCAAAAGCTCTACCTTATGTCTTGAATTAAAGGTAAGGAGGCTCAATGTGTATAGATAGTGGCCCACTCACAATGGCAAAGTTGTAGATAAGCCTAACTCTTTAATTAGTTTTATTTTAATATATTTTAATCATACTAAATCACTTTTCAGATAATTACACTATAAAATCACATAAAATCTAATTAACACAGAACATCAATCAATTTCAGATTCGGCCGCCGATAAGACTTTTAATTTGCAGTTTAAACATAAAACACAACAGATAATCGAACAGGCAACAGATAGAAATACAATTTAACTAACATATTCAATCAATTCAGTTCCAGATTTCAGTCAGTCAGTTCAGTATTTCAATTAGTTCAATTACCCATCATAATTAGTCTCAGTTTAGCAGTATTCGGTAGTTAATCGGTAAACAGTAACGAGAGTTGTTACATAAATTGATCACCATTAAACCTTATATTAGATTAAATACAATCATTTATTTGAAAATTATGAAATAAAGTACAAAAGATGTTTTATTTTTAAAAAATATCACCACTTTTATAAATAATTATTTTGAGAAATTAGAGTTTGAATAAAAATTTAAAAATACATATAGGTATTTAATTTTTTTTTGTATGAAAAATACATATTCGGAGAAATTATCCCTCTCTTTCTATTTTATTTATTTCATTTTTCTTTCTATTTATTTTCTCATTTATTTTTTCGTAGTGTCACTGCAGCAAATAGCAACATCATGTAATTTATTACTATTATTATTATTATTATTTGTTCTCTTCTCTATATTTTTTCCTCAATTTTCTTCATCATTTTTTCTCTTTCATCAATGTTAGCTAGCATCACCCAATACTATAGCAACTTACAAAACATGATTTTTTTTTTTAAACAAATTTGTGTATTAATTTTTTTTAAAGAAAAATAAACATAATAACATTTCATATTTACAATAAAAAAATTGACTTACAAAAATTACCGAATGTTACCTCATAAATATATTTTAAAAAATTATAATTTTATCTTTTCACAATCCTATATTATTTTCAAATTTTAATTATCACTAAAAAAATAAGTCAGTATTTCTCACCTTAATAATAAAAATTTAAAAAATAAATACAAAAGTGAAAAAAAATATCTAATCACGTTACAATAAATTAAAATTAGATAATGGGAAATGAAAGATAAAGAAATTATTTAAGAATAATAAACTATTTAAATTTGTCATTTCTTACATCTAATTACAATAGAATTTTACTTCAAGAAATAAATTATTTGAAAATAATAAAATACTCAAATAATTTGTTATTTATTACATCTAAAATCTAAAAAAACGTTATATGAAATAAAATGATAATTTAATATATAGGTAAATTACAATTAAATGATATTAAGTGTAAAGGGTATTATGATCATTTGCACAACCAAGTTAAAACTGTTTGGCTTAAATTAACGGAGGGGAAATCTTGATAATGTCAAAAAAGTAAGGGAGATTTTTGTAATTATTGAAACTATAGGGAAGGTCCCTGTAATTGTTAGAAATCCCAGAAAAGGTGAGTGTAATTTATCCTAATTTTAATTGGCTGAATTTTGATTTTTAATTTTAGATTTGTATCAATTTGATTCAATTAATAACTTTGATTAGAGTTTTTGACAAAAAAAAAAAAAATCACTGAGTTATATGAGATTAATTTACTAAAATTGAGCAAGTTTATAATTTATTTTTAAAATCATGACACATGTTACTTACGTCCACAATTTTTTTTGTCAAAAACAGCAACGGAAATAATTAATTGGATGATATTAATATAAAATTATAAATTTAAAGGTTAAAATCGAATTAGTTAAAATTATAAAAATTAAATGATTAAAATATAGGCGCTAGAAGTATAATTTGTCTTATAGAAGGGTTTTGAGCCGCCGGGCTTTTTCAAAGAATGAAAAATATGTTGTATTGTATAGATTAAGGAGTAAATTATTCATTTAAAATTTAGTTCAAAAAAAGACCAACCAAGCATTAATAAATTAGTAATTTTTGGTAGTTTGGGCAGAGAAGAGAGAAGAGAGAGAGAGAGAGAGAGTCAAAACCGGGCAGAGAATCATGATCAAAAGGGGTTGAGAGTGGTGAAGTATAAAGAGAGGGAGGCACTGAGACTCAGCCTCAGAACCAAACACCTCTCTCTCTCTCTCTCTCTCTCTCCCTCTCTCTCTCTCTCTCTAGTCTTAGCTTCTTGTTGTTGTGAAGATATGGCTGGTGATAAAGCAATCGGTCTTGAAGAGCTCAAAAACGAGACTATTGATCTGGTAATCATCTCTTTCTCCCCACTCTTTTCTTCTTTTATTTGCTGCTTCTCAAAATGGATTTTTGCTTTTTTCTTTTTGTTGTTAAATTACGTCACTAATCTTTATATTTTAACTCTGCTGTATTTTTGCTCATCCTAATTTTAGTTGATTTGATTTTGGTGGTGAATTTATAATTTTGTCTCAATTTAATTTAATTGGAAATATCATTGACAATTTTATTTATTTATTTTTTATTTTTTTATCAAAAATTATAAAATTATAAACTTATCTAATTAAGTGAATTAATTTTAACTAACTTTGTTTTTGATCGGCAAAAGTTAATTGTTAGGGAGAAAGCCGCCTTGCCTCCTAAACTAAGCTTTTAAGAAAGTTAACTAGGCCTATTGGTGCAATTTTATTTAAAGGAGAGTTGAACCCTAATCTCTTTTTAAGACTAGGCCTCGTTTGGCAAGTTAATATTTTAGTTAAAAAGTTAAAAAATTATTAAAAAAATTAAAAAGCCTATAACTTATATCAAAAAGTCAAAGATTTCATTTTCTCTCTACTTTTTACATATTTTTTCGTAAAAAGTTAAAAAGCCACCCCAAACATAATTTTTTTTTATCTCATATTTTAGTCAAAAAAATTACTAAAATAGCATGTTCTCAAACGAGACCTAAGCTTTTAAGAAAGTTACAGTGGTCAACTAAGCTTAAGAGTCAAAATTAAATTAATTAAAAGCGTAGATCAAAATGACAGAAGAGAAAAATGTAAAGCATATGGGTGAAGTTTACTTTTTTTTTACCTGGAAAATGCAACTCAGAAAACTGATGTATGGTGACTAATTGTTATTATGTCGCTTTCTTTCTTTTATTTTATAGGTGTTTTTGGGTTCATTGCACATACCTTCTTGGCTATTAATCAATATTATTTTATCTCTTAATTTTAAAACTGTATATCAAGGTTTTAGAAAGCGACATCACGGAACATTTGTAAGGTAGGTGCTATCCATTATATTCGTTTTTGGGTGTGACGAAAATTCATATATGTAACAATCGTAGCGGTACCGTAAAAGTTGTAGCTGCTTGTTACACACGTTACATATCTTTACAATATTTTAAATAGTTTCGATTCTAAAACATAAAGCTTATAAAAAAAAAAAAAAAAGAATGAATACTCAAGTGATTCAAGTCTAAAGAAAAGTCTTGTATGAATTTTTTTTTCTTTATAATTTATTTATTTATTTTTATTTCATTACATTAGTATGTAAAATAAAAAATATATAAAGAGTGGTTGTATTTATTTTTATAATCATTTTATTTAATATTTAATTATAAATATATTTTATTTTGTTATTGTAATGTGTTGTCTAAAAAATATCTTTAAAAAAAAAAAAAAACAAAATTAGTAGCTCAAACATATTTTTTTTGTTTATGGCACTATTTTTATTTTTATAATCATTTCATTTAATACTTTATTATAAATGATTTTATTTAGTTAGTTGTAAGGTGTCGTATAAAAAAAATGTCTTTAAAAAAAATCAATAACTCAAAAATAATTTTTATTTATGATACAATTTTTATTTTTATAATAATTTCATTTAATAATTGTGAATATTTTTTATTTAGTTAGTTTTGGTATTGGTCAAAAATAATTTTGTAGGCATTTAAAATCAATTATTTATAAAGTCATTAACTATTGAAATAAAATGTAAAAAAGTCCTTTCATAGTAATTTAAAAATATAAAATATATTGGATCATGCTTAAAAACTAACAAAAATTGATCAAAATCTATTTTAAATCTTAATAAATGTAATAATGATGTAATTATGAAAAAAAAATATGTGTATCAATAAGTTTTTTTAAAAATTGTGCAAAAAATAAAAAATTCACGGTTACAGTTACCGCAATCGTTACACTATAGCCTTTATACTCCACAGCCACAATCACGCCACTGCAACCATTACAATGATCACAATCACTTTTCAAAACCTTGATGTAAATTAACTCTTAAAATATAAAATAACATAATTTTCACCATTACACAGGAGCACTTATGCAGTTTTTATAATAATAATAATAATAAGAAGAAGAAGAAGAAGAAGAAGAAGTTATAATTATTGAGAAATTAACCCACCGCTGCCAGAAGCTAGTTTTTCATATTTTCTGAGTTTTTTTTTTTTCTTTTTTTTTTAATAGTTTTTTCTTTAAAAAAAAATTTAGAGTTAAAAAAGTTAATGTGTTTAAAAAGTTGTTGAAAAAATTTATTTTTTTGTGAATGAAAAAATTAATATGACACCTGACTTTTCTAGTTAATGACAAACCAATTTCATGTTTTTAAACTGTACAATTTTTTTTAGCCAAAATAAACTTTTTTGACGGTTGCCAAACCACCTTGAGTGATCATTATTTCATCAGTTGGCCTGGACAAAAAAACTCTCTAGTGAGCAAAGTTCTGTATTTATTTATCGGATTAATTAGATTTAAATTTTATTTTTGTTTCTATAGTTTCAAATTGAATAATTTGATTTCTATACTTTAAATTCAGTTTTAATTTAGTCATTACGTCTAAATTTGAGGTTAAAATTAACAATTTTAAGACACTTGTCAATTTTATAAAGTGACACATAGAATAAATTAATGGAAATTTAGATGGAATGACCAAATTGAAACTGAACTTAAAATGTAAGGACCAAATTGTTAAATGTGAAACTATAGAGACTAAATTTAGATCAAATTATAGGAATAAAAGTATAATTAACCCTTATTTATTTGTTTATCATTTTATGTTCAAAAATTGTTTTGTAGGATTTTATTAACATGCAGTTGCTAATATGCTTCAACTGATTGTACTTATTTCCAAATTTATGTGCCATAAAAAATTTAAAAAAACACAATAATTTTAATCTTTTATTAATCAATACCCTAAATTACTCGTTAAAAAGATTATTTAGTTATTTATTTTTAAATAGGCTTGATAAAATACAACCAACTACTTCAGGAATATGTCCTATTCAATTTTGGGCTTTGGAATTCAGATTCCACAATGTATTAGATGCGAAATTTTTATCTTAAACTTTTAATTGCTGACTTTCATTTTTTTTCCTTTTCTTTTCTTGAGAAACAGCCTGAAAATCTTTGAGGTCTTAATGAAGTCTCATTAATCTTGTTTGGCTTGAAAGCATACAACAAATGAGAAATGAAAATAGTGAGTCATGTTCATAAATTGTGGGTCTTAATAAAATTTTGGGTAAATTACACTGATATTTACTTAAAATATTAATTTCCCTTGTGGTTCTAGAAATTATACCACGCCTCATGAAATTTCTAATCGCATAACAAATAATCATATTTATTAATCAACCATTAAATCAATTAACAGTTTTTAATGATGTCAACAATATATTTCGATTAATAGTTCTGGTAATTTCATTATTGTATAAGAGGATAATTAAGAACTTTATTTTTTCTATAAACTCTGTTAAATGACAAATTTTGTCAAAGGGGTATTTGTAATTTCTCAAATCACAGGGAGGCAATTTGTATTTTAAGCAAATCTCAAGAGGCGTATTTGTAATTTATCTTAAAACAATCTCAAGAGGCGTATTTGTAATTTATCTTAAAACTTGTTAGTAAATTTTCATTTATAATTTTTTATTACCAATTATGGTGATACCCTTAAAAAATTTATACAAATTTTCTATTTATTAGTAGGGTACTCTTAGGCATACAGTAAGAGGTTTTAAAAGATTTTACAATTTTTTATTACACTTGAATGTATAATCTTTTTAAACCTGTCAACATATGACTTAAGTGCACCTTATTAGTAAGCGACTAGTTTCAAAATAATTTGCAAGTATAAGAGTAGTACTGATCTTTTGATTGTAAATTATTTAAATTTCACAGGAAAAAGTTCCTATTGAGGAAGTGTTTGAGCAGTTGAAATGCAGCAGGGAAGGTCTAAGTACAGAAGAAGGAAACAACAGGCTTCAAATCTTTGGTCCAAACAAATTGGAAGAGAAAAAGGTTATTTTCTCCAGTGATTAATGGCTTTTTTAGCATATAAACAATGTCATCTAGATTGTAATGGATTAAATTTTTTTCCTTTGCAATAAACAGGAAAGCAAAATACTCAAGTTTCTTGGGTTCATGTGGAATCCACTCTCATGGGTCATGGAAGCTGCAGCAATAATGGCAATTGCGTTAGCCAATGGCGATAAAAAGCCCCCGGATTGGCAAGACTTTGTGGGTATTATTTGTTTGCTGGTAATCAACTCCACTATCAGTTTCATTGAAGAAAACAATGCTGGTAATGCTGCTGCAGCTCTTATGGCTGGTCTTGCACCCAAAACTAAGGTACATAATTGATGTGTGTGACTATGAACATTATGGTGACTACATAAGTACAAGTTTCTTCAACTTATGTTTCATATGCTTGTCTCTATAGGTGCTTAGAGATAGCCGATGGAGTGAGCAGGATGCTGCCATTCTTGTTCCTGGAGATATCATTAGTATAAAATTGGGAGATATCGTCCCAGCTGATGCTCGTCTTCTTGAGGGTGATCCATTAAAGATCGATCAATCTGCCCTTACTGGAGAATCGCTCCCAGTGACCAAAAATCCTTATGATGAAGTTTTCTCTGGTTCAACTTGCAAACAAGGTGAGATTGAAGCTGTTGTCATTGCTACTGGTGTTCATACCTTTTTTGGAAAGGCTGCCCATCTTGTGGACAGCACCAACCAAGTTGGGCACTTCCAAAAGGTACTTACTGCAATTGGGAACTTCTGTATTTGTTCCATTGCTATTGGAATGCTGGTCGAGATTATTGTTATGTACCCAATTCAGCACAGGAAGTATAGGGATGGAATTGATAACCTCCTGGTTCTTTTAATTGGAGGTATTCCAATTGCCATGCCCACCGTTTTGTCTGTGACAATGGCTATTGGGTCACACAGGCTATCACAACAAGGTGCCATTACCAAGAGAATGACTGCCATTGAGGAGATGGCTGGCATGGATGTGCTCTGCAGTGATAAGACGGGGACACTAACCCTTAACAAACTGAGTGTTGATAAAAACTTGATCGAGGTGTTTGCAAATGGTGTAGATAAAGAACATGTAATGTTGCTTGCTGCAAGGGCTTCTAGGACTGAAAACCAGGATGCTATTGACGCTGCCATTGTTGGGATGCTTGCAGATCCAAAGGAGGTATATAACTCTTTCTCTTCCCTTGATTCGTTGGTGTTCACTAATTTAGTTTTGGAAGAGCAAAAGGAGGAAAAAGAAAGAACATAAATTGATTGCTTATATTAAGACATACATGTATTTTTAGGCACGAGCTGGCATCAGAGAGGTGCATTTTTTCCCATTCAATCCTGTGGACAAGAGGACTGCTTTGACGTACGTTGATGCCGATGGAAAATGGCACCGAGCTAGCAAAGGTGCCCCTGAACAGGTACTTTTTGTTTATTTTCTTGTGGCATTTTGCCTCATTAATCAGTAATAATAATAATAATAATAAATTGTGCTTAATCATTTAATTCATTCGTTAACTACTTGTTTGAAAACAGATCTTAACCCTTTGTCATGCCAAGGAAGATTTGAAGAAAAAGGTTCATGCCATTATTGAGAAGTTTGCTGAACGTGGACTGCGGTCATTGGCTGTTGGAAGACAGGTTGCAATACTAATCTCGATGCAGTATAGTTTTCATTTTTCAGTGCCTGCTTAAAAGTTGTGATGGTTATACATGTATGCATGAAGTCAATGTTTTATTAGTTTTGTTCTTACACTTGACGACATACACCCTCTAACTTTTCCCTTATGTTATGTCTATAGGAAGTTCCTGAGAAAACAAAAGAAAGTCTAGGTAGTCCATGGCAATTTGTTGGATTGTTGCCCCTCTTTGATCCTCCCAGGCATGATAGTGCAGAGACTATTCGTAGGGCTCTACATCTCGGTGTAAATGTCAAAATGATTACTGGTAATCAATTCATTCATGTCTCTAAAATTGTATTTTCCTCTTATTTTTTTATTCTCTAATTGATCACTGAATTGCTTTATCTATGACTAGGTGATCAACTTGCCATTGCTAAGGAGACTGGCCGAAGACTTGGAATGGGAACAAATATGTACCCATCTGCTTCTTTACTTGGTCAACACAAGGATGAATCCATAGCTTCCATTCCAATTGAAGAGTTGATTGAGAAGGCAGATGGGTTTGCTGGTGTATTCCCAGGTGGGTGTTTTTTGTTCATGATAACTACAAACATAGCCATTATTATCTTATTTAAGTTAAGGTTCTTCTTCTAACATCTTAATTTTTATTGTATAGAGCATAAATACGAAATCGTGAAGAAGTTGCAGGAGAGTAAGCACATCTGTGGAATGACAGGAGACGGTGTCAATGATGCTCCTGCTTTGAAGAAGGCAGATATTGGAATTGCTGTTGCTGATGCCACTGATGCTGCACGAGGCGCTTCAGACATTGTGCTCACAGAACCTGGGCTGAGTGTTATCATTAGTGCAGTGCTAACTAGTAGAGCGATTTTCCAGAGGATGAAGAATTACACAGTAAAATTCTTTCCTTGTATTTTTTTCCCTATGTTTAATAAGATTTTGACTAGGCTATCTATAATTTCTCCACAATTTCATTTTGGCAGATTTATGCAGTCTCCATTACTATACGTATTGTGGTAAGTTGACTATGTTAGTCTAAACAATGTGAAGTGTCATTATGAATTTTTAGTTGCTCACTAACATGTTTTTGTGGTTTTATCCCCATATTTTAGTTTGGCTTCATGCTTATCGCTTTGATATGGAAGTTTGACTTTTCACCCTTCATGGTTTTAATCATTGCCATCCTAAACGATGGTGAGGCTTCATACATAATTCAATCTCTTGTTTCCTTTCACTTTAATTACCTCTGTTGTTTATGAGTGCTTACTTACACAATGTATTATTGTACCTTTAAGGAACTATAATGACAATCTCAAAGGATCGGGTTGTGCCATCACCATTGCCTGATAGCTGGAAGCTGAAAGAGATTTTTGCTACCGGTGTTGTGCTTGGAGGTTATTTGGCATTGATGACTGTTATATTTTTCTGGGTAATAAGGGATACTGATTTCTTCCCGGTAAGAAACAATCCTATTTATTTATTTATTTTTTTCCAGTATCCTGATTGAAAATCTTTTGATGGTTTTCTTTAAATCGATTAATTTTCATTTTTCCTTTTCTTGATGATGCAGAATAAATTTGGTGTAAAATCTATAAGACTATATCCTGATGAAATGATGGCTGCTCTATACCTCCAAGTGAGTATTGTGAGCCAGGCTCTAATTTTTGTCACTCGATCTCGCAGCTGGTCCTACCTTGAACGCCCCGGATTGTTATTAGTCAGTGCTTTCCTAGTTGCACAGCTGGTAAGCGTTGCTTTATATTTTATTCATTTTTTAATGTGTTTGAAAATGCTTATATGCCATGCTTTCGCTTTGCTTAATATATAATAATATGATCTTTGTAGGTGGCAACTCTGATAGCTGTTTATGCAAATTGGGGTTTTGCAAGAATTAAAGGTGTTGGTTGGGGATGGGCTGGCGTTATCTGGATTTATAGTATTGTCTTCTATGTCCCACTTGACGTAATGAAATTCACCATTCGTTACATTTTAAGCGGAAAAGCTTGGGTTAACATGTTAGAGAACAAGGTACATAACTCATTATTAGCTGAATGAGTCTATTTTGGAACTACTAGCATTGCACTCTTTGTTGCTTTTACTCACTCAACTTAAGCATTCAAATGACATATTTCTTTTGACTAACACCACAAACAGACTGCATTCACCACAAAGAAAGATTATGGAAAAGAGGAAAGGGAGGCTCAATGGGCACTTGCTCAGAGGACTCTACATGGACTTCAACCACCCGAAACCTCTACTCTTTTCAACGAGAAAAGCAGCTACCGAGAGCTGTCTGAAATTGCTGAACAAGCAAAGAGGAGAGCTGAGGTTGCAAGGTAAGCAAACAATTTCATTTCCAACACTATATATATTGATTTGTAGACAAGACATCATCATCATCGTTACGCTATGGTTTTGTAGGCTTCGGGAGCTTCTCACACTCAAGGGACACGTAGAGTCGGTGGTGAAACTGAAAGGTCTGGACATTGATACAATTCAACAGCATTATACAGTATGAGAAAAGAACAAAAAAAAAAAAAAAAAAGGCATAAGAAGTATTATTTACTCGAGAGACGAGGGATGCAGCTCCAAGAAATTGAGGCTCAAAATTAATTATGCATGAACTATAAAGAGGAGAGAAAAACCCTTAACTAGATATGAAAAGTTAATTTCTAGATGGGAAATTTTTATATCCTCCTATGTGGTGTAACTTTTTCCTACCTATTTACCACCATTTCTTTCTTATGTATTTCAAGTCCCAAAATAGATAATGTGTGTTCTTATTGCTTTTTAATGTTGAGCAAAAGTAACATATTTTGTAGAGCAATTCTCTGCTTTGATTGTGTTATGTTTTCTCCTAGTTACTTGTCAATCTAACTGTATTAATTTGATCAACAATGATAGAAACCCTTACAACTCCCAAAGTGATTCACACCACTTATGATGTGGGTTTCACATATACATAAGTGGGCCTCATGCACCATGAGTGGTGTGGATTGTTTTGGGAGTTGTGAGGGTCCTCCAAAAAGAGTCTCATTCATTCTTCTATTTTGATATTCTAGTTTTATTGTCATTTTTCATGCTGCAAATAATCCTTATGGGTGTCTAGGGTATGCTTTTTTTGAGGTTTATTTTCGTCTTTAGTGAATTTTTTTTTTTTTCTTTTTTTCTTTTTTAAATCTAGATTCTACTCAATGAGACGAAACAGAAAATTAATTTTCTTTTTTTAAAAAAAATTTTCAAAAATGGAAAAAAAGGACAAAAATAAGCAAAAAATATTAAACTTTCTTACTTATTTTGGCTTTTAAATTTTTTTTTTTTTTTATTTCTTGGATTCATCTACACGAGATAGACTGAAAAAATAAAAACTTTTAACATAATTTTAAAAAAAAATCATTAAATATAAAAAAAAAAAATCGAAAAAAGATGTAACTTATTTGAGAGATCCCAATCAGCTATAATTGTCAACCTCTAGATTTTATAAATCATGAGATTTTTTGTTCTTACACAATTTTCACATTGTTTGACATTGAAATAAAAGACGAGTATACAAAATACCTTAATAATGTGTTTGGTTGGGAGATTTGAAAATGAATTTGAAAAGGAAAATAGAAAATATAGGTGAAATGTGAAGAAAATACCTATATTTCACCTAATTTTACACATCTTTTTCTTTATCTTTCCAAATCACTCTCTAAATTTCCCAACCAAGTACAGCGTAAGTAGATGTGAATCACCACATGTCCAAATCATTGCTTAGATTACGAGCCTTCATGAACGACCAAGATTTATGGAATCTTGAATTTCACACATGAATCTAAAAGACAACTCTAGCAATTGTTGGGGAATTTTCAAAATGAGTTTTCAAATTTATAATTTTTTTTTTTTTTGGTGTTTTCAAAACCTTCCATGTTTTTCTTTGGAAAGTATGAAATAAGCTTGGAGCTTTGTCCCACATTGGAAAGAGAGGAAAATATGGAACACTTAATAAAGTGCTACATGGAATATTCTTTTGAATATGGAATTGTGAGGTGAAAGCTAGTGTGTATGCATCCACAGCACAAGGATGGTGCTTTGCACCATTCGCACATGCACACGCGCGCGTGATGTGGGCAGTGGGCTGTGTGGCGTTTGATTGCGCACTTTGCACTTAGCATCGGCGCCATAAGGGCGCTCTCCTATTTGCATCGGATAGGTTGGAGCGATGACGTGGAATACAGTCAGCTCCACGTGGCAGTGACATGTCGTTCGTTGGTGATGAGTCAACCAACCGATCAAACGGGTTGTGTGTCTGATCTGGAGCGGGTTGATCATAGCTGTTGATTGGAGATGCGCGCGATCGTACGGATGAGATGGCTTCCGATCGTGATCTGGTGTGATTAGTCAACGCATCTATTCGGTGTGAGAATTATCTGCACCGTAGATCGTTGACCAACAGTCAGATCTAATCGGATGCGATCAAGGGACATGACTATTTGATCAGGTGCATTAAGGCCTGTAAATAGGCTGCGAAATCAGCCATTTCATTCCATCCAAAAATTTAGAATTCATTCCTATAATTCTCTCACTCTCTCTCCCTCTTGATTTAGAGTTTTGAATCAAGAGTTTCTTAAGCAAATTTCTTCTTTTCTTACTGGTAACCAAGTTCTGCAGATTTGATTATCAATGTCTTGGTTTTCTTGACTATATCAAGAGTATTCTGATCTACTGTCGTCAGTGTAGACGCTGGTAGATTTGATCTTTAGATCAGGCTTCATTGTATCCTAGAGGCAAATTTGTTGTAATCCTCTGCACACCTTTTGGTGGGTGCAAATATTGTCTTTAAGAAAGCGACTTAATAATGCGACTTGAAGCATCAAATTTTTGTCCTACATAGACAAGATCATCACCAAGTTTTGAAGACCCGAAGACCACCAATTGAAGAATTCAAGACAAATTGTTCCAACAATCTAAAGACAATACTTAGATATGGTGATGCCTATTCAGAAAATGACTCAAGATTTCATGAAGCTTGACCGGTTTGATGGCGGCAATTTCCATCGCTGGCAAAAGAAGATGCACTTTTTGTTCACCACTCTCAAAGTGGTCCATGTGCTGACTACCCCCTATCCAATGAAGCAAGAAGATGAGACTATGGAGCAAACCCATACAAAAAATGGGAGAATGACGACTACATTTGCCAAGGACACATTTTGAATGCGCTGTCAGACTCTCTGTTCGATGTGGATCAACATTTGGAAACGACAAAGCAACTCTGGGACATACTACAGTCAAAGTACCTCACCGATGATGCCACCAGTAAGAAATTTCTTGTTAGTAATTTTATGTGTTTTACTATGATTGATACAAAACTCGTTATGAAACAATTCCATGAGATCCAACATATTCTGAGTCAATTTCGACAAAAGAATATGAACATGGATGAATCTATTGTAGTTTCGTCTATAATAGAGAAACTGTTATCTTCTTGAAAGGATTTTAAGAAAACTTTTTTACACAAAAAGGAAGATCTAACTTTAGAGGAATTGGCTCAACACCTTCAAGTTGAGGAAGAGTCAAGACTTCTTGAAAGTAAAGAAAACCAATTGGCTCAGACTTCCAAGATTCACATGGTGGATGATGGCAAGAAGTTCAACAAAAAGAAGCATAAGTGCGACCCCCATCATAAGAAAGATGCTAAAAAGCCGAAAGGCGCTTGCTGGCATTGTGGCAAGCCAGGGCACTTTAGAAATGAATGCCGGTCATACAAGAAAAAGCCAGAAGCATCAAATGCCCAGAAAAAGTTCGTGGCTGTTATATCCGAGGTGAACATGCTCGAAGATGCTGGTGATTGGTGGATTGACTCAAGAGCAACAAGGCATGTCTACAACGACAAGAGTCATTTCACTACTTATGAACAAGTGAATGATGGAACAGTTCTCTGCATGGGCAATTCTTCAACTGCTGCTATCAAAGGCAAAGGGACGGTGATTTAGAGTTCACATTTGAAAAAGTCTTAAGTCTTAGTGATGTTATGTACCTGATGTCAAGAAAAATCTTGTATCTGGAAGCCTGCTTAATAAGCATGGTTTCAAGTTAGTATTTGAGTCAAACAAATTTGTCCTATCTAAGGGTGGGATTTTTGTTGGAAAGGGCTACATATATCAAGGAATGTTCAAACTTAATGTTGGCCCTGTTTGGTAGAGCTGTGGGAAAGTGCTTATAGCTTATGTCTAAACAGTTTATAGCTTATAATTTTCAGCTTAAGCTGATTTCCAGCTTATTCTTAAAGCATCTCCTGCCCCACTTAAAGAATAAGCTGATTTTTGACTTCCAAAAAGCTATAAGCTAAACCAAACACATCAAAATAGCTTAAATTAAGCTGAAAGCTGAAATAAGCTGTAATTAAGCTCTGCCAAATAGGCACGTTATCAATAATACATCTATTTCTGCTTATATTGTTGATTCTCTTTCTTTATCACATGCTCGTTTAGGTCATGTTAATACTAGGAAAATGCATGATATGATTAATTTAGATTTAATTCCTAAGTATGACATTGATATGATTGAAAAATGCAAATTTTGTGTGCAATCTAAATTTACTCGCATTCCATTTCCTAAAGTAAATAAAACCACATATCTGCTTGAACTTGTGTATAGTGATGTATGTGACATGCATAGTACCCCTACTAGAGGTGGTAAGAAATATTTTGTAGCATTCATTGATGATTTTTCTAAGTACTTTCATATCTATCTTTTGCATTCAAAAGATGAGGTGCTTGATAAATTCAAGATTTTTAAGACAGAAGTAGAAAATCAGTGTAATGTCAAATAAAAAGACATAGGTCTGATAGAGGCGGTGAGTACCATTTTCCTGAATATTGTGAAAATGTTGGTATTATTAATGAGAAGTCTGTACCCTACACACCACAACAAAATGGAGTAGCTGAAAGAAAGAATAGGACATTAACATAAATGATTAATGCTATACTTTCTTACTCTAGTTTGAGTTCTGGTTTTTAGGGTGAAACCTTGTTCACTGCCTGTCACATACTCAATAGAATTCCTCTCAAGGGAAGAAATGTTACTCCTCATGAACTTTGGAAAAACAAGAAATTGGTTACTTGAAAACATAGGGCTATAGAGCAATAGTTAGATTGTCTGAACCTAAAAGGAAGAAATTAGGTGAAAAAGGAATTGAATGCATATTCCTTGGCTATGCTATACATAGAAAAGCATATAGGTTTCTGGTAGTAGAGCCCAATGGCTCAATGGAAACAAATACCATTATTGAATCACGTGATGCGGTATTTTATGAGAATCGTTTCACAACCATTCCAAGGTTGGATTCTAATCAAGAAAATGAATCAACTCCTTTGATGTCTACAGAGGAAAGTGAACAACATGAACCCATTGAACCTAATGAACCTAATGAGCCTATTGAGCTAAGGAGGAGTAAGAAGGCTAGGACTGAGAAGTCATTTGACCCTGATTTCATTGTTTACCTTGTAGAAGGAATTAGAAAAGTTTATTGTAAGCAAACAATAATTTCTTTGAATATGGATTTAGATCTATTAACCTTTGAGGAAGCTATGAAGTCTCAAGATGTTACTTTTTGGAAAGAAGCAATAAACGATGAGATGGATTCTATCATGGATAACAATACCTAGATACTTGCTGATTTGCCACTTGGATCCAAACGAATTGGTTATAAATGGATTTTCAAAAAGAAAATGAAAGTTGATGGCACAATTGACAAGTTCAAAGCAAGATTAGTTGCTAAGGGTTTTACTCAAAATGAGGGTATCGATTATTTTGATATATATGCTCCGGTGGCCAGAATCGCCACCATTCGAGTGTTGATTGCCTTAGCCTCAATCTATAAGCTTGAAATCCATCAAATGGATATTAAGACCACTTTCCTAAATAGAGAGTTAGATAAAGAAATTTACATGCAACAACCTGAAGGATTTGTTATACAAGATCAAGAGCACAAAGTGTGTAAACTCGTGAAGTCACTATATGGATTGAAACAAGCTCCAAAATGGTGGCATGAGAAATTTGACAAAGTAATAGTGTCAAATGGTTTTAGGATACATGAATCTGATAAGTGTGTGTACAGTAAGTTTACTGGCAATAAAGGTGTGATCATATGCCTATATGTAGATGCCATGCTTATTTTTGGTACTAACAATGATGTCATTGAAAGTACTAAAAGTTTTTTGTCGTCTAGCTTTAGTATGAAAGACATGGACTTGGCTGATGTAATTCTGGGTATTAAGATCAAACGAGAGGACAATAATTTGATTCTAACCTAGTCGCACTATATTGAGAAAATTCTTAAGAAATTTAATCAATATAATTGTACACCCATGTCTACACCTTTTGATTCAAATTTGAAATTGTATCCTAATACTGGAAGAGCTGTTGATCAGTTAGAATACTCAAGAGTAATAGGTAGTCTGATGTATGCCATGACTTGCACTAGACCTGATATTGCATTTGCAGTGAGAAAACTTAGTAAATGCACTAGTAACCCCAGTAGTGTGCATTGTCATGCTGTTAACAGAGTACTTAGGTACTTTGAAGAAAACAATAGACTATAGAATAGTCTATAATGGCTATCCAACAGTGCTGGAAGGATTCACGAATGCTAGTTGGATAACTGACCGTGAAGATCACTCGTCCATGAGTGGTTAGATTTTTACTCTTGGAGGAGGAGCTATCTCCTGGAGTTCTAAGAAGCAAACATGCATAACAGACTCAACCATGGCGTCAAAGTTTGTAGCATTGGCTTTTTGTAGCAAAGAGGCAAAATGGCTAAGGAATCTTTGTTAGAGATTAAGATATGGCCAAAACCTATGCCACCAATATCTTTGCATTGTGATAGTGAATCTACTTTATCACGGGCCTATAGCCATGTCTATAATGAAAAGTTCAGGCATATAGGACTGAGACATAGCTGTGTTAGGCAATTAATCACAGAAGGTGTGATTACCATTAGTTATGTAAAGTCAAGTGAAAACTTGGCTGATCCCTCAACAGAGGGACTTGCAAGGGATTTGGTGTGGAAAACATCAAAGGGGATGGGTCTTAAGCCCACTTAACATAATCACTCCTGATGGAAACTAGACTCAACGCTTGAAGAAACATTAAGTCTTGATTTCAATGAGCCCAAGTACACCATATGTCGTGATTGTAAGCACTTAGTTTTATTTCATTTTCATCCCAAGGTTGAAGTGCTTGGTACTTGTAATGTGAAAAAAAGAGGATGAGTTAGCAAACTCTTAGTAAGCTTACAATTGAGTTGTTAGGGTATTGTAAATTACAGGGGTACTCTTAGTAAACTTACCTATGTGAGTGTAAGAGGTAGTGTCGCTTCCTATGAGTCCAAGGGCTTGACTCTAGAGCGTTCATGAAATAGGATATAGACAGAAGGCCAATCCACATGTCGGTTTGTTTGAATACTTGAAGTAACTTGTACTGTGCGTGAGACATGTCCGATTAGTCGAATAAGATCGCTAGTTCAAAGACAAGTCTACTATGTCATCTTGACTAACTTTGAGATGTCTTCACTAAGTGAATGACTCAAATCGTAAGATATCTTCAGCTATGCATAAGGCTGCCAAGTAAACCAAGAATAATCATCTGATATTTTGAAAATAGTGAGGGAATGTTAGGGAATTTTCAAAATGGGTTTTCAAATTTATATATATATATTTATATGGTGTTGTCAAAACCTTCCATGTTTTTCTTTGGAAAGCATGAAATAAGCTTGGGGCTTTATCTTACATTGGAAAGAGATGAAAACATGGAGCACTTAATAAAATGCTACATGGAATATTCCTTTGAATATGGAATTGTGAGGTGAAAGTTAGTGTGCATGCATCCACAGCGCAAGAATGGTGCTTCGCACCATCCGCACACACACACGCATACACGCGCACGCGCGTAGTGGGGTCAGTGGGCTGCGTGGCATTTGATGGCGCACTTTGCACTTACCACAAACACATCGGTGCAAGGCGCCATGAGGGCGCTTTCCTTTTTGCATCGGACAGGTTGGAGCGATGATGTGGCATAGGTGACGTGGAATACAATCAGCTCCACGTGGCAGTGACGTGTCGTCCGTTGACGATAAGTCAACCAACCGATCAAATGGTTGTGTGTCCAATATAGAGCGGGTTGATCATAGCCATTGATTGGAGATACGTACGATCGTACGGATGAGATGGCACCCGATCGTGATCAGGTGTGATTAGTCAACGCGTCTATTCGGTGTGAGAATTATCTACACCGTAGATCGTCGATCCAACAATCAGATCTGATCAGATGCGATCAAGGGACATGACCATTTGATCAGGTGCATCAAGGCCTATAAATAGGCTGCAAAATTAGCCATTTCATTCCATCCAAAAATTCAGAATTCATTCCTGCAATTCTCTCTCTCTCTCTCTCTCTCTGTCTCTCTCTCTCTCCCTCCCTCTTGATTTAGCATTTTAAATCAAGAGTTTCTTAAGCAAATTTCTACTTTTCTTACTGGTAATCAAGTTCTGTAGATTTGATTATCAGTGTCTTAATTTTCTTGATTATATCAAGAGTATTCTGATCTGTTATTGTCAGTGTAGACGCCGGTAGATTTGATCTTTAGATCAGGTTTCATTGTATCCTGGAGGCAAATTTGCTGTAACCCCTTGCATACCTTTTGGTGGGTGTAAATATTGTCTTTAGGAAAGCGACTTAATAACGCGACTTGAAGCATCAAATTTCTATCCTACATAGACAAGATCATCACCAAGTTTTGAAGACCCAAAGACCACCAACTGAAGAATTCAAGAAAAATTGTTCCAACAACAATGGCTATAACGAGACATTAGCCACCTTCTTAATGTCACCATCAAACAAAAGAAGACGTGTTTATAAAAAATAACGGATCGTAGGTCTAAATTTTTATAAACCAAACAAACGAATTTTAAGTCCTTTTTTTAAAAATTTATTATTATTATTATTATTATTATTATTATTATTAATTTTTTAAGAAAGACTTACTGATAGGTCTCATACACAAAGTTCAAAACTCATTTAGTCTCAAAACAAAACACTTATACCAATTAGTCTTACATATTTTTAATTATTACAAAAAAATCTTATTATTTATTTATTTTTAAATTTAAAGAAGCTGTTACATTCCTTCACCGTCAGACTTCCGTCAGACGATCACTAGAGACTCGCCGGAATGTTCAACATCACTAGAAAGTCACTGGAGTATCACCGAAAATTCGTCAAATGTTTTGAACGTCACTGGAAGTCGTCGGAATGTCTAGAATGTTTGCTGGACATCAAGAATATCATTGGAGACTCATTGGAATATCCAAAATATTGCTAAAAAAAGAGAATAAATTGAGAAATTAGAGTAAAAAAACATAGCAAAATATGTTAAATATTATAAATTGAAAGAAGAAAAAAAACGTAAGAACAACAAATAGTAACGTGGAATATATATATATATGTTATTTTCAATTTTTGTAATGTTTAAGTAAATAATCTCCAATATTGATCAAACTGAAAAACAAGCTTTGAAATTGTAAAATGTTACAATTTCAAAGCATGATTCTATTAAGCATTTATCCTTGTTAGATTTTTGTAATTGACAATCCCGTTTGACAAAACTCCTTTCAGTTATAATTTTATTCGCTCTTTTATTTCAGTGAAACTATGAGTGTTTAGATGCGAATCTAACCTGAATTGTGCCTATATAGAGGAGTTTGTGATATTGAGGCTTTCATGCTTGTCACTTTGTTGACTATGTACGGGGATCAAGCTACCCGGTCAGCTTACGGGCGTCAAGGGGGCAGCGTCCTATGGTGGGTCCGGGGTAGCGCCCAGGTAGGGTCGAGATGCAACGCCCCCCGAAGCAAAAAGTAAAAATACAGTCGAAATTGTTTGATCGCTCGAGTGGTCATTTGTTTGCTAGAGTGAAGAAAATGATCATCCAGTATTTTTGCAGAGCGACTAAACTTTTGGGAAAAAAGTCTTACCACTCAAGCAGTGAAAATTGCGCTCGAGCGATCAACCTATATGTTTCACACCACCTTTAGTCACACCGCTCAAGCGGTGAAATGTGCACTCAAGTGGTTTTCGCGATCTAGTTTATTATAAAGTGCGTTGTTCGCTTGTTTTTAGGGTTTAAGTCGTCCAGATTTTTAAAGAGGAAGAAAAAACAAAGTGTTTTATATTGGAGGGTGCTAGTGTTTTCTTGATGATTTAAGAATGATCATTGGATTCATGAACTTTATATTAACATCATCAAGTGGTTTGGTTGTTTTCTTTTATTCACAAAAGAGAGAGAGTCGTTCTTCGGTGGATTCTAGGGAACTTGGGCCTGAAGTTTTTGTGAATTTCAGAGCAGCTCATCGTCGTAGATTTGACATTAGTTTTGTGGATTTAACGTTGGGCAAGACAATTTCAAGATGAAGACGATGGTGGAAAAGACACATCGGGGTCGGTTCAATTTGAGCATAGATTCGCTAGGTAATTGAAGATACACATGTGTAATTCATTTTTGTCTTCTTAGTGGATTGTTTTGTGGCTTTAGCTAGTGATTTTTTTTTAAAAATTTTTTTTTTATCACAATTAGAGACACTTCAATTGTGGTTTTTCTACGTTAAATCATTGTGTCAATTTGTCTTTGATTGTTTAATTAGGATTATTATTTATGTTTAAAAATTGAAACATAATCATAAATCAATATCTCTGGAGTTTTAGATTTTTCAATCCTTATTAATCAAACTAAAAAACATGTTATTAAGCTATAAAATTTTACAGTTCTAAAGAAATTTATGAAATTGGAAAATCTTACAGTTTTAAAGAATGATTCATTTCAACACTAAAAAAATTGAAACTGCAAAATTTTACAGTTTTCATCACTTGTAACTAAAAATTGAAAACAACTTGTTGAGGACTTGAAAATTTTCTCCGTTATAATACAAAAATAGAAGTGTGTAGTACAAAAAAAAAAAAAAAAAAACTGAGAGATCGAAGGAAAGAGATAGATATAGAGAGAGAGGCTCGTACTTTGCCAATTATTTTTGATTTAGATTTAGTCGGATCTGATGTAGATCTACTCGGATATATCAAATTTTGAGTAGATTTACTCATCTTCTTTGCCATCGGTGAGCGCAAAGTAAGGAGTTGGTGCGTGGTGGTTGCTAGTGAACCCCAATCAATGGTGGTCGCCAATGGCTGTAGATTAGAAAAGGAAGGAAGGAAGGCATGGTTGCGGTCATTGATATTAGAGAAAGAGAAATAAAGAGAAGAAGTAATGTGTACGGAAAGAGAAGAAGATAAATGGACACCGGATGTTTTGGTCTATCTAAATAAATTTAGATTAAATAGAACACACATTTTTCAAAAATGACTTACGGGTAATTTGCCCATTTTTTAAAAAGTTATGGGACAGGGGTGTTGAGATTCTGGGCTTGGGCGCATCAACTGGCATGCGTGTTTGGGCTAGGTTGGATTTTACGGGCCAATGAAACCAAAATTTCATTTGGGCCCAGATGTAACAAAGACCCATTAATGCTTTATTTGTTGGTACAAAATTTAGTTAAGCCCAACCGCAATCTTTAAAGCCCAATCTCTGCATTTTTTATCCATTTCCTACAAGATCTTTAAAACTTGATTTACCATTATTTTTTATTAAATCCTTTTTTATTTTTTATTTTTTTCTTATTCTGGAGAAATTCAAAGTAGTTCTCTTAAAAAATTGGCATAAATTAAATGAATTTTCAGCTAAAAAAACTTATGGGACAATTGCAATAAAATGGTATAAACTCAAAATAGTTGCACAATTTAATGCATAAATTGTTTGTACTTCCATGACATTGCAATTATTTTGTGTTGATGCCATTTTTTTGCAATTCTCCCAAAACCTATTGAGATAAGAAATTCAAATATTAATATTTATTTATGTGCAGTCCATTTAGTTTTTATTTTGGCATTGATTGAACTTAAAAATAAGATTTAGAATCATGATTGATCAAATGTATACAGCCCTTATTTTAATATGTATATGTCATTTATATTAGCCTTTTCAGACAAATAGATCCTAGAAACATTGCCATCAAATTTATATGATTATTCCTTTATATATAGATTTCTTTTATATCAGTGATTTTAGGTATTTAGAGTTGGTATTCAAAATTTTATCCAAAAAAAATATATGTACGATGAGATCCACATCTTCAAAGAATTTGAATTACATATTATTTTTTTTTATTTACTTATGGATATTAATTTTGAATACTTAGAATTACTCATTTTATGTCGTAACATTGTGTTTGAATTTAGAATTTGGAGAGAAATTTGTGGAGAGAAAGGAGAAGAAAACTTTCTCTTGATTAATTAATTTTCGAATGTCGATTTCAGAGGAACACCTAACCTTAGTGGGTGTTAATGACTCTCATAATTGTGATTTAGTGATAATAATAAAGTTTGTATTTAATACTAATGCCAATCTGTTTGGTGATGATTCTCTTGCTTAATTAATTTCCAACATAATCATCTCACATTGTACTTTGTATCAAATGACAAATCAATTCTACTAAACATTAACTAGACAATAATTGAAGGGATAAATAAACAATGACACTAACAATAGTAAAAGAAGCACCATAACATGTGGGATGTGGATATTATTCTAAAATGTAGGGATAAAAGAGTATTTGATTCATAACATTATTAAGGGGTTGTTTGGTGCTATTTATTTGAACTGCTCAAACTTATTTTATTTTAGGTTTAGTTATCTCGAAGTAAAGTAATGAGTGCTTTTGACTTTTGCTGTCTAATTATCAACTTTTAGCTTTTAATAAGTTACATCAAACTAGCTCTAAATGCTGTTGATGAAATACTTTACACCTATTATCAATTGACACGTCTTATTTTATAGAAAAATGATTCATTCACACAATTTCTCCCCCCAACCAAAATGATATGGAAAACAAAATTTAAAAAGTGGACCCACACTCTAATATTTTCTCAAAAACTTTTCTTACGTGCATTCTGTCTTGCCATATTATTCGGGAGATTTTGGGAGAAAGAAATAGCACTTTTGTAAATTTATATCCTAAATTTATTTTTATGATAAAATTATAAATATATTTTCATAATGTCTAAAATTATTCATACAAAAACAATACATCGAGATCAATAATTATTAAATTAGAGATCACATGAACTGGCTCAAAGAATAAACTTTTGATTTGGATCCAGAGAAGATAAGCATTGGACCAAAGAAAGAAAGATTCTTTTGGGTCCTCCAAAAACTAATCTTGGGTTTTTCTATTTTTTATTTTTTATTTTTAAATTTTTAATGGTTTTGGGAAAGTCATACTGATAATCAGAATCTGATGCATTGAATGTGGGAGTCGAATTCAAAGACAATGGGTTTTGTTTAACAAAAATGCTCCGTAGCCCGAAAAACTGAGGTTCGAATGGCTCGAATGGTACGAAAAATATTATCTTACGGGTAAGAGAATAAAAAAAAATCTTAAAACGACGTCGTTTTGGGATTTCGAGCCATACAAGCCTTTGATTTTTCGAACTCCGTAGCGGTTTTAAATTTTAGGAATGAAGCTTGGAATCATCTCCTTCTCAGTCATGAGTGATGGAGATTCCTAGGTCGATCCAAAATGATTTTTTTTTAAAATTTAAGAATATTATGAATATTACATTCGATTACAAAAAAAGTCTAACATACAATCACAAATATGCAAGTGAGCCAACTAAAAAGCAAGAGTAAATAATACAACGTCTAAATAATACACATTAATGTGTATTTGAATATGTATTCTCAGTATAAGTATGTGTATCAATATAATTGAATGTATACTAAGTATGCAAAATAGACACGGGTCCTTGCAGTGCATCATTTCATGCCGTGCCTATTGTGTAATAAAACGGCACCGTTTTTTTGCCCTTTTTTTTAAAAAAAATAATTTATGTAAGGATTTCATTAATTCTTATTTTATTATAACAAATCAATCGATTTAGCTACCCCCGTCTTCTAGTCCCTGCAGTTCTAGCAAAAAATTTGTGTTGAAATTTTTTTATTTTTTAAATAGAAAATATAGTAAAATAAAAATAATTCATCGAACAAATCAATTTATCAAACTAAATTGTATTTTTTTTAAAAGATTAATTTTGAAATTAAAATCAAACAAACCATACATATTTTGACTTTTTCAAAATTGGCTTAAATGCATCAAAAGTGAAATTGAAAGGGAAAAAAATTGTAATTGAACAAATCAATTTATCAAACCATAAGCAAAAAAAATGTAACTTAAAAAAAAATATATATAGTTGTATAAAAAATAAAATAAAAAACTAACTTAAGGCCAAAATATATTCAAATATATTCAATTCACATCCAAAATCTGTATAAAAAAAAAAAAAATCTGAGACATCCAAACTTCAAAATCTCCTGCCAAATATTCCAAAATCTGTCTCAACCATTCTAAATCATCCAAACAAAATTCTAAAAACCTTCAATTTCAATTCTCAAAACAAAAACTAGAAAGTGGATCCTCATGTCAATTTTGTGGAGGCGGTTGGGAATAAATAGAAAAATCAAAAGAACTCTCATTTCTAAATTCGGTCTCCATTGGATTGTGCCCTGCTAGATTAAGTGATATTCCCTATAAAAAGAAAAGAAAAGAAAAGAAAATTCATTAGAATAAATTTTATGGACTAAATTACATTACAAACATATATATTACATACTTGAGAACTTTGTGGGCTATGTAATGCTTGGAAAGACAAAGGTTGCGATTTTGGATACCTTGGTGAGTATGAATTAGTATCACGTGTGAGAAGATTATACCCATAATTTATCAATTGTAGCCAATAGAGACTCCTAACATTCTACTCCATAAAATACCGTGAAAAGTAAATATACTAGTACAACGTAGTCTAAAAAAATAAACATATAACATAAAACAAGAGCTAACTTGTGGTTGGCTTACAGATGAATTTTGAACATTTGTGATATTGTTTGATTGACCAATAGTCTAAATAAGTTGTAAAATTTATCAATACATTACACAATTTATAAAAAAAAAAAATAACAAATAAATAACATAAAACAATAGCTAACCTGTGGTTGGCTTAAAGATAAATTTTAAACATTTGTGATATTACTTGATTGACCAATAGTTTAAATAAGTTGTAAAATTTATTAATACGTTACACAATTTAAAAAAAAATAATAATAAATAAATAAATAACATAAAACAATAGCTAACTTGTGGTTGGCTTGAAGATGAATTTTGAACACTTGTAGTGTTGCTTGATTGACCAATAGTCTAAAGAAGTTCAAAAAGTTAGCAATACTTTACAAAAATTATAAAAATAAATGCATGCCATTTGAAATTTCAAAAGTATGTAAGTAATACCTTACTCGGGTAGGTTGTGAATTAACTTTTGTCTTTTTATTCATCATCTCATGCCAAGTCTTTAATCTACCCCTCTCTTTGTGTCCAACATCTTTTTTTTTTTTTTTGATCGGCAAAGAAAAATTTCATTAATCAACATGAAATTAAAGGTACAGGAAGATGAAATGCACAGAGAGAGACTCGGAAGTATAAAATACCCCTACTACTACTACTCGCAACCATACAACCAACTCCTTGGCCTCACGATTTTTTTTTTTTTTTTAAAAAAAACAAAAAAACGTTAAGAAGGACTTAACAGAAAATAAAATACAAGATTCCCACAAAATCAACCCACCAAAACACCCAAACTGCTAAAAACCTATTCTAACACCCAAGGTGGTAACCCAATAATTTTAAACACCTACTGCACTCCCAAAGCTGCTGCACTCCACGCCTTTGCTGCCCACGCCTATGCTGCACACAGCTACGCCTATGGTACTGCATTCCCAAAGCCAACCACCCACCTGCTATTTTTGAAACTAAAACTTATCACCTATGCTACTCCAACTTCCAACGCCCACCTGCAACAACGCCCCACCTGCTACACGCTCCTCTGCTCCTGCACGCTTCTGTGCACGCTCCTCTGCTCCTGCCGAGGACACCTCCATGGCTAGAAAGACTCCCTTGACCGGAAAAACTCCATAGCCTCCATACCTACACAAAGCCCCAACCCCAGCAGAAGCAGACTGACAATCTCCCTTGACTGAAACTATGGCCGGAAACACCTCCAACCATTGGATTTCCAAACCCACCTCTGCCACTTTAACTGCAAGCTCACTTACTCCTGACAACACTCTACCGAGACAGTTCCTTGGCCGGAAAAACTCCATAGCCAACAGCTCCATGGCTGGATAAAACTCCACACCCAACTCTACTCCAAAACAACGAACAACCGCTGAGACACCACCATACATCTGGATGAAGTTCACCCCTCAAACTCCCACTCGAAAAGGAGCGCTCGAATGAAATCTTAGACAAATCTGGATCAACTTCAACACCCTAGTTCCCCCCAAACAAAGCACCGAAGCAGACTCCAAGATCCGAACCCGAGCTCATCCCTCAAACTCCCACTCGCAAAAGAGCGCCCGAATGAAGATCCAACTAGATCTGACCAACCTCTATTCCGGTCCAAAACATACAAAACAACCCCCTGTTGACACAAAACAACCCCCTGTTGATACAAAACAAACAAACCGAGGCACCCCCTGATGAAACAAAAGAAAGTACACCAAAGTGGAAATAAAATTGTGGGAATCAAGTTTATTAGAAACAAAAACCAGCACACAAACACACAAGAGAGCTAGGCCAGCCGACCGCCATAGCCAAAGGCGGCAGTCGGCCGGCCAATAGTGAGGCTCGGGGGTGGAGGTTTTTAGAGAGAGAGAGAGAGGACTACTGACGACTTTGTGTCCAACATCTTATTGTCCAAATTGTGAAATTAAACAATTAGATTCACGAATAAATCAAAATTATATACCAAGAACACATGCTGAAAATTATAACTAAATTACAATAGAAATACCTAATTCAACAAAATGGTAAAGAAAGCAAACTGCAGCCTGCACGGTAGCAGTTTCCTTAAAACAGATTTTCACCATCTCACGGGTCGAGTGCTTGAGGAATTCCGACATCTATCTCCCAAGATACGACGGTCAAAAAACCAGCTACGGTAGAAGCACTCTCTGTCTAGCTTAGCGAACAAAAACCGTGGTAGCACTCTCTCACTGTAGGAACTTTCTAGAAACTGACTTGTAAAATAGAAGCAAAAATTTCTGTGTTGAGACTAGATAGAAAGGTCTCAATTTATACATGTATAGGGGAGAAATGAGGAGCCTCCAGCCTTTATGGCTGGTCACTAATACACTATTAACCTGCTTCTATGGCTGGTTACTGATGCACTATTAACCTCTGCAATATCGCAGGAGTTACAAACATATTATACACACTAATCCCACTACCTCTTTCATGAAGCTAACTTTATGAGGCAATTTTTTATTCAATTCTCAATAGTTTTTTGCCATTCTTTTTGTGGTGTAAAGATCTCATTGCAAAGTATCTAGACCCACTTGGACCCAACAGAATATATGGTTGGGGCCCATTTTAATATTTAATTAAAGTCACCAAAAACTCATTTTTTCCAACAATCCCCCACATGAATAAAAATTGACTGAATGACTCAACAAACAGACACCATTCAACAATAATGACTTGGAGAGAGAGTACAACGGACTAAACCCCGACATTAAAGAATGTAGTTTTTGGCTTTGAACCTCTCCCAATGAAAACCTATCGAGTTTGCTAGTTGATCAGTGAATATGACATCTTGAACTACTCTGCGTTTATGTAAACTAGGATAATAGATCTCACACGGAAATTACTCCTACCACCATTCTGTTCTCACTAGTGTGCCCTATATGGCCCTGAGCACTAGCCTGGTTCAACGAGTGGTTTTAAAGAATTTTGGACTTCCCAATTCTTCTAGAAGTGTCCTCACTTCACACTCACATAGGTGACTTTTCAAAGTATCCTACTACACCCTGTTTGAATCCTCAACACATAAGAGTTATTAAAAGCTTTGCTTAACCTTCACCCCCGCAGGTATCACTGCTTAAAGAAATGACTGAAGGGTTTTACCCCCACAGTGACATACCATTGTTACACGCAATTAGGTTATCCCATTGAACCTAGATCTTGGGATCTCCAGTCAACTAGGTTGGGTTTCCATTTCGGTAACTTCCAAAGGCCTCAGCCCTATTCCTTTTGACAACGTCTCGACTAACACTCGATTTAACCCTTTGGTTAGTGGATCCGCAATGTTGTCCTTAGACTTTACATAGTCTATAGAAATAACTCTATTCGAGAGTAGTTGTCGTATGGAATTATGTCTATGAGGGATATGTCTAGACTTTCCATTATACATATTACTATGTGCCCTACCAATTACAAATTGACTATCACAATGAATACAAATAGCTGGCACAGGTTTAGACCAACGTGGGATATCTTCAATGAAACGGCAAAGCCATTCAGCTTCTTCTGTTGCTTTATTTAAAGCAATAAACTTTGATTCCATCATTGATCTAGATATACACGTTTCCTTGGAAGATTTCCATGACACAGCTGCCCCACCAAGAGTGAACACATATCCACTAGTGGACTTTGAGTCTTTTATATCTGATATCCAATTCGTGTCACTATAGCTTTCTAGCACCGCTAGATATCGAGTATAATGTAGCCCATAATCCCGAGTGTAGCATAAATACCTTAACACCCACACAATGCCCTTCCAATGAGTAGCATCAGGATTACTCGTGTATCTCTAAGCCTGCTAACCAAGTAGGCTATATCCGGTCTAGTACAACTCATCAGATACATCAAACTTTCAATTACTCAAGAATATTCTAACTGAGAGACACTCTCTTTATTATTCTTGGTAAAATGTAGACTTAAGTCTATAGGTGTCGGTGACATACTCGTATCTGATCCACTAAACTTTTCAAGTATCTTATCAATATAATGAGATTGAGAAAGTACAATTCCGCCAGATGTTCTGGTAATCTTAATTCCCAGAATAACATCTGCAACGCCTATATCCTTCATGTCAAACTTAGAGTTTAATAACTTCTTGGTAGTTTCAATCATTTCATCATTACTACCTATAATGAGCATATCATCAACATATAGACACAAAATGACATAACCTCTGTCAGTGTCTTTGACATAAACACACTTGTCACATTCGTTGATTCTAAACCCACTTGACAACATTACGTTGTCAAACTTCTCATGCCATTGTTTAGGGCGCTTGCTTCAAACTAGACAATGATTTGACAAGTTTACAGACTTTCTTGCTTTACCCTGGAGCTGAAAACCCTTCAGGTTGCTCCATGTAGATTTCTTCATTCAAACCCCTACTTAAGAAACCTGTCTTTACATCCATCTGTTATATCTCCAGATTGTGTAAAGTTGCTATCACAATCACCATGCGAATGGATGTTATCCTAGTTAGAGGTGAGTACGTATCAAAATAATTCAGGCCTTCTCATTGCTTGTACCCTTTGATAACGAGCCTAGCCTTATACTTATCAATTGACCCATCGGCCTTCATCTTTCTTTTAAAAATCCACTTGTAGCCTAAAGGTTTACTACCTGGAGGTAAATCCACCAACTCCCAGGTGTGGTTCAGTAAGATGGAGTCAATCTCACTTTTGATTGCTTCTTTCCACAAAGGACTCTCAGGAAAAGTCACAACTTCGTGGAAAGTTTGAGATTCGTTCTCAACCATATAAGTCAAGAAGTCTGGACCAAAAAACTTGGACATCTTAGCCCTTTTACTCCTTCTAGGCTCATCTAAAACCTCAATTTGATTATCACCTTGATCTTGATCATCAAAATGATCATTATCACTAGCAAGCTTATTTCTTAGGTTCAGCAAGGAAAAATGTTTTCAAAGAAACATGCATTCCTTGACTCCATGATGGTATTCCTGTGTATGTCTGAAATTTCAGACTTATGTACAAGAAACCAATATGCACTAATATTATGTGCATAACCAATGAATATACAATCCACGGATTTTGGGCATATCCTAACCCGTTTGGGTGTAGGTATCGCCAATTTTGCAAGACACCTTCACATTCGTAAGAATTTATAAGAAGGCTTAACGTCTTTCCATAACTCATACGGGGTCTTGCCCACCTTCTTTCAGGGTACTTTATTCAGAATATAATTCGTGAAGAGAATTGCTTCCCCCAACATGTTCTGTGGCAATCCAAAATTTATCAACATTGCATTCATCATTTCCTTTAGCGTCCTATTTTTCCGTTCAGCAATCCATTTGACTAAGGAGAATAAGGCGCCGTGGTTTGGTGGATAATCCCGGATTGAGCACAAATCTCCATAAATGGTGATTCATACTCACCACCACAATCACTTCTTAAACCCTTAATCTTGTGGCCTAATTGATTCTCAACTTCGTTCTTATAAAGAACAAATTTGTCAATAGCATCATCTTTGCTTTTGAGTAAATAGATATAACAATACTTAGTGCAATCATCAACAAAAGTAATGAAGTACTTATTGCTAACACATGATTGTATAAACTTTAAGTCACATACATCACTATGCATTAAGTCCAACGGCTCTAAACTTCTTTCAATAGAATGAAACGAAGATCTTGTCAACTTCGCTTCAACACAAGTTTTATACTTGTTTTTTGGATTAATCTTAAAAGATGGTATGTGATCTAACTTGATTAATCTACGTAAAGATTCAAAGTTCACATGTCTTAGTCTACCATGCCACAAATTGGAAAACTCAAGCATGTAAGCAGAAGAAGATATATCTTTATTCATCTTTGGGATAACAGTCATTACATTGAGTTTAAACATACCCCTCAACATATAACCTCTACCCACATACACTCCGCTCTTGGTCAGAACGACCTTCTCGGACTCAAAGACCAAGTGAAAACCATGTTTGCTGAAAAAAGACCCTGAGATAAGATTCTTACGAATGTCCGGAACATACAAGATTTCGTTCAAGGTCAGCTCATTTCCCGAGGTCAACTTTAGGACCACCTTTCCTTTCCTCTTAACAATTGAGGTAGCAAAGTTTTCCATAAACAACTTCTCACCGTTTGTAACCGGTTCGAAAGTTGTAAATAGCTTCTTCTCAAAGCAGATGTAGCGTGCAGCCCCAGTACCAATCCACCATTCTCTTGGGTATGAACCCACCATATTCACCTCAAAGACAACGGCAGACAAGTGCATGTCATCCTCATCATGGGAGTGCTCTTGCATATCTACCATATGAGCATGAGGTTTGGTCTTGTATGACTTCTTCTGCTTGCGGCAGTCACTAGCTTGATGCCCCTCGCAACCACAGTTGTAGCACTTCCCTAAGAATCGATAACCAGGTTTTTACGGCTTGTATGCCGGCTTCTTTGAAACACCACTCCTTGGCCCCAACTTTGAGCCCTTGTTCACAGGGGGCTTCTTTCTCACCCTATAAGATCTGCCATGCTCAATGACATTTGCCTTGACTGAGGAGGTACTCCCTCTTTCTTTCTATTATCCTTCTCAATTCGGAGTCGGACAATCAGGTCTTCAATTAACATTTCCTTGCGCTTGTGCTTCAAGTAGTTTTTGAAGTCTTTCCAACCATTAGGAAGTTTCTCAATGATCACAACAACTTAGAATGACTCGTTCAAAGGCATCCCCTCAGCATAAATTTCATGCAAGATTTCACTTGGAACTCTTAGACTTGGCTTATCATAGTTTTTGAATCTACCATTTTAAAGTCCAAGAACCGGCCAACCACAAATTTCTTCGCCCCGGCGTCCTCAATCCTATATTTTTTGTCCAGAAATTCCCATAACTCTTTTGTTGAGATCTTGGCATAAAACACATTGTAGAGTGAGCCTGCCAAGTTGTTGAACACATAGTTCTGGCAAAGATAGTCTGTCTGCTTCCATGTGTTAAGCGCCATGACTTTCTGCCTATCTGGCTCATTTTCTGCCACGGCTGGAGGATCCTCGCTTAGAACCTTTGTAAGGTTTAGCGTGGTCAAGTAGAACAACATCTTTTGCTACCATCTCTTGAAGTTCACTCCAGCAAATTTCTCTGGGCGCTCATGGTGACTGAGTGGTCCTCCTGAAATAGTCGGAGTAACACCAGGGTTGACCACAGAGGTCAGAGCAGTTGGATTGATCATAGAGGTCACAGTTAGGGTTAACAAACCACCACCACCACCACCAGCATTGATAGTGGCCATTTCTGAAAAATACAACAGAATTTCACTTTTTGTGTTTCCAGAAATTAAATTCAACACTAGAAAATCCCATAGCTAGAAATTTAATTCAAAACTAATCTCACCGCTTAACCTAGAATCGAACATGGTCAGGAATGCTCCCAGGAAGATTGGAGGGGTCAAAAGTGAGATTGACTCCATCTTACAGAACCACACTTGGGAGTTAGTGGATTTACCTCTAGGTAGTAAGCTTTTAGGCTACAAATGGATTTTGAAAAGAAAGATGAAGGCCGATGGGTCAATTGATAAGTATAAGGCTAGGTTCGTTATCAAAGGGTACAGACAACGAGAAGGCTTGGATTACTTTGATACGTATTCACCTGTAACTAGGATAACATCCATTTGCGTGGTGATTGCGATAGCAACTTTGCCCAATCTGGAGATACACCAAATGGATGTAAACATAGCTTTCTTAAATGGGGATTTGAATGAAGAAATCTACATGGAGCAACCTAAAGAATTTTTAGCTCCAAGGCAAAGCAAGAAAGTCTGTAAACTTGTCAAATCATGGTATGGTTTGAAGCAAACGCCTAACCAATGGCATGAGAAGTTTGACAACGTAATGTTGTCAAGTGGGTTTAGAATCAACGAATGTGACAAGTGTGTGTATGTTAAAGACACTAACAGAGGTTATGTCATTTTGTGTCTATATGTTGATGATATGCTCATTATAGGTAGTAATGATGAAATGATCAAAACTACCAAGAAGTTGTTAAACTCTAAGTTTGACATGAAGGATATGGGCGTTGCAGATTTTATTCTGGGAATTAAGATTACTAGAACATCTGACGGAATTGTACTTTCTCAGTCTCATTATGTTGATAAGATATTTGAGAAGTTTAGTGGATCAGATACGAGTGTGTCACCGACACCTATAGACTTAAGTCTACATTTTACCAAGAATAATAAAGATAGTGTCTCTTAGTTAGAATATTCTTGGGTAATTGGAAGTTTGATGTATCTGATGAGCTGTACTAGGCCGGATATAGCCTACTCGGTTAGTAGGCTTAGTAGATACACGAGTAATCCTGATGCTACTCATTGGAAGGGCATTGTGTGGGTGTTAAGGTATTTACGCTACAGACGGGATTATGGGCTACATTATACTCGATATCTAGCGGTGCTAGAAAGCTATAGTGACGCGAATTGGATATCAAATATAAAGAACTCAAAGTCCACTAGTGGATATGTTTTCACTCTTGATGGGGCAGTCGTGTCTTGAAAATCTTTTAAGCAAACATATATATTTAGATCAACGATGGAATTAGAATTTATTATTTTAGATAAAGCAATGGAAGAAACTGAATAGCTTCACCATTTCATTGAAGATATCCCACGTTGGTCTAAACCTATGCCAGCTATTTCTATTCATTATGATAGTCAATCTGTAATTGGTAGGGCACAGAGTAATATGTATAATGAAAAGTCTAGACATATCCGTTGTAGACATAATTCCATATGACAACTACTCTCGAATAGAGTTGTCTCTATAAATTATGTAAATTCTAAGAACAACATTGCGGATCCGCTAACCAATGGGTTTAATCGAGTGTTAGTTGAGATGTCGTCAAAAGAAATGGGGTTGAGGCCTTTGGAAGTTACCGAAATGGAAACCCAACCTAGTTGACTGGAGATCCCAAGATCTAGGTTCAATGGGACAACCTAATTGCATGTAACAATGGTATGTCACTGTAGAGGTAAAACCCTCCAGCCATTCCTTTAAGCGGTGATACCTGAGCGGGTGAAGATTAAGCAAAGCTTTTAATGACTTTTATATGTTGAGGATTCAAACAGGGTATGGCAGGATACTTTGAAAAGTCACCTATATGAGTGTGAAGTAGGGTTGCTTCTAGAAGAATTAAGAAGGCCAAAATTCTTTGAAACCACTCGCTGAACCAGGCTAGTGCTCAAGGCCATACATAGCACACCAGTGAGAACAGAATGGTGGTAGGAGTAATTCCTGTATGAGATCTATTGTTTCAGTTTACATAAACGGCAGAGCAGTTCAAGATGTCATATTTACTAATCAGCCAGTAAACTCGATAAGTTTTCACCAGGAGAGGTTCAAAGTCAAAAGCTACCTTCTCTAATGTCGGGGTTAGTCTATTGTATTCTCTCTGCGGGTCATTATTGTTGAACGGTGTCCGTTTGTTGAGTCATTCAGTTAATTTTTATTCATGTAGGGGGATTGTTGGAAAAAATAGATTTTTGGTGACTTTAATTAAATATTAAATTGGGCCCCAACCATCTATTGTGTTGGGTCCAAGTAGGTCTAGATACTTCACAATGAGATCTTTACATCACAAAAAGAATGGCCAAAAACCATTGAGAATTGAATGAGAAATTGCCTCATGAATTTAGCTTCATGAAAGAGGTAGTGGGATTAGTGTGTATAATATGTTTGTAACTCCTACAATATTGCAGAGGTTAATGGTGCATTAGTGACCAGCCATAAAGGCTGGAGGCTTCTCCTTTCTCCCCTATAGATTTATAAATTGAGACCCTCCTGTCTAGTCTCAACACAGAAATTTTTGTTTCCATTTTACTAGTCAGTTTGCCAGAAAGTTTCTACAGTGAGAGAGTGCTGCCACGGTTTTTGTTCGCTAAGCTAGACAGAGAGTGCTTCTGCTGTAGCTGGTTTTTTGACCGTTGTATCCTGAGAGACAGACACTAGAATTCCTCAAGCACTTGACCCGTGAGGTGGCGAAAATCGGTTTTAAGTTTATGAGAAACATAAAAATCTGTTTTAAGCTTATTGTCCAAATTGTGAAATTAAACAATTAGATTCATGAATAAATCAAAATCATATACTAAGAACACATGCTGAGAATTACAACTAAATTACAACAGAAATACCTAATATAATAAAATGGTAAAGAAAGCAAACCGAAGCCTACACGGTAACAGTTTCCTTAAAACAGATTTTTGCCGCCTTACGGGTCGAGTGCTTGAGGAATTCTGGCGTCTGTCTCCCAGGATATGACTGTCAAAAAATCAGTTACGGTAGAAGCACTCTCTGTCTAGCTTAGCGAACAAAAACCGTGGTAACACTCTCTCACTGTAGGAACTTTCTGGTAAACTGACTTGTAGAATGGAAGTAAAAATTTATGTGTTGAGACTAGACAGGAGGGTCTCAATTTATATATGTATAGGGGAGAGAGGAAGAGCCTCCAGCCACTAATATACCATTAACCTGCCTTTATTGCTGCTCACTAATGCACCATTAACTTTTGCAATATCGCAGGAGTTACAAACATATTATAAACACTAATCCCACTACCTCTTTCATGAAGCTAACTTCATGAGACAATTTCTCATTCAATTCTCAATGGTTTTTGGCCATTCTTTTTGTAGTGTAAAGATCTCATTGCAAAGTATCTAGACCCACTTGGACCCAACACAATAGATGGTTGGGACCCACTTTAATATTTAATTAAAGTCACCAAAAACCCATTTTTTCCAACACATCTTTCTTCTTTATGCCCTTAACTTGTGCAAAGTTGGGGTCATCCACATTTAGTTCTTTGGTACCAAAATTTCCAACTCCCTTCATCATATTATTCACTTGTACACACAATTCCGTAATCCTTTCATCAACCAATTGATAGGCAGGTTTGTGCATAGATTCTTGAGTTGCTAATTTCACTATTCTTGGACAAAGATCTCTATAACATGCTAATATTAACAATTTCAAATCATCCTCATCCACTATAACATTTTCCTCTTCAATTTCACAATCTTTTGCATCCAATCTCTATCGGCCTAATATATTCCTTTTGGGAATTTCCATAACATTCATTTTATCAAGTGCTCTGATTGCATGACTACATAAAATTCCAAAAGTTCTCAAATTTCTTACAAGTGCAATGTATTTCTCGACAACTTTTTTCTCCTCTTAGCCCAGTAACTTCCATACCCTCCACAATATACTCTTCATCATTACCATGCAAGCCAATCACGTACTTAACTTCTCCTTCTAACTCATGGAATTGCTTCACCTGACAACAAAGGGATATATCCAACTCATAATGAAATAAGTCAAAGATAGGGGGGTGTACAAACTCGCAACCTGGATTAAAATATAAGACTTTTCAATTTCATTCTTGGCAACTTTTGTCTAGAATCATATATTGCGGAAATTTCTTTATATCATGTATCTACAACAATCCAATTGAAGTGAGTAAAGAATTGAACAATGTTATGATCACCTTTCAACTATCCCTTTAATGTTCCATTTAGACTTTCACTAAGTTATGTACTTCGCATTTGTAACGCCCTCAAAATAATACAATAAATATAACCCGAAGCATACATAATTGATAACATAAATCAGAGTAAATAGTCCTTTCATTTTATGAAGTTAATGATACAAATGAGTTTAACATGAATAAATGCCCTATTGACTTACACTTTTCCAAGCCTCAACTTGGTTATAATAAAAGAGAGCATGCCTTCCAAAAGTCCCTCTCAACTATTGTCTTGGAGAAAGCATGCCCTCAATGCTTGAAAATGTTATCCCCAAATAGGGTTAACCACAGCCCAGTAGGAACCATCTAACACGGTATATGAAACTTAGCAAAGGTATAAATACACTATGTATATACAACATCAGTAATAGAGCATCCACATTTTGTATAATCCTAAGATACCAAATTCAATTCTTAATCCATTGCCATTCAATTCATTTCATTACATAAGCAAATTTCATCATTTCTCAATAATCCAAATGAGACTACAACTCATTAGTTCTATAATCACATCATCAACGTATAAACACTTCAAACTTTCCTTTCATGGATATTTTGTCCGCAGGAAACCGTCAAATGGGACCCATGTAAACATAGGCTATACAAGCACTACAATTGCCATTTTACGGATATTTTGTCTGCAGGATCGGCACCCATGTATAATTTCGGGACTTTCACCCAGGACACTCCAGCCAACTTAATTATAATGGAGTTCATCCCCTTTCTCCTCCGAAACAATCATTCATACATATGTAATGTATTTAAACACATAATCATACGTAGAGCACATCCCCTTTCCACTCCCAAATAGTCCTACATATATAATGTATATAAACATAGCCATATTCAATGACAACCACAAGAGATTAGTTTCAATTCACCTAATCTGTATGCAATTTCTACAACAAGCATAGCTATCATCCACTGATAGCCCAATACAGATATTTCTAGACATATACACAATCTCAAGAAAGATAACTTATCCAAAATTTCCAAAGACGAAAATAATACATAATCAATCGCACCATTCATATCAATAACTCTCCAATCTCATATTTTCAATGCACATTTCAATTATTCGTACAAAATAACAATTTTGTTTCAATTAGGGTAAAAACCCCTTTTTTCCCAAACATCAATTAAGTGCCAAAATCATTAAATTAGACACAATACAATATCAATCTCAAACCCCACAATCATTTATTTCACCTTTACCCAAAACCCTTCTGTTCATCTCACACCTAAACCCTAGATTTGCTTAAAACACGCTCGAACCACATCATTATTACACAAGAGACAAATAACTAAGATAAATATCATATGAAAGTGTAGAAAAGATCCCTACCTCAAAGAGAGCAGATGAGCCAAGCAAGAATGAAACTCCAAGAACAATGAAACCCGCTTCCAATCAGATCAAAATGAAGATCTTGATGCACTCTACGTTTTTCTCAAAGGCACTAGGGTGAAGAGATCAATGGATCTAGATGAAATCTAAGAGAGAATGTGAGTTTTAGAGAGAGAATGTGTAGATCTAGGTTTTTAGAAGGTTTTAGAGAGAGAGAAATGAAAAAGTGATTCAAAATGACATTTTCACGGATTGTTATATACGCAGTCCGCTCAAGCGTGGAAAATGACACTTGAGCGTCAGACAAAAAGTTTCGCTGGAGCGCAAGAAGCGACGCTCGAGCGTGGAATACGCATTTCCAGAAGTTTTGCAGCTGAAGGGCCCCGCTCGAGCGTGAGACTGGACACTCGAGCGTCCAATGCACTCTTTCAGCATTTGCAAGTCTGCAAAAGAAAAATACTGAGAGTTGACGAGTCCCACTCGAGCTGAGGAGCAAAATTTGTGAAGCCCGCTCGAGCGCAAGAATGTCCGCTTGAACGGAAGAGCCAAAATCTGGACATCACAGGTTTGGAAATACAAGTAACCAATCTGTTCCAAACGTACAATTATAACCCGATAACCAAAATAAAAGGAAGACAAGAGAAATAAGATATGAATAACCATTCTAAACCATTCCAACCCGAGTCTGGAATACAATAGATAACAGGTCAAAACCGAAATCGCTATAACCTCCCCCTTTAAGGAATTTCATCTCCAAAATTACGAATCAAGTTCAAAATCAACATTAGACCATTCACAATAATGTTATTCCCACAAATTTAATACCATGACCCATCCTCCGGTCATCCATTCCCATCGACTCGATACACAAGTCCCGCATTGAAATTACATTTTACAATTTCCCAAACATTTGCAATCTTTAAATCAAAGTTCAAGTTCTCAAAATTTTACATAGCATATACAATGCTTCTAAAAATGATATAATACATATGATATTCCACATTCTCAAACATATACAAGGTTTATAATAACTCATATTTCCAAAATGTAAATAACATATACAATGTTTTCACATTCTATTAATCATAATCGCAATGCATTACATGTTTAAACATCAACAAATAAGTCTGAATATTTTTCTCGAACTTCCAATTCACGTTCCCAAGTTACTTCCTCAGCCTGTGGTGTTTCCACATTATCTTTACTAAGGGAATTGTCTTGCCTCGCAAGACTTGGTCCCGTCTATCCAAGGCTCTCATCGGTCTCTCCTCATACGAGACATCCTCATCTACCTCCAAGTCGGTCTAATCCAACACGTGCGATGAATACGGCGCATACTTCCGAAGCATACTAACGTCATGCACTCTGAAAAGTTGTAGCAGTAACGCCAAACGGTAAACAACCTCTCCATTCCATTCAAGGACCTCAAATGGCCCAATAAATCGAGGGGATAACTTCCTACTCTTCCTAAATCTCATCAAACCCCATCTAGGTGATATTTTTAGAAAAACATGTGGCTTGTTTGGTTTGAATTTGGGAGATGAGTTTTAGAAAAAAAATTCCAAAAATTTGTTTGGTTTGAAATTTTTCTCAAACAATTTTCAAAATCACTTCTCTCTCTTACACATCAATCAATCACTTTTTCTCTCTCCTCTCTCCTTCTCAATCACTTTTTCTCTCACACATATCTACTCAATTCTTCCAAAATATCAAATCATCCCAAACTCCCACAAAAAAAATTTCTCTCAAAATATATAACCAAACAAACCAAAAAAATTTCTAAAACAACTCTCCCAAATTTTTTTCAAAAACAACTCTCCCAAAAACAAACCAAACAACTCTCCCACCTCAAAAGACCAGGGTCTTCTCCTACGGTCGGCATAACTCTTTTGCTGACTCTGAGCCGTAACCAACCTCTTGCGAATAAGTGCTACCTTCTTCGAAACTAGCTTTGGGCCCAACAAAGGTGCATCACCCACCTCGGCCCAACATACTGGAGATCTACAAGGTCGACCATACAAGACCTCAAACGGTGCTGTGCCAATACTTGATTAAAAGCTATTGTTATAGGCAAACTCCACTAAGGGCAAGTGCCTTTCCCACGACCCTTTAAAATCAAGGACACACTCTCGAAGCATATCCTCAAGGATCTGAATGGTACGCTCAGACTGCCTGTCAGTCTGAGGATAGTACGCAGTGCTAAAGGTCAAACTAGTGCCCAAGGCACTCTGCAAGCTCTGCCACAACCGAGCTTTGAAACGTGGATCTCTATCCAAAATAATCGTCACAAGGACCCCGTGCAACCTCACTATGTCCCTGATATACAAGTTGGCAAGATAGTCTATCGAATCACTCACGCGTATAGGTATGAAATGTGCAGACTCGGTTAACCGGTCAACTGCCACCCAAATGGCATCATTACCCCGTTGAGTCCTCGAAAGGCCTATAACAAAATCCATCGTGACATGCTCCTATTTCCACTCGGCTATAGGCAAGGGTTGCAACAAACCCGCTGGCCTCTGATGCTTAGCCTTCACTTGCTGACAAGTAAGGCATTTCGATACAAACATCGCCACATCTTTCTTCATACCCGTCCACCAAAACTGGCGACTAAGGTCGTGATACATCTTTGCGCCTTCCGGATGCACCGCAAGGCGTGAATGGTGAAACTCTCAAAGTACTTCCTCTCGGCAAGACTTCGGCACGAACAGACGATCATGGAATCTCACACTCTGGTCGGGATACACACTTAAGCCCCTCTCCACTTTCCCACTAGAGATCTTTTCCTTGATGGTTTCTACTTCAAGATCACCCCTCTGCGCTTCTAACACTCGGTTCACAAGTGTAGGTTGTACAACTACAGAAAACAAGGCCCTAGATTCAACGGACTTACCAAGATGCAAGTCAAACTCTCCAAGAGTATCCAACATTTCCCATTCTCGAATGGCGATAAAAGCTACACTACTGATTGATTTCTTACTCAAGGCGTCGGCTACAACATTGGCTTTTCCTAGATGATAATGCAATTCAAAATCGTAATCCTCTATGAATTCTATCCACCTCTTCTGCCTCAAATTCAAATCTTTCTATGTGAACAGATGTTTTAGACTCTTGTGATCGGAAAACACTTCAAATTTCTCACCATATAAATAGTGCCTCCAAATCTTCAAGGCAAATATCACTGCTGCTAGTTCTAGATCATGAGTAGGATAGTTCCTCTCATGTGTTTTCAACTATCACGAGCCATAGGCTACCTTCCTCTCTTGCATTAAAACGCAACCAAAACCTTCCCGTAAAGGATTACAATAAACTGAATAACCCAAACCCCTCTCCGAGATAATCAAGACTGGGGCAGTGGTAAGTCTAACTTTAAGTTCCTGGAACGACTTCTCACAAGTCTCACTTCACACAAATTTAACTCCCTTCCTCGTCAGTTTAGTTAAAGGCGAAACTAGTCTAGAGAAATCCTTTACAAATCTCCGATAATATCCAGCCAACCCCAGAAAACTACGAATCTCGAAGGCATTCTTAGGTTGTGCCTAGTCTTATACTGCCTCTATCTTGGATGAATCTACAGTCACCCCTTCCTCGGACACTACATGACCTAGGAATTTAACCTCTTTCAGTTAGAACTCACACTTCCCAAATTTAGCATATAACTTATGGGCTCTAAGCAATTCAAGCACTACACACAAGTGTTCTTCGTGTTCCTTCTCAGAAGGTGAGTAAATCAAAATGTCATCCACAAAGACGACCACGAAATGATCTAAGAACTCGCGGAAGATCTGGTGCATTGGTTAGCCTAAAAGGCATCACTAGGAACTCATAATGGCCATACCGCGTACGGAATGCCGTCTTTGGGATATCCTCCTCCCTTACCCTCAACTGATGGTAATCCGACCTCAGGTCTATCTTAGAAAAACAACAAGACCCTTTCAATTGATCAAACAGATCATCTACACGAGGCATTGGGTATTTGTTCTTAACAGTTACCCAGCTTAGCTTCCAGTAATCTATACAAAATCGCAGCACTCCATCTTTCTTTTTAGCAAAGAGGGCCGGTGCTCCCTAAGGCGAAGTACTAGGGAGGATAAAACCCTTATCTAAGAACTCCTGGAGTTGAATCTTCAACTCACTCAACTCAGCGGGTGCAAACCGATGCGGTGCCATAGAAATCGATGCCATGCCAGGCACTAAATCAATAGAGAACTCGACCTCCCGGAGAGGTGGCAAACTAATAAGGTCCTCGGTAAAAACATCGGGGTACTCTCAAACCACCATTGGCAACTCAACCCAGCCTTCATCACATTCACTACTCAGGAAACTAGCAATGAGACAACTAAGTTCACTCCGCCCACGTGGATCATATACCGGTGATAAGACTCTATCCACCCGGTCTCCTAAGAAATAAAAGCAGTCACCACTCAAGGTACATACAGCAACCCTCTGACGGTAACAATCTATAACAGCCCGGTATGACGATTACCAATCCATACCCAAAATAACATCAAAACTAGTCATATCAAGCAAAACAAATGCAAAAGAAAGTCGATGACCGGTAACTTCTATGTCACAACCCCGACACCCCTGTTTCAAGATGACCTCACCACCAATAGGTGACTTTACGCAAATGGGAGATGCTAATTATGCCAACTCTAACCCCAAAATCGATGCAAATGCAAACGAGATAAAAGAATGGGATGCACCCGTATCAATCAACACATTAACAACGGAATTGCAAAACAGAAAGGTACCTCTCACTACAGATGGAGCCGGTACAAGGTCTGGCACGGTAACAGCATACACACGCCCTGTTGGCCTTTGATCTACCTGCTCACCCCTCGAAACATAAGCCTGCTGCACGGATTGAGCCAAAGAGGCTCCCTAATTGGCCCTCGAGGCTTTTGCTGACTGTGCTGGCTGGTGACTCTGAGTCTGCCTCGAACCAGACGCACCAGAAGTGCCACCCAATTGTGGGAAAACCCTCTTCAGGTGCCCCGCCTGACCACACTGATAGCAAGTGGGCGGCTGTCCTCTACCCTGACTCTAGCGTTGAGAATGAGTTGAAGATGAAACTGCTCACTGTCCTCCTCTTCTTTGTGGGCAAGCTGGAGATTTGTGGCCTAATTGACCACACTTAAAACAAGTCACATCCCCTTAACCACCTCTCCTAGAACCCGAACTCGGCAATGGAAAGGTAGACCTCGACTGAACTCCCTAGGACGACTGGGGGTTAAAACCCCTCTGCCTTTTACCGTCCCCCTAACTATCCTGACTCCTCCTAGAGCCCCTCATCCTCTCCTCCTCGACCTGCATAATGGTCTCAAGATGGGCTGTTGCCTCTACAAGGTGCCCATAATCTCTAATCATGGATCCGGCCACTCTGAACATGAGCCCAGCCCTCAGCCTCTTCTCAAACTCCAAACACCGGCGCTCCTCTGTCGCCACCAACTTAGGTGCAAACCTAGAGAGGCTAGTGAATGTGGCTTCAAACTCTGCCACAGGCATGTTCAACTGCACCAGCCTAGAGAACTGGTCCCTCAACTTCTCCCTAACCATGGGAGGTAAAAACTTCTCCTGGAAGGCGTTGACAAAAGCCTCCCAAGTTCTTCCAATTCGTCCACGCGCATACTTCTACCATTGACCTGCATCCTCTTTCAGTTGGAAAAATGCCAAGGTCACCCTCAATTGGTCGTCCTCGATGCCAAGCATCTCAAACGTCTTCAGTATATATTCAAGCCACTTATCTGCCTTCAGTGGCTCCTTGGGATCTCCTAAAAACTCATCTGGGTTCGACCGGAAAAACTCTCTCTTCAGAAAAGAAGGCCTTGCCTCAGCTACCTGGGCGTGGACTTGATTCTCAGCTCTGAGAATGTCCATGGACTCTCGCAAAGCTCCGACCATTTCACGGGCTAAGGTGCTCATGGCCTGTTGACCTACTGGCTCGGCCACGTTGGCTTGACCAACCCCTTCCTCCTACGCCGAAATTTCATCCGGTATAGACATCTTGTGCCTCCTAGGCCTACCACGCCTACCACCACCACGTCCATGTCCTAACATCCTAATAAAAGTAACGAAAGAGATTAGCACATTTACAAATGTGTCGAAGCTAATTCACTCACGTCCTAATACGATGGACAATAGTAATTCATTCCACATAGGCACGTAATCACATAAATACATACGAATTTCCTTCCTAGATAATGACCGTCCCGCGGCGTTGCTAGAGTTCTAATTAGAAACAGCAGTGATCAAGTACTTTTCTAATAGGACTTCCAAGAACCCGTAGACCCAATCAATATCTTAAGAACTAAATCTCATACCCATATAATCACATAATCATGTTATCATATAAGCACATATCGTTCACGCTTAAGTCCCTAGCAAGCGAGACAAACCCATTGTGGTACTAATCGCTTCTCACATATCCAAAGTATTCAAACTCGGTACGCTCTGATACCAAGTTGTAACGCTCTCAAAATATTACAATAAATATAACCCAAAGCATACATAATTGATAACATGAATCAGAGTAAATAATCCTTTCATTTCATGAAGTTAGTGATACAAAAGAGTTTAACATAAATAAATGCCCTATCGGCTTACACTTTTCCAAGCCTTGAGTTGGTTATAAAAAAAGAGAGACTAACTCTTACAAATAAGCCCTCGGCTATACAAAAAATCATAATCAAAATAAGAAGCTCGTGCTTCCAAAAGTCCCTCCTAGCTATTGTCTTGGCGAAGGCGTGCCCTCAATACCTGAAAATTTTATCCCCAAATAAGGTGAGCCACAACCCAGTAAGAACCATCTAACATGGTATATGAAATTTAGCAAAGGTATAAGTACACTATGCATATACAACGTCAGTGATAGAGCATCCACATTTTGTATAATCCTAAGATACCAAATTCAATTCTTAATCCATTTCCATTCAATTCATTTCATTACATCAGCAAATTTCATCATTTCTCAAAAATCCAAATGAGACTACAACTTATTAATTCAATAATCACATCATCAACATATAAACACTTCAAACTTTCCTTTCATGGATATTTCGTCTGCGGGAAACCGTCAAACGAGACCCATGTAAACGTAGGCTATACAAGCACTACAATTGCCATTTTACAGATATTTCATCCGTAGGATCGGCACCCATGTATAATTTCGGGACTTTCACCCAGGACACTCCGGCCAACTTAATTATAATAGAGTTTATCCCCTTTCTCCTCCCAAACAATCATTCATACATATGCAATGTATTTAAACACATAATCATATGTAGAGCACATCCCCTTTCCACTCCCAAATAGTTATACATATATAATGTATATAAACATAGCCATATTCAATGACAACCACAAGAGATTAGTTTCAATTCACCTAATCCACATGCAATTTCTACAACAATCATAGATATCTTCCATCGATAGCCTGATACAGATATTTCTAAACATATATACAATCTCAAGACAGATAACTTATTCAAAATTTCCAAAGACGGAGATAATACATAATCAATCCCACCATTCATATCAATAACTCTCCAATCTCACATTTTCAATGCCCATTTCAATTATTCGTACAAAATAACAATTTTGTTTCAATTAGGATAAAAACCCATTTTTCCCCAAACATCAATTGAGTGCCAAAATCATTAAATTAGACACAATACAACATCAATCTCAAACCCCACAATCATTTATTTCACCTTTACCCAAAACCCTTCTTTTCATCTCACACCCAAATCCTAAGTTTGCTTAAAACACCCATAAGCCACATCATTATTATACAAGAGGCAAATAACTAAGATAAATATCATATGAAGATCCCTATCTCAAAAAGAGAAGATGAGCCAGGAAATAATGAAACTTCAAGAACAACGAAACCCGCTTCCAATCGGATCAAAATGAAGATCTTGATGCACTCTACCTTGTTCTCAAAGGCACTAGGGTGAAGAGATCAATGGATCTAAATGAAATCTAAGAGAGAATGTGAGTTTTAGAGAGAAAATGTGTAGGTCTAGGTTTTTAGAAGGTTTTAGAGAGAAAGAGAAATGAAAAAGTGATTCAAAATAACATTTTCACGAATTGTTATTCAGGCATTTTGCTCGAGTGTGGAAAGTGACGCTCGAGCGTCAGACACAAAGTTTCGCTCGAGCGCAAGAAGCGACGCTCGAGCGTGGAATACGCATTTCTAGAAGTTTTGCAGATGAAGGGCCCCGCTCGAGCGTGAGACTGGACGCTCGAACGTCCAATGCACTCTTCTAGTATTTGCAAGTCTGCAAAAAAAAAAAAAATACTAAGAGTTGACGAGTCCCACTGGAGCGGAGGAGCAAAATTTGTGAAGCCTGCTCGAGCATAAGAATGCCCGCTCAAGTGGAAGAGCCAAAATCTAGGCATCACAGGTTTGGAAATACAAGCAAGCAACCTGTTCCAAACGCACAATTACAACCCGATAACCAAAATAAATAGGAGACAAGGGAAACAAGATATGAATAACCATTCTAAACCATTCCAACCCGAGTCTGGAATACAATAGATAACGGGTCAAAACCGAAATCACTATGGCATTCCTCCAGTAAATACCCACTTCATATATACATACGCCCGCTGCTCTCTTTTTCTCCAAGTTCTTTTCATCCACTCATTCTCTTGGAAGTTGTATTTATCAATCAAAGAATTCCAAGCTTCTATTAATTCATGCTTATTCTTGTAGTCATAAATGCAAGCTTTTAAATCGCTACTAAATTTTGAACCGCTCTTGAACAAGTAACCTAAATGCTTCAAAGTATTTTGCATTAGGTGAAAAGTGCACAACCCATGAAAAACCTTAGGCATGATGTGTGAAATTGCCTTAGCCATTGCTTGATCTTAGTCTGTGAAAAAACCAATAGGTTTTTTTTCCCGACATTGCATCTAAAAAAGTTTCAAATAACCATTCAAATGACTCTGCAATTTCATCATACAATAATGCTGCACCAAAAATCACTGTCATTCTAAAGTGGTTAAAGCCATAAAATAAAGCAAGTGGATGGTACTCCTAATTTGTTCGAAAAGTTGTGTCGAATGACACCGCATCACCGAAAAGTTCATAATCTGTTATCATCTGATGATCAGCCCAAAAAATATTAGTAATCATCTCATCTACATCCAACTGAATGGCATAGTAAAATATGGATTTTCTGCCACTTGCTGCTAGAAATATCTTAACAAACTTCACTGTCTTTTTGCACATAAGTAGGTTTTCTAATCCTCCCGCGTGAATCCTACAAATTCCTTCCCTCATGCTATAGCACTAATAAGATCATGTAAAACCTTAAGAGATATTCTAGTCTCATCAGGTATATTAATATTTATACCCTGAGCATCACATACCTTTCTCTGAGATGGCATCAAATGAGTACATTAAGGAAGATGCAAAGGGTGGTTGTGGTTGTTATCAAACTTTAACACAATCCACTTCGGGAAGTCCCGCTTAAAAGATAAATGCATGAATACATTACAATTTGTTCTTGTCTCACTTCGAGAATTTTTTATCATTGTGTACCGTTTATCTTTTTTTCTCTCTCCCTCCTTATAACAAACAAATTTTCTACTAGTCATAACATCTTCTTTGTTACTTTTGTTACAATAATCTTTTTCTAAAACTAAACCCCATAATTCTTCCGTATTCATTATAAAACTCATATGCAGCTTCTTCGGATGGAAACTCCATACCAAGATATGGTAATTTATCCTTGGCAACTCTCCATTTCTTCGATGCATCCCTCAAGTCTACCATCATCCATTATACCATCCTCCATTTCAACACTAATAAATATTTGGGGGGTGGGGGGAGGGAAATTAAACGAAACAAGAATCTAAGCAAAAAAGTTATTAATTAATTTTAAATGCTGAGTAATTAAACAATTCAACGAAATCTAATAAATCAATTAATAATGTAAATTAATTAAAAGGATAGGGGAGAGGGAAAAAAAGATGTGTAATTGGTACAATAGCATTGGAAATTTATTGTGTCTAAGTAGATTATAATATACAATTGCAAAATTATATTAGAATTAGTATATTATATAATATAGGGAATCTTTTGGCAAACACGCTTAAAGATGTGAATCATATGCCCTCTTATTATATAATTTTTTGATATATATTTCGTATTTTTGTCACAAATGTTATGACATTTTTTATTGAGTTATGACAATTTATGATTAAAAAATTAAATTTGTATTTTGTAGTAAAGTTATACAGTTTTTTATTGAAACTTTTTTTAGACCATAAAATGCATAACATTATTACAAAAATACATACATTGTTATAAAAATGTGTAATATTTCCACAAAAATACATAACATTGCTATAAAAAAAATATGAATTACAAATTATAATAACTCTTTAAAAAAATTATATAATATTTATACAAACATACATAACATGTACAAAACAAATTACATAATAAAGAAATTTTCTTATAATTTACAATTGTGTTTCTCAATCCATTCACAGAAAACAAACCAAACCATTATATTTGTTGAAACTACTAACACACTGTACAAAATAAAATACAAAACATATATATATACAGATAGATAGATAGATACACATACCAGTTTGTTGAACAATAATGGTCTGTAAATTCGGGAGAAAGACGATGAAGCAAAGATAAAGAACACTGTTCAATCCGTTGAGAAAAGACAAAAATGTATAAATAAATAAAAAAGTTAAATAACTAACTTTTCTACTCCATGTAAAGCAGAGACTTTTTCCTTGAGGAGTAGTTGGATATATTGTTTTGTTATAATAAAATAAGAATTAATGAAACCCTTACATAAAATAAAAAAGAAAAAGAAGAAAAAAACGGTGTCATTTCATTGCACAGCAGGCACGGTAGGGAATGATGCACTGCAGGACCCGTGTCCTTGCAAAATACATATTCAACACCAAAAAAAAAAAAAAAAAAACAAAAAAATGTTACAACTTGGGTTTTACATGAATATGTATCGAGTAGTTTTGTAGTTACGTGGAGACATAAATATAAATTTTTTTAAAAAATTAAAGTTCATGTAAATTAAAGAATCTTAGCTTTGTAGCTTTTTTTGTTTTTGTTTTGGCTTTTTTGTTTTGTTTTGGTGTTTTTATGTTTAGCTTGCTTTTAGAATTAAACATTGGTCTGTAGTTTCTCTAATGTAATGGCATTAAACTAGGTTGATGGATCCTGATTTTTTTATTTTAGTATGGAACTCTGAACTTGTAAATTGGAATTCTAATTAAGTTTGACATTAAACTCTATTCTGGTCTGTATCTTACTTTAATTTATTTTCATATATAATTTTCTAATTGTTATATAATTCTCACATATTTATGATTTACTTATGATTTATAAATGATTATAAGTATCCAAATTTTAGTACGTGTGAGTGGAAAAATTATTAGTTGATCCAAGGAAGTCACGTGATTATACATTTCACCAATCACAATTTAGCATACTTCATCATGTTTTTCCAATCACCCAATACCAATTCGTGAGCCTCAATCCCTCGCCTAATTACAACACTGCTGAATACCATGTAACGACACCCCAACGCCAACCAATAACTTCTAGTGTGAGTGGGTCTAAAATACTTTGCCTTCGGGATGTTCCCTCTCATAAGAAAAGGAACCAAAAGAAAAAAAAAAATTTGAACAAGAAAAAGAAGGATTTTTTAATTGTAATATTTTATTTTAGTTTTGATGACTCCTAAATTTAATAATATGTTAATTACATCCTCCATTTTGTGGGTCATTAATTGGAAGCCGTGTGACAGAAATCAGTTGATTATTTATTTAGTTACACTTAATAAGAAAAAATTTATAAATATTAAGATAATTATACTATACTGGACAATCAATTATATAAGAAAATCTAATTAAACAAACGGCAAATCCAACAACAACAACCATCATAAGAAAATTGAACAATCAACATAAAAATAGAAAGTCTATGAACCATTAAAAAAAATAAAAACAAAATAGAAAATCAGAAACTTATCGAGAAATTCAAATATAAGGTGAAGATTTGATTTTCTTATTATGGGACCCAATCATAAATAAATCTTAAACATAGATTATAAATTATGAATAATTTTTTAATTTTGTTTATGAGTTTATAGAACTGTGGATATAAAAAAAAATTAAAAAAAATTAAAAAAAGCTTATAATAATAAAAAATAAAAATAAGAACTAATTTTATCTTTGACAAGGGTTAATACTTAAATCTCTCAATTGAAAGTTTTTTTTTTAGTCAATAGATAGGAGAGTAATTGCATTATAATAAATATTTATATCATCAAACAAATTACCAGTTCTTAATAATTAGAAAGTCAATAAATTCGTAACAACCAATTCACTAGTGAAATCCAATAACCACTACTAATCACATATAATTCCCTGATAATGGACGAGAAATAAATCAACTATTACAAAAGGTATCAAATTTCTACTAGTACAAAAGATATCAAACTCATTTTTATCGGAGAAGAATCCAAAACCTCACACAGAAGGTGCTACGCAAGGCCAAAACTACCATTTTTTAAATTAGCCTTCAATAGACTGTATTGCTTCAAAGGTATTAAATTATGATTGAATTGAAAAAACCAATATGACACACAAATCAACTTTAATTTTTAGTTGTTTAATATCATTGTTGAAGATCTAGGCACAGTTAAATAACCGACCTGAAACTGTTATAATATTTTGGGTATCTTGAAATTTAAGGTTCTTTTAAAATTATTATCAATAAATTTTTTTTAATTATATAAATGGTGTAGATCTCCGTTGACTTTCAATTTAATGCATTTGCATGATCATTTTAACGAACTTTATTTTATTTTATTTTATTTTTTTAGGATGAAAAGTATTATAACTGGGTCGTTGTATTTAATAAAAATTTATAAATATTATATGATTGATTGTATGTTAATAAAGCAATCGAAATTAATATAGATGATGAGTAAACAATAAAAAAAATAAAAATAAATATATAACTTATTAAAAAATTATGAAAATAATTTTTTTAATTTATTTATATGACTAACTTAAGTATTATATGAATTAAAATTATAACAAAAAAAAAATCAATATAATTATACCAAGAATATAAAATTAAATAGATATATTTTAAATTTCGAGAGACAAATGACTATAATTTACTCCGAAATAAATGGTTGTTTAACCATCCACTTATGGAAAAGAGATAGAAGTTATCAAATTGAGGGTTGCTGCTGTATTGTATGGCATAAAAGTCCTTTTTGAGAATTTTTAGAGGTATTTTTTTAGTGTATTTTGATAATTTAAACTTTTCATATAATAAGATTTGTTAAGTATATCATTTATATAAAAAATCAAATTAATCAAATATTGATAATCTTATATCAAGTCCTATATGTTTTTAAAAAATTATTAAATTTATGTTAATCGTTTATTTTTAAAAACAAACGTACTATTATTATGAAGTTACAAATGTCTAATTTATTTAATTTTTTATATAAACGATCTAGTTAATAAATTTTATAATATAAACCATTTAAATTGTGGTTGAAGATTCGGACCAAGTGGCTCTCAATGGCCTTACAACAGCCTATTGCATCTTATAACGGAGTAGGAACCTAACTCCAAAGCTCTGAACTAAATCAGCCAACTAATCTCCATAATGTCATATCACAAAGTGACCATTAGATTCCTCCACTTGAAGTAAAATTTCAAAATAAAAATAAAAGAACAAATTATAATTCAATTAAAATTTTAAAAAATAATTACAAGTAAATGGTAAATTTTATAGATATTAATAATTATAATTATAATTATAATTTTTTTTATATAAATTTGTAATAAATTTCTCCTATTACTACTCACCCGTAATTTTTTTTTTTTTTAAATGATGATATAATAAAAGATAAAAAATTTGTTAAAAAAATATCTAACTAGTTCCATGGTTGGGTGAGTGACAAGTGTCACTTCGAGGGTTGTTCATAGACAAGCAAGGATCCTCTCCTTACCTTCTCTACCTGACTTCCTCCTTGTAATGGTCAAGATTCATCTTAAGAGAATTTAATGGTTCAGATCATTTCAAAAAATTTACTTTTTAATTTTTAATTTTTTTTAATAAAGTAATTTGAGCTGTTCGATTCTCTTTAAATAAATCTTAACCATTGTAAAGAGGGAATTAAGTAGAGAATGCAAGGGGAGAATCTTTGCTCGTTCATAGACTCCATCACCTGGCAATTAGCTTAAAGGTCACAATCTCATCTACTCTTTGCTACTGTGACCATGATCAATCACTGATATGATGACAACACTACTAGGACAACTATTGGGTTTGGTGGACTTCAAAGATTGTTCATGGGTGGGACTCAATTATTTTTGGAAAAATCTCAGAAGTGGCACTGTGAAGTTTTATTTTAATTTATTTTTTTATGAGGTGCCAATTTCTCTTGTACATGGTGAGTTTATATATATATATATATATATATATATATATGTTAAACTCAGGTTAAGAGAGTGTTTGAGAAGTGATTATTTTAATTAATTTTTAAATTTTTTTATGAAAAAATATGTAAAAATAAAAAATCAATATGACGCTAACCAGGCACATTGGGGAAAATTATATGGTAAACCTTGGCAAATTTATGTGGTATCCCAAACTATTTTTTATTGGTTTATGAAAGAATCTCAACCATTGCCACTCTCTCCTACTCTCAATCAACACCACCGTCATTATTATATACAAAAACATTTGGCATCGTCGAAGAGGATTGGAGAATATTATGGTGGTGTAGAGAGAGAAATTTGGTGGTTGGTGGATGGATGAAAATGAGACTAATATGATAATTTTATCTTGGAAAAATTGCAATTTAATAGTATTTGCACAAAATATTTACAAATTCATGGAAAAATTCATAATTTTAATTATTCAAATTGATAAGAATTTGCACTTATTTGTAATTTTTGTAGAAACTTGCACTGAAGTGCAATTTCCCCTTTCTGAGTATTTTTTTTTTTTTTTGGGGTTAAATTAGTTAGTTACATTAAAAATTCTAAAAAATAATATATTTATTATTTTTTAAACGTCAAAAAATAATTCATATTTTTCATTCAGCCAATGAAATGCTGTGTAATTTGACCAATGCAAAAAAATTTGCGCTGAGAACTTTGCCAAGTAGGCTTTGTAATTGAAAGGAAAAGGGAAAATTATCAATCAATGCTATTATCGAAAAATTATAATAAATTTATAAAAAAAATTATAATTATAATTATAATTATTAATATATATATAGTTTATCACTTATCTCTATTTTTTTTTTTTTTTAAAACCTACACTAAATTGAAAATTTTCAACAAGAAAAAAAAAAAAAAAAAACATGTGGGTTCCAGTACCTTAGGGGTTGTGCACCTTAAAAAGGGTACAAGGCGTGCTTCTGTAAACTACAATGCAATCCAACTCCACTAAGACTATTTCCAATGTGGTTTCCAATGTGGTGTTTTAGGTATTTTGGATAATTTTAAAAAGATGGTTAAAAACGTGTAAAAAATATAAGAGATGATATAATTTAAAATGGGTTAAAAGTTAAAAGATAGCTTTTAACCATCTTCCTAAACTATTTGTCTCTTCCCTTCCCTCTTTTCTTTTTATATTTAAATATATTTGCAAAAATTATAACCAAAAAAAAAAATTAAAATTAAAAGTTTAATCTCCTTATCAAATTAAATCTTATTTTTTGAATTATTTCAATTCAAACGTTGAATTTTTAAAATTATATTAATTCTAACTATTTGTAACTAATAGAGAATAGACAATTTAGACAATTTTTTTTTCTTCATTAATGTTAATAACCACTTTTCACTTTTACTACTGTCCATCACCGTCCCTTAATTTTCCTAATTTACTGCCACCGCTTCATCTCTTTTCTCTGTTCACTGCTATTCCTAGTATCACCCAGCTGTCTCATTCTTTCCTTAATCCATACCCACTACTGCCGCCTAACACTACTAACAAAAAGTGATTAAATTATCTAATTTGTCCATGCTCCATTAGTTATGGTTAGAATTGATACCATTTGAAACGTTAAGGGTTTAAGTTAAAATAATTAAAAAAGTTAGAATTTAATTTGTTACCAGGATGAAATCCTATGATTTTTTTTGTTGTAATTTTCCTTTTTTTTTTTTTTTTTGTGTGTGTTTGAATTTTAAATTTGAAATGAAATTGTGGATAAAGATAAAAAAAAAAAATGAAAAGAAACACACACAAAAAAAATTTGAAAATATTGTCTTTTTTTTCCATTTTTTTTTTTTATCTCCATAAATTTCTTTTAAAATCCTTAATCTAAATACAATCTTATCAAAGAGTCATATTCATTGTTTTGTCAAGTTTAACTGAAAACCCTAAAAATCTCTCTTGTTTTTGTCTTTGCAATTTCCTAATAGGGGAGAGGAAGACGGTGGTGGTTCCCTCTCTTCTCTGATCTCTCTCTTCTCTTCATCTCCCTCCCTTCGTTCCTTTTGTAGATCTGATCTTTAACTCATATCTGATATTTGTCTCACCAGTCCGGCTATCACCACTTTAGCTTTTTCACCATCAAGCCCAAAATTTCAAAATCTGGCTTCAGATCTTTTCACTGTTTGAAGACCAACGCTGAATAACAGGGTTGTTTTACGCTCGGTGACCACCTCAATTTCAATGTTCTATCTTAATCATTAGAGGTTAAGTTTTCAGATTCCAAGTTAAAGGTTGCGGAGCAGTGGAATTTTGGATGAGTTTGGTGGCGACTTGGATTTGGTGCTTTTTATTATTTGGTTTTCTTAATTTTTAGTTTGTTAATGCAATAATCATTCCTCTGTTGATGCTTTTTTTCCTTCTCTATGGAGGTTTAGATCTTTCATCCTACGAAGGTTGTTTATCTCCTTGTGAGATCATATGATATTGATGTATTAGATTGATCCGATTTTTTTATCGATTTTGTAATATATACCTTAAAAAAATACAATCATATTGATAATATAACCCATATTTCTTGGAATTCATCAAATATACTTGTGTGTGCTAAAATATGACCATACAATCAAATCGAATCCTCCTCCGAAGATTTAAGGAATAAAATCGAAGAGTACGTGCACTAAATAAAATCTACAACCTGAAATAAGATACAAAATAACTAACCCGGTTGCTATTAACTAGAAGGGCACTTCGACGATCAAGTTAATAATAATATATCTAAATCGATAGAGTAATGACAATTCTAGCAATTAACTCACAAGTAAAAAAACGTACATTTGACCCACGAGGGTGTCTCTCTTTACATAGAAACAATGCCCCCCCTCATCCTAGAAATCATACTTCAATAGGACATTTATTCCCTTCAGGAATAACACATCACCTCGAACTCATCTTGGATTAGTGTTAATCTCTCACCAGATTCCTAATTCACCCAACCTAAGAGTCAATCTTTCTACTAGGACTCGGGTCTTTCTCCGATTATATCGGATCTAGTGTGTAATAGCATCACACCTCAACAAATAACACCCCACCATATGGCACCTCAGCTAATGGCCAAGCCACGTGGACAAATATTCATGTTTACTCTAGACTATGCTCCTATTTCTTGTTTATATGTTTGGCTCTATGTTACTTATGAGGTTTTTTCGTGAAAGATTATTTAGTTTTTTTCGTAATATTTTTATATATGCAAAAGATAAACATTAGGGTAAAAGACATTATACTAATGAAGTATATACAATACTTGAATTCTTGATACAAATGCTACGTAGTTTGGTTTCTCATCTTCAGAGATTATGAATACAATCATACAACAGGAACATCTGTTGACAAAAGGATCACCATAGTATGATCATAGAGTTCTATTGAGAACGAATAAAATTAGACCGTTCTATTTCTCAATTTTTCTAACTTGTTACTTCAGAACCAAAGTCATACAAACTGAAAATATTAGTCATTATACATAAACTATAGCTCCTATCCAGTCTAAATTTCAGTCTCGACGATTCAAACCGTTCATATTGTTAAGCCCATTGTTCAGACAAAAAATTATATTGATTAGACATCAATAATCACTTAATCGGACTATCTTCAAAATTATTCAATCCATTTATTTATTTTTTTCATTTTCATTTTCATAATCTCTTGCCCATGAAAGACATTTTTCCTAACCCCCTTTGTGTGTGTGTGTGTTTTCTTTGGATAATAACTTATGCATCATCATTGCCTTTTTCTTACATGAATTTGATTCAAAACTAAACATGATATAAAATATCAAGTCTAGAAGTTATCCAAAACTGATATAGGTAGTAGGATTAGAATAATACATTTTAAAAAAAATATCTACATGCATATCTATATCCAATCCATATACTTGACAGCAATTTGCATAAATGGAAGTATATTTAAATGAGATTTGAAACCAACAGCCAATCAATGAGATGTATTGTGAGAAATTCTGATAACTTTGAAAGCATTTGGTAATGGCCCTGAAAATGACAAGATTCCTAGGAAACAATAATAATATTAAAAGCTAACAGCTCTTATCAAGCTAGCATTAAGAAAATCACATAGGAAATCACAACACCCCTCCAAGAGAAATGGAAGATTATCTATCTCTTCTAATAGAAAATTATTTTTGATACTAATAGGATTGATTATTTGTTATGTGGAGACTATCACATGGCCAACAAACCATATCATATAAGCATGTCATGTTCCCCATAATGCATAATTACAAAATTCGATTATAAAATCAGAAATAATCTTCTCTAAGTATGTATATACACCCAATATGAGAGGTGATCGTATTCTACATATGTAAAAGAATTGAAATTATATTCATATCCTTCTTTTTTCTATTATTTATTTTATCTTTTAAACTTCTTTTTGTCATATTACAGTATCAATCAGATTTGATCTTCTCCATTCAATATATTAATTGAAGATTTCCATTAAATATCTAATACTTATGGAATGAGAATATAAATTTATAATTATTTTAAATTATTTTTTATTTTTTATTTTTACACTCACTCTTAAATGATGTAATGGAACTTCTCTATTACAAATATGAAAGGGAGAGAATCACAATTAGTATCGAGACGTATCATTTAAGTGTTTGGTTCTAGGGCTTATTATTATTATTACACAAGAGAGATGAAATCCTACACAAAAAGAGGTCTAATAAGACCAGATCCAAATAAATCAAAAAAATACGTGTTTAAAAATTTTGCACATGCTTTTGCCTCCCCCAAGATGTACCCCAATTTTTTTTAAAAAAATAAAAAATAAAAAATTACACATTCATTTGTCATTCTATTTGGTTGAGGCGTGTAGTTGGGATGTTACTCGTATCCAATAAATTACTCTCAACAGCTCCATTGAAAAAAAATAATTAATTTAAAAAAAAAAAAAAGGGAGAATTAATAGTCAACCCTCATGTTATTTCAACTCATAACAAAATAAAAAATAGAAAAATGAAAAAAAAAATATAAAAATAAAAGAGTCCAAGTTGATCATAGGATTTTCAGTAGACATAAGCAAATGAAGGACAAGAGAAGGCATACTTACAGCACCACAAATTAAAATGTAAAACAAATAAGGACTATATATGTTAATGGTATCCAAAGTTGATGTTATATGTGAATTAAATACTTAAAATTATGAAATATATAAAAGTCAGAGGCAAATAATAAACTTTGGAGATTATTAATATGTTTATGCATGTGGATATGTGTGTGGTACACACTTCACCAGATGAGAGCTAGAGTTGTTTGAAGATTTTTATACATAAATATGCATATATATATACACACGAGAAATTCTACTATATACACTCGTTAAAAGAGGTGTATCATATGCACTTCTAATTATATCATCATGTTTATCTATATGTCATCTTTTTTTTAAAAAAAAAAAAAATTGGGAAAAAGTTTGTGTTAGAATTAAGTTTCTCTAGCATTTCTCTCTCAAACTATGAGTTTTTGTTCCCTATCACTCCAAAAAACAAATAATAATAATAATAATTTCACAATTTCACAACTGAATGAAGATTCTAGGATGTGGGTTGTTAACAAACGTTGATTGAGTTTATAGACTTAATTAGGACAAAACTAAGTTGATTAATTTGTCGTAACAGATTTCTTGAGGACTAGTGGTAAAAACTAATCACTACTTTGTGTTTTACAGAAACAGATATAAGTTAAAACCATGTAAATTTCTTGTGCATTGGTGATAAAATCTAACAAGTACCTTTTGATTCAAGATGACCCAATTGCACATGTAAAATGTATAGTGTCTCTTAGTTTGTATTTTATATTTGTATTAATACGGAAATTGACCTAATTAAATTGTTGGTTTTTAGTAACATCTCCAATATGCTCTCGACGTTATATAACAAAAAGTGATAAATAAATAAAGTAGAGTCTAATTTTGTGTAGAAAAATAGTATACAGATTCACTTTTTAAATCTACTTTTTAGACTCAGTGATGTATTAAGAAAATGATTAGTTATTCTTTAATTATCAACCATTCATTTTCTTAATACATCGCTAAATTTAAAAAGTAAATCTAATTTTTAAATCTGAATAACAACACTCTTTTGTGTATTGTTTGTTAGTTTAGATAACGAGGGCTTGCTAGTGTAGTTAAACAATGTTATGTAAATACATGATCCACTTGAGCACAAATGTACATGTATATAAAATAAAATAATTAAAAATGAAAAAAAAGAAAGTATTGTGCCCCGTTCCTCCCTTTTTCTTTTTCTTTTTTTCTTGCTTACACAAGTTAGTTGTACATTCCTCTCCACTTTTCTCTCTTTGTTTCTCGCCCATGTTAGCTAAAACTCTCTTCAAATTTAGCAAAGAAAAGAAGTAAACACACTACCAAGCTAACTAATAACTTAACAATACCTTCTGTTTGGTTAAGAAATTTAGAGAGACATTTAGAAAGAAAAAAAATAAGTAAAATGTGAATAAAATATACCTATATTTCACTTAATTTCATACACATTTTTTCTTTCTCTTTTTAAATCTCTTCCTAAATCCTCTAACCAAACATAATATTAGAGTAAAAACTCAAAAAAATAAAAAAGAAACAATTGCTAACGGTTGTTGTATGCTAACGTCTGACGCTACTAATTGATTTAACAAAGCCACCAAAGATGCTCTGAATCACATATTTTAATAGAAATTTAAAAAGGGAAAAGACCAAAAAAAAACAAAACAAAAAGACTTCTGTTTATATTTCTCCCACCATAGGGGATAAATGGGAGTTTGAACATAATTGATAACCACAGAAACAATTTCACAAAAAAATTGACAAGGCCCTGATAAATTATGTACTGTTGTACGATCCACACAAAAATTTATATTTATGTAATAAAAAATTCAGTTTTACAGCACCTAACTTTTTGGTGCATATCCAGAACAGATTTGTGAGACATGAGGACCCCCCTACCTCCCCCAGCAGCAGTGCTTGAAATGTGTATTTTAGTTGAATTTATTTATTTTTTATAATTTAAAACAGTGAGAGAACTATAAATGGGTTGTCATGTACGGAGAGGACAATCAATCAAGTAGGTAGGTAGGTACCCTTTGAAATATCCAATAAAAATTAAAAATTAAAAATTAAAAGTTAAGGAATGGAAAATTATAAACAACCCCATTTCGTAGTTCGAAATGGCGTGGGTCGAAAGGTCCGAAGTGCTTTGTACACCCACCTCTTTTCTTTGTACACCACCCTCTCTCTGTTCATCCCCTCCCTCTGGAAAACTCACACACACACAGACAACTCCGTTCATCCCCTCCCTTTGGTGTCATTTTTTTTTTTTTTTTTTTCAGAAGAAGTAGAAAATCAGAGGAGGAGGAGGAAGAAAGGAGGAGGAGGGAGGAGGAGGAAGAAGGAGAAGGACTGGAGGGGGCCCAATTATTAGGGCTGGAGGCGAAGGCGGAGGCAGGGGGCGGAGGCGACGAACGAGCTGCGAACTGCGACGAGGATGGCGGGCGGAGGCGGCGGAGGCGACGAGCTCTCTCTTTCTCCCTCTCTCCTCCTCTTCCCCTCTGTTCTCATGTGTTCAACGAAGTTCAACGAAGAAGAAGAAGAAGAAAATCGCAAAACGACGTGGTTTTCAAATTTCGGGCCATTCGACCCTCACCCATTTCGAGCTACCACCTATTTTTCAATTATAAAACAGAAAAAGAAGAGAATGGTATGGCTATCATGGTATTGGTCTGAGAAAGAAAGAAGGGCCAGCATAAATTTTATTTGTTCCTTCTGTTTCCTATGTAGAAATGGCAATTTGAATTCGGTCCGGTGAGAATTCGGATCATCTCGTCCCAATAAATCAAGTTTTTCTCAAAAATTATGCCCATAGAGTTGGGGCTGGTATTGAAAAATGGATCTCCGACGATTTTTGGGCCGGGGACGGTGATAGGTTCCCCGGCCCTGCCCCGAATCATTCCCGAACTATCCACGTATATATATATGTGTGTGTGTGTATGTGTTTAGAATTTTTCTATTCACTCACTTCTCTTCTCTTCACTAAGTCATTTTTGTGCCCCCCCTCTCTCTCTCTCTCTCTATTGTAGGTGCTTATGGCAGCGGCTCCCCCTCTCTTTCTTATCGGTGTCACTTCTCCCTCACGACGTCGCAGCGGCTCATCCTCTCTCCCTCTCACTGGCGTCATCCACTCTCGCTCACGATCACAGTGCGGTATCTCTCTCTCACAGCGGCTCCTCCACTCTCTCTTACTGGCGTCGTTCTCCTCTCTCACGCGGCTGTTGCTGTTGTTGCTATTTTGTTTTTTTGTTTTTTTTTTGAACTCACTGTTGCTGCTGTTGTTTTTTTGTTTTTGGTCAAGAAAGAAGATGGAGATGATCCAAACTTCCCCCTGTACGCACACGAACACACACACACACACAGAGGGACAGTTGATTTTGGACGTGAAATCATCGGCTCCGATGATCTTGATCTGTTGTTGTTGCTTCTATTTTGTTTTTTTTTTTTTTGGGTCGGAAAATGTTCGGGGCCGGGGAAACCCAATCCCCGTTAGGGGGTGAAGGTGGGAACGGTGATAGGTTTTCTGTCGAGGATTGGGGCCAGGGACAAGGGAATTTCCACCATCAGGAATCGTGGACGGAAAGTGTGATCCTCAGCCTCGGTCCGTTGCCATTCCTATTCCTATGCAGTACCTATGTTAATGTCATGCTTGTTGCTAGGTCAGGATGACATGTCTATTTGAAACTGAAATCTCTCTCTCACACACACGCACATATATATATATATATATATATATATATATATAAGGTAATATTATAAATTTAGATATTTAACTAAAAATATTAATTTATGATTTAAATTCATTTTATACATAAAATTTATGATCTACACTTTTAGGGGTGGTTGGGATGATCTAAATAAGTGCACTTTTTGACTTTTTATGAAATATAAGTTGGATATGGGTTAAATTTGAAGTGATGTAGTAGAGAGGTGATGTGACTTAAATAAAATAATATGACTTAAATAAAATAATAACTTTTTAACTTTTTAATTTTTTGAACACATCCCAGGCCTTAGTTTTCAACCCATTGTCATTCTTGACACAAATTTGACACTCAAAAAGATTTTATGATATTCTATGTGTATCTTTCTGGGGCCTACATATATAAATACACATTGATTTATGGTTGAGGATGAGAAGAGGAGAGAGCGTCATCTCTTCCCATTAAACATATTCCTCTGTTTCCTCCTCTGTGGGTCCTACGTTCTTATCTTCCTCGACATTCAACTACAACACTTTGATACAAATGTATGTACAAAGCTTTAAGTCTATAAATTTAGATTTGTATCCATATAATTAAAATGTGTGATGGAAATTGAATATGTATAACTCTATCTGGGAAGTGAATTTTTGATTTTTTTTTAAGGTTAAAATTTATAAAAAAATAAAATAAGTTAAAATAATTAATAAGATAAAATGTCATATCAAATTTATAATAATTTAAAAAATATTTGGTAGCTTGAATTTGTGTGACTTAAATGGCTCGAATGTATCAAAGCGATATCATTTTACACCCAAAATGACGTTTTGAGACATTCGAGCCATGAAAATTCGATTTACCATACATTATTGAATCATTTTACTCTTTTTTTTCACAAACATCATATTCAATTATAAAAAAATCCAATCATCTTTCCAACCACAAAAAATTTTAATTTACTAAAATAGCCAAAAACACAAAAAGCCTACTAAAATAGTCAACTTCTCAAACGAGGCCATTGTGAAATTTATTAATGAATTTAAATCAAGTATTGATATTTCTCAATAGTTTTTTAAGTAAAATTTTTGCATTTATAATACAAAAATGTTTTAGAGCTTTAAAATAGGAGCTCTAATGGAGCTCTAAGGAGTGGTGGGTCTAAGTGATGTAATGTTTTGGTCTTTTTTTTTTTTTTTTTCATTGCCAAGTGAAAAATCTAAAATTCTCAAGATATTGACTTGTGATTATGTATCAATTTTACCCAGTAAATAGCAATTTCAATCAAACAATCAAAGACAAATTGACACAACGATTTTAACGTGGAAAAACCATAATTGGAGCGCCTCCAATTGTGATTAAAAAAAAACACAGGCCAAAGCCACAAAACAATCCATTAAGAAGACAAAAATGAATTACATAAGTGTACTCTTAATTACCTAGCGAATCCACACCCAAATTGAACCGATCCCAATGTGTCTCTTCTACCACCATTTTCACCTCGGAATTGTCTTGTCCAACATTGAATCCATAACGTCAATGTCGAATCCACAACAATGAGCCACTCTGGAATCCACCAAAGCTTTAGATTCAAATTCTACGGAATCCATCGAAGAACAACTCTATCTTTTTTAAATAAACAAAATAAACAAACCCTTTGATATAATCCATTCAATTCATTATATAAATTCTCACAGATATCAAAGGAAACAAATAAAGAAGCTCCAGATGAAAACCCTAATACCCAAGAAGAAGATCTGGAAGCCGTACGCTAGAAACTGAAGTAATCGCAGATTTATAAAAAACATAATCGCGTTCTCCGCTTGAGCGTAGGAAAGGCTGCTCAAGCGTAAAAATACAACTCCCTATACTTTTGCAGGCACAATTCGGATTGGATTCGCAATCCCCGACATAGTCAGCGAAGTGGCAAATATGATAGGATTAAGATCACAAACTCTTCTATATAGACACAATTCGGATTGGATTTGTATCTAAATACTCATAGCCTCACTGAAATAAAAAATCGAATAAAATTACAACTGAAATGAATTTTGTCAAACGAGATTGCCAATTACAAAAACCAAACACCAAGTATATAAAGCTCTGTTTAGAGCTCTATTTTTAAAAATGTATCACTGCTGTTTGTAATATTATTGATCTACAAATATAATAGAACAGAAATGTTACAATCTCAAAAAATTTACTCAGAATTCTAGTCAATAAATGTGACTCAGATTTAAGCTAAATGTAGGACCTAACATAAACTCAACTTATAATTTTAACATTGTCATCACTACCTGTTTCTAGTTGAGTTTTTTTTTTATAAAATAATTATGTTATGTAAATCATTTCCCTTTCTCAAATCTACATGAGATCATGTTTTGAGAAGATGGTGTTAAACCTAAAATAGTATTTTGGAAACATAAATTTTAATTAATTTATTGTAAACATTTTAAGGGCAAATTACGTTGATAGTTCCTGTATTTTAATATTTGTATCATTTTGATTCTTATAATTTTAATTAACTTGATTTTGACTCTAAATTTATGAATTTGTTTCAATTTAATCAAATTGCTTATAATTGTTAGTATTTTTAAATAAAAAAATATGTACATAAGTGGCATGTATCATGTTTTTCAAAATAAAATTATAAATTTGTTCAACTCAGTAACTTAATTTCAATTCATTAAAAACACTAACAGCATTATCAATTAGACCAAATTGAATCTCAAGGGGTTAGCCTAGTGTGTAAAACCTGGGACCTAGGGATGTATTCCTTCTAGGTCTCAGGTTCAATACCCACTAGTAGCAACAAGTTCCTTGGGGGTCATGTCTATATGGGGCGTTCGCCCTGGTTTTAAATGGGGCTCCCGCAAGTGAGTGATAGAATTGGTCTCTCGGAATTAGTCGAGATGCGTGTAAATTGACTCAAATACTGGGTTATCAAAAAAAACAAAAAAAATAAATTGACACAAAATCTAAAATTAAATATCAAAATTGAGTTAATTGAAAATGTAGAGATCAAAATAACACAAAACAAAATATAAGAACTATCAATATAATTTGTCCAAATTTTAAACTTGCATTGTAGAAGATGACTTCACCCACCAAGTCGTACTTTTAAAACATAATATTAAAAAAAAAAAATCATAAATTTGCTATGCATATTAGAAAAAATTAAATTTAAATAAAAATAATTTAAAATAATTACAATTTCGTAAAGTGTAAGTCAGAGTTGTGTTTTATACAACAAATTTCTTGATTTTCACTTATAAAAATATAGTCTCAATCATAAATTTATGAAAGTGCAATTATTTTTCTAAGAAAAAAGACTTCAAATATATTTTAACACATGCTCTACCATATACTGCTAGCACCAGCTCCTGTATCTCTCACCCAAGAACTCACACATTCATATTACCACTCCAGCTCTTTATTATTTTTATCTCTCTCTCTCTCTCTCTCTCTCTCTCTACAGGCTGTCAATGATGAATTATTATTATTATTAGTAACAAGGAAGGTGTGATTGTTAATTTTCTAAGAGAAGGGTACTTTGTTGTATCTGAAAGCTAGGCTAAGTTCTGTAGGGAAAAATCAAAGAGATATTGCAGCAGTAGTAGTAGCTGGTTCTCTCTCCCCATCTCATTTCTATCTATCTCCGTCCCTCTCTGCCTTGTTCACAAAGATCATGATATGATATGAATGTGTTGTGGATGTTATTGTTCATTTGAGTTGATTATTGGGTTTTTGATTATTTTCTCAGTTTATAGTTTTGATAGTGAAGAGATGAGATGAGATGAGATCAGTTTATTTATGGGTAAAAAAAGCATTGGGATAATAAGAGGGTGCAAGATTTTCAATGACTCTCATGAGAAAACATTGCCATCTGCCCACATCTTTTCTTAACAGGTATCTTCTTCTTCTTCTTCTTCTTCTTCTTCTCCAAATCCTAATATTTTATTTTTATTTTTTGGTACTGAATTCACCTAGACTAATAATTACATTTATGAGAATTTAGAGCTTTAGTGTGGTAGGGTCATAAACTTGATTTTGTCTGCTTTTATCTGTCTTTGTGATCTCTGCATTATGTATAATCTCTGCATTCATATACATACACTACAAGTAATCAGATTTTAAAGTGGGAACAATTATGGGGGGAAAGAAAAAAAATTTCCAAGCCTAAGTTTAGAGTGAGTCTCCTAATATTTGAGGCTAACCCTTTATCACTTCAAAGTAAAGGATTGGGAAAATGTTGCTTGGGTAGGAAGACTATTAAGGAAAATTCTATTTTTTGCAAAAGTTTAACATAGAATTTATGATGAGATAGTGACATTTTTTAAAAATTTTGTAATTTTAATAGGATTTATTTTACACTGTATTTGGTTGGAGGATTTGGAAAATGATTTGGAAAGGGAAAGAGAAAATATAGGTGAAATGAGAATAAAATATACCTACATTTCACTTAGTTTAACACATATTTTCTCTTTTTATTTCTAAATCTCTGTCCAAATCTCCTAACCAAATGCAACATTAAAGTTATAAGATCAAGGTTGTCGTATCATTCTGTATTTGTTTTTTGTTTAATTTTTTTATGTATAGAGCATTACTCACACCTTTAATGGTGCCTAATGGGTGGAGAGAGAGAATTTTGTTTACTTGATTATGATTTTGGAAATTATAATGCAATGTAGAAGAATTTTGTAATTGGAATAGCCCATTGCCATTGCTTTTTCAAAAACCAACTTCGCAAGTTATTACATGTAGGAAACCTACATATATAATAGTCTGCATTTTATACAATATGAATTTTTTTTGGATCTTGAATTTCAAGACTTTGCGGAGGAAAAATAAAGGATAAATTATGTTGGTAGTCTTTATATTTTAATTTTTGTATCATTTTGATCACTATAATTTTAATTGACTTGATTTTTACTTTGAATTTATGACTTTATTTCCATTTGGTCCAATTGATACAAGTGTTAGCATTTTTTAATGAAAAATACGCACATAAGTGACTTATGACATGTTTTTAGGAATAAAATTAAACTTGTAAGTTAACTTGAATCAATTCAATCATTTTTCATCAAAAACACTAAAAATATTATCAATTGGATCAAATTAACACAAAATATAAATTTAAAGATCAAAATTGAGATAATTGAAATTGGGGTAAACTACCAATAGGTCCTACTTTGGAGACTTATTACTCAATAGGTCCTATTTTGGAGACTTATTACCCATTAAGTCCTATTTGATATAATTTATTAAGTGATAAAGATAAATTTATCAGTCTTTTTTTTTTATGAATAATTTTATAGTGATAAATTTATCAGTCTCTTTGTTTTATGAATAAATTTTTAGTGATAAATTTATCACTCTCTTATTTTTATAGTGTTAAATTTATTAGTTAGGACCTGTAGGTAAATAAGTCTAGTTAACATGACTAATTGGTAAGTACCCCTTAAAATTGTAAGGACCAAAATGACAGAAGAGACAAAATATAAAAACTATCAGTGTAATTTACCCATAAATAAAAGATTACCTTATATTTCATTTATGTTACTTTTTTTTCTTCTTTTTTTCTCTCTCTACAAATTCAAGATCCAGAAAAGTTGACCTTGGAACCATGCGATATAGGCAAATTATTTTTTGGGTTAAGGATTTGTAGTGTTAGTGCAGTAGAGTTCAAATTTACTCTTATTCTGTAGATTTGCTTTCAATAGGTTTATTGCAATCTTGGTTTTTTTAAAGGAAAAATTACAAATCAGTGTAAATGACAAAAAATAATTACAAGTAATTTTTTTTCTTTTGGATAGAGAAATCAAAGTAAAAGTTGCAATTTCCACCTTTCAATAAATATTTTTTTCACTTTTCACTGTATTATAATTTTCTCATCTTTCCATGGTAAAGTTGAGTTGGGTGTGAGTCAAGAAGGTCAGGTTTGTCTATTGGTCTTTGTGGACACATGAACTTGTCCCTGTCCCCCCTCCACCTTTGTAGTGCATTTCATCAAAAGGAAGTAAACTCCCACACCCATTCATTTATCTTCTCAATAAATTTATTTTTTATTTTTTATTTTTTATTTTTGTGTGAAGAGTCTATTTTGTTTTGACAGTTCACAACAACAAATAATTATGTGTTTTTTAGTTACATTTATTATTTTTGTACTTTTTTTTTTTTATCGAAAAGTTTTGTGAATTGTGACAATGACCAAATCTAAGTTGATACATTTGACAATGAAAATTGGCAACAATATTTCTCAATTCGAATATGTAAAATTGAGTTGACAATTGCCAAATTTGGCATAATCAAAAGAGAATGTCAAATTATGTTGTTTTCATTATTTTAATCGTAAGGTAAGGGGCTTAGAAAAGTGCTCAAAATAAATTAAGGTAAAAAGATAAAAATAAAAAACAATAAATAATAAATTTGATATATTAGTTGAAGTACTCCTTTTAGAAATTTCAAATTTATATATATTAATTTGGGGGGATGCACCAATAAATTCCAAATTAATAACTTATACACTGTTTAGTCTTAAAAGTTTTCTTATAGACTGAAAGGTCCCATTACAATGTTTCGAACATCAGATTAATGTTTCGAACATTAGATTGATGTGTAAATGGGACTAAATGAAGTATAAGAAAACTTTTAGGACTAAGGCATGGTTTGGGAAGTGGCTCATTGGGCTTTTTTGGCTCAATGAGCCACAAAAGACAGAATAGGCTCATTGAGCCACAAAAGACAAAAAATTACATCCAACCCATAATCATTACACTCTTCTCTCACAAAAAAAGTCAAAAAAGCCAAAAAACCAAAAAGCCCTTCCCAAACCAAACTTTTGAGCCCAGGCTCATATAGCCAAAAGAGCCAAAAAGCCAAAGAGCCAACCCACTTCCCAAACGGAGGCTAAATGGTTCAACTTTTCAGAAACTAGGACTTATGGGTAAATTTTCCATTAATTTGTCAGCTAAGCTTTTAAAAAAATTTGACATACTAATTTGTAAAAGTTTAGATAGAGATGCTCTTACATGTCAATTCATGTCACCCTCACTAAGGTCAATGATATTGTTAACTTTACTTGAAACAGCAATGATAAAGACTACTAAAAATAGTGCTCTAAAGCAATCACTAATGATGTGGTATCTATTTTTTTTTTTTTTTTAAAAAAAAAAACAGACACAACAACATTGTGGCAGTAGGTGGGACTCATTGCCACATCATTAGTGGTGGCACTAATTAGTGTTCTCACTCATTTTCCTTACTTGAAATCTTAAAATCTGAAAAGTTAACTGTTACACTTGAAATTTAAGTGACAAAAATGAAAATTTTGATGAATACAAGTGGCAACTTTTTTTTCTTTAACACAATTGTTACTATTTCAGGAATGGGAACCAAACTCCAAAATACAAGTAATCCAATAGATAGAAGTACAATCACAAAAGATGATAGTTTTGGTGTGAGTTGTTGGGACCACTCTGCGCAAAAATTACTTCTTTTAGTATTATTGTTGTTGTTGTTGTTGTTATCATCAACTTTGAGGAGTCATCAATGGAAAGGAGGATCATGCTCAATCAACACAACATTGAATCTATCAAGAAGACAATGCTTATACACCAAGATACTTTTCAACACCAGGTACAACACAATCAAATTTTCATTTTTACTCCTTTTTTTTTTTTTACTTTTTTTTTTTTTACTAGATTTATTGATTTGGTTTATATGTAGGCCAGTAAATTTAGGAACATAAAATCAAATACAGAACGGAACACACAAAACTTGTCAAATGGATAGAGAAAATTTTTGATAAGTGAGCTCTAAAACAAATCTTGTCTATTTATGTGTTTTCTGTGTCTGATTCTATATTTAATTTATGTGTTTCTAACACTGATGTATTTCTTCGCAATATAATGGTGTTCATGACAAATCTACAACATAAAATGTATGTTTTTGTCTTATTGACATGGTATTGTGAAAATGTTCAAACTATAACAAAATATAAGAACTCTATCCTCACCTCCTCATTGTTTGTAAAAAAATCATGCACCAAATAATTGTGTACGATTCAATACCTTGTTTTAGAACTTCTATGGAGTCATAGATATGGGCCTTTTCCACAAAAAGGCGATGCTACTAGGTACATCTTTAAATGGTGCATATCGAATGTGTTTTATGATAACATCACAAAATTTTGTAATGTAACTCATAAAATGGGATAATTTTTTCATTGCAGATTATAAATTGGTCATTCGTAACTTTTACCAAAAGGCGATATAACATATCACAAATTCATAATTTTTATCACAAAAAATTGTAACTTCTTTGTGCCTCTTTTTAAGGATACACGTCATCGATTTCTCCATCCATAAATGATTCCAAAAAAAACTAAACCACACCAAGGTAATTAATCTTTTTGAAGATGGAGCCAAAAAAAAGCATACACAAATACAAATTCAAGAGAGAAACTTCTTAAACACAAACACATGATTTGACCTAATTAAGCCTATATCCGTGACAAATAGAAAGACCTCATTATCACAATGAGAACGATTGTTCCAAAGAGTAATAATAGTGACAAAACAAATTCTCACAAATAATGAAGCATACCAAACCAATGTACAGATTTTCTCAAAATCTTGTTGGAATCCAAAGTTTTAACCAATAGAGATCAAAGAGCAAGACACCAAATGATCTAACAAATACAACCAAATATCACAAACAAAAAAGAATGAGAGATAAGAACAAAACTCAACTTTCTAACTCACCACAAAAAATAGATAACTTTCACCAATACCTCCAAGAATCTAGTAAAGACCACTGAACAAGAAACAAAGATCTTTACCAAAATCACCAAATAAAAATCCACCAATGAAGATCACCAAGTAATTAAAGTCCACACAAAAGAAATCTTAGGAGGCACACAAGGATTGAAGTCTTCAAACGATCTCAAAGAGATTTATCAAAGAATGAGAGCAGTACAATAGATTGAGGTTTTAGAGATAAAAATTTAGGGATAAAATCATTTTTTTGGAATGAAATATTTTAGTTGTCAAAAGTGTCATTGTTGTATTTTTATCGATGAAATTAAACATTTAGCGATGAATTACTTTCTTTTTAGAACAAAACAAAATTCCTCAAAAAATAAACATACCTTTTTGGTACCAAACTATTGTCCCTAAAATATAAAATTACATTTATTAGGGACAATTTCAAAATTGTGACTAAAAGCAGAAACCATGAAGCCTCCATCAATTATTCATCTTAGATTTTAGAGAATGCAATCAATTGCAAAAATCATTGGAAAATTGTAATATAATGAATGTGTTTTATTTAGTCCCAAACATTATGCTTATTTTCAATTTTGTGAACTATTTTTAGAATAAAAATAAAAATACGCGACAAAAATTCTTCACTAGTATCAGAAGCATTATGCAATGAAATTTGCTTTCCTCAATTTGTTATATAAAGTGACAATTTTGATATATATATATATATATATATTTCTAATTTTCAGTATAATAGATCATTTTTGTTGTAGTGGGGAGATTAGAGGAAGAGAAAGGAGATTGATATGTCCAAAATTTCCTCATCTATTAAGATGAAAAGTCTAAAATATGCTTATTTTGGACACTAATTTGAACATTGTTAGGTTTGGGAGGAAATAATGACACATTTTGTATTTTAAAGACGAATTTGACAAAATCAAAAACTAAAAATCAAAATGATTGAAACAAACTGGATGTATTGCAGGTACGAGAACTGCACCGGTTGTATAGTGTTCAGAAGATGCTGACGGATGAGATGAGAAATAATAAGATGAAACAAGAAATGTATTGGGGGGTTCCAAGGATCGACTCAAATTGTAGTAACTATTCTAACCTTTTGATCAACCGGCACCAACCAACAACCACCACTGGCGGCACTGGGTATAATAACCTCCATGTTCAAAGAGTAACAACAACATTGACAGACAATCCAGAGAGAAATAGCAGTAGTTGTTGTGGGGAGACTCCAAGAATCCCAAAGGGATTTGATCTTGATCTTGATCTTGAAAGGCCTGCCCAAGAAGAAGAAGAAGAAGATGATAATATCTCCTCAACTACTGGAGGAGTAGTGAGTGCCTCAAAAACATATAGAGCTATAGCATTAAAAAATAAAGATAATAATAATAATAATCATATTGATATTGGCAAAGAAGATGGCTATGATGATGAGACTGAGGTGGAACTCACACTGAGTATTGGAGGAGGTTGTTGTAGAGAGAAAAAAAGTAAGTCAAAGTGCCACCAATAACACCATCATCATCATCATCATGCATCATTCTACATATTCAAAAAAAGTTAAAACGAAACATTCAAAGTAGATTTTGAACTTGAAATATTGTGCATTTCCGCAATGCTATACATGCAAAATGTACATTAGTGGTATTTGAGATTATAAAGAAAATTGAAAATGAATGAAATTAATCATAACGTAGATGACACAAACAGAGTAGGAAATTGAGATCCATGATCACATACTGATGGAATGAACAAAATACAAATAGTTAACATAATATTTTCATAGTTATTACGTTGCAACTTGGTCATGAGTGAATTTGTTGATGTTACACCCATCAAGTATGGAAAGTGCCAATCATTTTAATAGTCAATATTGATTTTTTTTTTTTTTTAGGAAATTACATTTAACTCCCATGAGGTTTACATAATTTCAAAGACCTCCTCTGCAGTTTGAAAAATTACACTAACTTTTGTTTACTTGTTAAACTAATACCAAGATTTCCCTTCCTCTCACTTGAACTCAAACGGTGTTACTTTTGGAGGTTAAATGACCAAATAACCCTGAATACACTAGTTGAAGTGCCCATGCCCTGACAAAACCTAGAGAAAAATGGAGAAGATATCACCTTAGGGCGTTAAGGCTTCCATGTAGTATTTTAATGTTCATTTGAATGCATTTTTTTTTTCTTTTGATAAATTACAAATATACCTTTTGAGGTTTGATTAAAATATGAACACCCCATGTGATTTTAGAAATTACATCACCCCTTAAGGTTTTTAATTTCATAATAAATTGCCCTTTTTATTAATAAATAATCAAGTTAATTAACAATTTTTAATAATGTTAAAAATATATTTCAATTAATAATTTAGATAATTTTATTATTATATAGGAGAGCAATTATGAATTTCACTTTTTTAGTTAATTCTGTTAAATAAAAAATTCTAATAAGGAGGTATTTGTAATGTTTCAAACCACAGAGGACAATCTATACTTTAAACAAATCTCGGGAGGTGTATTTGTAATTTACTCCTTTTTTTTTTTAAATGAACAAATAAACATAAGAATGGATATTCTAATAGAACGATAATTCTATTCCATTTTCATTCCAATGAACCAAACACTACCTTAGTGTACTATTACACTATGTTTGGTTTATTGAAATGAAGTAGAGTAGAATGATCATTCCATCATAATATTCATTTTCACATTTAATTCACTTTAATATAATAAAAATATATTACGAATAAAATCATCATTTACGAGAACAGTCATTCTATTGAGATGGTATTAGATTCTACTTTATTGCAGTGATCACATTAGGATTTTCAAAAATTCAATGCAGAGAGAGAAGGGTTTGTTGGAGATGTGAAGGCAAATGATTAGAGAGTGGTTTTACTAGGAATGAGAATGGTATTTTGACCATTTAGGTGTATATATTTTGTTTGTTTTTTTAACGTCTATCTAACAGGAGAGATCTTGGCGTTCATTTCAACAGTAAGACAGGTCAAAGTAATTTTTCAAATCACAAATAAAGTTCCTGTAATTATGCTAAACCTCAAGGGAGGTAACTACAATTTACCCTTCTTTCTTTTTTTTGTTCAATACTAGTCATTTTAATTGAATACTATGCGCAAAATATGTATATTTATACCAACACCAAATATAATCAAAGAACTAAAATAAATTAATGAAATTATATTTAATATATTATTAAAAATAAATATGAATTCATAGCCTTCTGTGTTCGCAAGCTTATTCAGGCTCAAGCTCATTCACTTTAAGCAGGACGAGCACAAAAAACTTTGCATTTGTGTGTATCCCTCCCTACTCCTAAGCATTACCATGCCTTGTGAGTTCACCACTATCTTGTTAAATTTGTTTTTGATTTGCAAAATTGAATGTTTTCATGTTGCTAAACATTATGTAAAAAATGTTGTCTAGTGAAAATTGTGAAGGGCGGGAATACAATTGGGAAGGATGAGCTGACTGATTTTGCTTTGCCAAAAATTTGGCAGTCACTATAGCATACCACCAGAGACCAATCCTTTTTCTCAATCTGCCATTAGCTAGCCACTCAAGTTGCTTTTAAGCTAAGCTAAGCTAAGCAAAGCAAAGCAAAGCATATCTTTTAAGAATAAAGATCTCAAAATGCAACCATTAAAGCTATATTTGTTGTCTGCTTTCCAGAGCTTAAGACTATGCTCTAAAAAATAATGCAAAAGACTTGCCCTTCTCTCAGAGCCATATTCCTTTTAGACACAAATAATCCCCAAGTTCCCAGCAGTAGCTTCTTTTTTTTTTTTAAACCATGCTATGCATATATGTATAGATTTGTTCCCCACTTTGACAATGCTACCACACAACCAACCATTAAAAACAGAAACATTATTTGACAACTCTACTCATGAATCCACCTTCCACCCAAGTACCAGAAAATTATACAAGGGTGAGAGGGGTTACCAGAAAAAGAAAAAAAAACCAAGACAAAATCCAAAGCAAGATGTTGCTCGTTGTTGTGCTCCAATCACATATTGGAACATAGCGAGCCCCCTGCAGAAATAGGTCACCAATAAAATTAATGTTGGGACAGTAGTTAACAAGTATAGCAAACAACTATAAGAATGATTCTGAGAATTCATGTGTATCACACCCCTTTCAGATAAGAGAGCACAAGCATAGCAACATTGATTTGGAGACATGAAAACAAACTGAAGCATTTTATTAACCAGTTGAAGGATAGACAGGTAATTATAGGACTGTTAGACCATGTTTGTTTGGAGGGACCTGATTACATTTAGCATTCCAAGGACTGTTGATCAATGGAATTATCAATTCATTTGAATTGTGTATTCTGTCCCATGTTTGAATTGGCCCAAGATTATGGGGATGGATTGACAAAATCCTATCAATTTTGTATCTTGGCCAATTAGTCTGCACCTCTCATTAGTCCAGACCCCAATTTTTTTTAGCCAAACGTGAGATTATACATTTTGCCAGATTATGAATCCAATCTCAAGGTCATCTCCACCTAAACAAACATTGCCTAAAGGTTAAGCTAGACATCGAGGAGGAGAGGGGAGAACCATGTCACTTGGGCCAAAACCATTTACCATATTCAGAACAACCAGTAACCAACTCTTCCAAGAAATCAAAACATATCCTCAGCAAACAAGATAACCTGGAAAACCACTTGGAGATGCAGGAATACAAAGCAAGAGAAATCCATGCCTCTTCATGTGTCATGCAAACAATTTACCTATTTAATCACTACCCATCCCTGTCAAAATAATATTGTGAAGGCCTACAACTAGATGGTGCTTAGCAAGCAAAATGCTAGAAGGCCAAAATTGTTGAGATCAGAAAAGTTCATATATTTGAGTGTAGTCGTTGATAGTGTATCCCAACCACGGGGTTAGGAATGTGCTCTGTCTACCACTCTAATATAGGGAACCTAGATTCATTTTGAACAAATTATCATGCATGGAAAGTTTCGCACTCTGTATACCACTCTACTACAGAATGCTATGGTTTTATAAAGCCCCAAACTATGAAGCACAGACACGGACACGTGACGTGACACGGGCACATAAATTTTCAAAAAATGGGAGACACGACACGATAGGGACATATTCAATATATATAATTAAATTTATTTATTATATGTCATAAAATTATAAATAAATAAAAAATTATAATTAATTTATTTATTATATGTCATTAGAACTACCACCCGTAGCCATTGCCATATTTTAGAATTAAAAAATGGTTCCTATAATAAAATTAATAAACACATCATTAAAATTAACAAAACTAATTTGTTCTTATAAACCAATCATCCAAAAAAAATATATAAATAAATAATAGAGATAGAGACAGAGAAAAAGCCCCCCCCCCCCCCCCCCAAAAAAAAAAAAAAAAAAAAAAAAAAAAAAAAAGAAAAGGTAGTCTAAGAGAGAGAAAGAGGTTAATTCAGCATAAAAAGAAAAAGAAGAAGAAAGTTGAAGAAACAGAGAGAGCGACTGAGAGAGATGTCAAACGAAGAAGAAAGAGAGAGAGCGACTAAGAGAGAGAGAGATCAAAAGAAGAAGATCGAATGAAGAAGAAGATGATCAAAGAACATACCTTCGATAACAGCAAGAGCAAAGAGCAAAGAGCAAAGAGCAAAGAGCAGCCTTCTCTCAGTCTCTTCTCTTCTTTCTGTTTGACATCTTGGTTAGAAATTGGTTTAACTGCTTCAATTTTTGTTTTCACAAATTAACCCCCACTTGAAGTTTCAGAAATTATGTTTTTGACCCTACAGTGTCCGAAACATGTCCCTCACGTGTCCCTCTGCAAAAATATATATATATATATAAATGGGACACCTTCTGGGATGTGTCGGACACGTGTCCACAACGTCCATGTCCGACACTTATACGTAGCCCTCGGAGAGGTGTCCGTGCTTCATAGCTCTCTCTCTCTCTCTCTCTCTCATGCATGTGTGTGAAAGCACAGTTTGTTTTATCATTCATGAGAAATTAAAATTCCTAGCAATATGATCACAACATAGCCCTTTGGGGAATCACGTTTGAAACACTTAAAAACACATTTGGGCCCAAAAGCAATTCTGTGTTGGAGTTTGGCAATACATAATTGCATTTGCTAAACATGTCCCAATGCAGAAACCCATGCCAAATGTTACTATCCATGTTTGGAATCTCTGCCAATTATGCCTCTCATTTTTAGTTCTAAAAAAAATGGAAAAAATAGACATGTGCATGCAGCTACCAGGACTTGACCTTCAACAGCTCTGTGGGATCAAGCCTCAACATCCATTATCGACTTAAATATTTTCAACTGTACAATATATTTATATAATCCATCCATACAAATGAAACATTTTTTTGCTTTGTTTTATTTTTTATATTCTGATATACTTCCATGAATCAAATAAATGTTAAAATAAACACAAGCAAACATACACAACTATATATATATATATGTGCGAGGCATATGCCTATCTAGTCATTTTTACACATTTAAAAGCACAAAAATACATATTTTATAGTAGGTTCTTATTTCGTTGAAATTTTTATGTATCTAATTTATAATAAAATATTATATCGCTATAAAATAGATAAATGACTTGGCATTCCATAAACCAAATGGTCAGATAGTCACTCTTGACAACTACTAAGACTTCTGAACATGGCATCCAAAGAAAACCAATTATGCATAAGCAAAAGCTATCTCAAAGGGGCCCATAAGCAATCTTCTTTTCCCAATTTTATTTGACAGATTAATATAAATATTTAAAAAACCAATATTTGAGATGATTAAACAAAAAATAATAATAAAGTCGGCAAAGTACCTGTACTGGATTTAGACCAGAAAATGGACATTTTAGCTGCTCTGGAGGACTCTCTGAGGATCAAGCTGCCCACTGCAATAACTGGAAGGAACAGCAGAGAGTTCCTGCCTTCCTCTCCACTCCTCACCAGGCTTGAGTGTTATTGCTTTTTCCACCGCAGCAGTCTCCATGCACAGCATATGCTTATATTCGTCATCTCCAAAATCAGCCATGGCTTTCGCCTTCTTATCCCAGGGATTCCACACCACTGCAGAAGAAATAGTTTAACATAATTCCACCCCCACCCCATATAAAGAAAGATCTTATGAACTCAAAAATCTAAATAAATAAATACATTCTTCATGTAGCTGCAACCATTGTCTAAGCATTACTTTGTTCCATTGTTTCAGTATTTAAGTTCTCTGCTTTTCTAAATATCTAAATTTCATTTAGCTGGTTAATCTGTAAAGCTCACTAACTCAGTCAAAGCATAGGAACACAAAGAAGTGTTCCCTCCACTATCCAGAGTCATCTCTTGGTAAAAAAATATTCACTAGATGGATCATGAGAATGCTATGACTAGCCTCAACATAAATGAATGATTAAACTAAGCAATTAATGAACTGATAAATTATGACATGAAATAAATCTTTCAACCAATACTATCCAACCAGAGAACTCAAACCCAATTTAAACATACAATCTGACATCTTCAAGAAAAAAGATGGACAAGGTCATTCTCACCAGCATCTGGAAGTCCATCCTTGCGAATAACAAATGTTCGTTTCTTCTCATGATCCAAAATTGCAATCTTCGTAGGTGTGCTGAGGTATATTTTGTCCACCTAAATAGCACAGGTAACACATTATAAGCATTAAAACATATGTACACAAACATAGCAAGAATCGGGGACAAGTAAATGATTTCCTGGACTTACTTCTGATTCAAAAGTTATTGCATCCCCTTGTTCAGTAAATCGCTCCTTATTCTTCAAGTTGTCGAGATAATCCAGCGTCTCCAATCCTTCAACCCGAACTTCACTGAATCGAAGCAAATAAGCTAATTCAAATTAAAAAACAATTCAAAGCTGCAGACTGTAATCCACCAAAAGTAACCGAAATTGGTCCTACGATAACATTGCAACAGGGCACCTTATGATTGCACTAAACCTTTGAAGACATTCATGAACTAAATAAAATGGCCCAATCCAAAATCTCCCAATAGTGAAGATTTTGACTATTAATAAGCATATCAATATTGAACTAAAATACTTAAAAGCTTAATTTTGAAACTTTCATCATTTAACCTGTCGCTACTCCATGCTTGAGGATATATTCATTTACAGCCCTACCATTCTCAGAACAAACATTTACAAACCAATTTCGAACCTCTTTCCTCTTCAGCACAAAATAAGTAAACAAAAAGACATTTTATCCTATCCTTGTGTTTGCAGTTCTTTCAGAAACAAGTACTACTCAAATTTAAGAGCATGTTCTTACAATTCAAAAATTCCTGATTTTTGGTCCAACTCATATTCAAAACAGTAATCGAAAAATTGCAAAATTACTAGATTTATTTGAGAAGGCTTGCTAACCTGGACAAAAATCAAATGGAGCAAAATCCCCTCCAGGAGAGGGAGAGAGATTCCCCCTCCCAAAAAAAAATAAAAATAAAAATAAAAATAAAAAAGCAATCAAGAAAAGGAAGATGCCATAAACATATATAAAAAATTATAGAGAGAAAGAGACAATAGTAAGAGCGGTAGTGTACTCTAGAGAGAGCAATAATGTACTCCAAAATATTTCCTATGTTACATAGTCTTTGGTAGAACTCAACCCCAAAAGCTAACTATTGAGGAGAGGTGCCTTCACGCTTATATACTTCACATTACTTTAGTACCCAGACGATGTGGGACTTCACTTCACACCTTTCCTCACGCCCAACATGCTCACTTGGCAGCACCTGCGGCATGTAAGCCAGTGACACACACCCTATCCATCCCTGGTACTTCGACTCTAATACCATGTTAAATGGTCTTGAGTAAAACTCAACCCCAAAAATCAGCTATATGCTTTAGTTCCCAGGCGATTTGGGACTTCACGTCCTCAACCTAAAGGTTGGTCCTTCACTAGAAAGTCTCTTATTTTCTTATTGAGGGGTCCAAAATAAAATATACAATCAAATTGAGGGCAAACACAACAAATTTCTTAACACAAGTGCATATGTCCCTGCGGACCAATACCTTTTTGTCCAAGGTAGAAAGCACACCAAGGCCCCGATTGGTGGTGTTGTGACTTGTAATAAGGTGCTTTTGAGTAGTTTTCTAGATAGGTTTAATATTTTTTGGTTGTTTAAGCACCATACTCATTGCTTCGCTCAAAACAACTTTAAGTGAAAAAACTCAAAATGTCAAAGTATTTTAAAATATCAAACAGACAATAAAGCAGTTCAAAGGCCACAAAATCACTTCTAAACTAAATACGTCACAATACCAAACAAGGCCTAAAGGCCCTAAAAACCAGTAGACTTCTCCTCTCCACTGCTGAGGCAGCAAAAAGAAAAACGTTATTAAAGGGGGGTTAAAAACCTTATAGATGACATCTAAGTCTGTTCGATATTTTCTCTAGAATTATTCAGCTATGAGCCCTAGGACAAATTTAAAGGGGGGTTAAAAATTTTGAGCTTTGGTCCAATAAAAAAAATAGAATAAAATACAGCAATTTAGATGGAATCCATTGGACCAACCGAGAGCTTGTAACCAAGAGCAATGGCAAGTGTTATCTGCTCCCAGTGCTATGGCACGGGTTCCAAGTCACGGGAATCAGCATTCCCACAGGAAAAAAATAAAGTGGTGGGAAAACTACCTACCTGTCTACCAAGCTCTGCCGTAAGCAGAAGCTTCAAAGGTTATGAGTTTTTTTCCATTAGAAATTAAATCATTTAACAATAAACACTAAAGGCTGCATTGTCACAGCCTAGAGGCAAAAAAAATAAAATAAACAAAAAAATAAAATGTAAGCCAAAATATAAAAGTTTAGGTATTTATATTCAACTTGTTGTCTAAGGTTAAGACTATCTATTTATTAGGGAGACTTTGATAGGATGTGCACAAAATATAAAATCATAATGGATCAATATCCTATTTTTAATAAATTAGGCACAATCGGAAGAAAAGCATGCCTCTTTGCCCCTAGCAGCCCACATGGCTCGAGAACTGCAATTGAGATTCATTAAAGTCGCCTCATCCTAGAGGTGTTGAGGCGATTCTAGTGTGTTTATGTGCATGCCTCAACACGCCTTTGATAACATCGCCAAGTACAAAGCAAAACAACATAAACAAAGGCTATTACATTAGTTCAGATCTCATGAAGGCTAGAAAGGCCATAAAAGCAACAAGAAAGCTAGCATATATAAGACAACCAATTACCAAGGGCAATCAACATCAAGCCCCTCATTTACCTCCTTCACTCCAACCCTTTTTTTCTATCATCATAATTCATAGGACTAGACAAATTCTTTAACTCCCTTTCACATCTAGTTTTGCTTCTCCTACTTTGCCTCACAGTCACACAATCCTTCTCTAGCACCGTTATTGCTTCAATTGCCATTAACAGCCTCATGGCCTAATTTCAAATCCCTCAAAAGAAAGCCCGAGAAATTTACCTAGCCCGTGTTGGAATGTGTCCTACATCGCCTGGAGTTGCCCCATCTGTGTTGGTCATAAGGCTCCAATTTCCCTCTCTTTAAATACCTGGGTTTTAAAGAAAAGTGTGGGTTGTGCTTTTCAATTGTCCATTAAACTTTTCATTAGCCTCTCTAACATCTCAATTGTTTCACCAACTTTAAAAGGGATTATGGTCTCGACTAAGCTGCACTCCAACAATTTCACCCCTACTCAATCTTCCCCCTTTTGTCGTTTCTTGAACCACTTACCTTGTACCTATACTATTGCCTTTAATTATGTCCACCTTCACAGGTCTTGTAGTAAAGCATTAATTAAACCCCAAGTGTCCATGTCTTGCTTTGATATCTTAACCATTGTTGAGTTTGATTTTCCACTTTTTTTAGCATTACCCTCAATGTGGACAATGTTGCTCTCCTATATTGGAACAATAGTTGCCCATTATTTTTTCTTAATTCATGAAGTTGTTAACTATTCAAGACATTTAGAATTCCGTTAATTAGTGTTGTGCAACTTACACAACACAAATTTCGATGATCACAATTATCATTCCTAAATTGTATTGTAGCAAAACCCTGTATTGCATCGACTTGCAACAATATAAGTTACTACGTTAAAGCAAAAATCATTTTTTTAATGGCTTGTATCAATGCACGTTCCTAGGCCAAAGCAACAACCTTTTCTACCAAAATAATATCAAAAAAATCTCTCTGCATGTTGGAACATGTAAAAAAGGAAATTTTTTATTTGGAGTTATTTAGATAAAGAAAAATTGAGTTTTTAGAGGTCATAGATCAACCATAGCACAAAAAAGAAAGAAGACACAAGTATTACTATATGTCATCTTTGAGGTTTATTTCGGAGATATGGTTGTTGAATTTGAAAGCCTACCAAAACTCATGAATTGTATCCAAATCGTGAATTGTCCAATTCACGCACTATTACAAATCTACCATAGCAGAGAGAAGAGGGAAGACACAAGTATCACTATATGTTATGCCTAAAGGTCTTTGAAGCTTATTTTGGAGGGAAAGACTAGAGAAAATAAGAGTTTTTGTGGTTGTTGCATTTAAAAGCTTACCAAAACTAATGGATTCTATCCAAGTCATGAATTGTTCAATTCACAAATGATTCAGATAGATTGATTAAGATTTGAATCGAATGTTGAATTAGGAAATTAGAATACGTTGAATTAGGAAATTAAAATATTTTGTTTATACTAGTATGTATAAAATCCGTGATTGTATGAATCAAGGATTTAGTGCCTCGACAGTTTTATTTCCTTGTTTGTAATATGAATTCATTATATATACATGGCTCTACTTCATTCAAAGGTAAGCCAATACAATTATTTTCATTCTTCTTGGTATCAAAGCCCAAACCGTAGCCTTCCTTTCTCCCTTCCTCTCTGTCGGCAGCCACCAGCCACCACCAACAGGTCATCCCCTTCAGCCGAAAGCTCTTCTTAGCCCTCACCCATATGCCAACAGACAGTCCCCCCTCTCCTCTCCTTGCCCATCGACAACCCCTCTTTCTTCATCCTTGTCCCTCGGCAGCCCCCAGAACCACTTGCTGAGGGTTCTTTGCTTGCCGAACAGGCCCTTATGTGAGTGGGTCTGGTTCAGTTACCTCCCTAGGGTGTGTTTCACCCCTTTTTCTCTTCTTGGGTGCTAGGTGCTGAATGTATTAAGCACTTTTTCTGGTTTTTTTCATTCAGTGGGCTACCAGGTTTGTTCGGTAGAATTTATTTGGATAGGCTGTTGAGTTTTTTCCAGTGTCTTGAGTTCTATTTGGACTGTATTGCAGTGTTGCTGTGTATTTTTCAGCCTCAACATCCCACCATGACTGATGAGTCTCCTCCCGCCATGTCTAATGAGGTTTCCACGAAACCCATTCCGGTTAGTTCTGATTTTTCTCTTTCTCATCACACTCCTATTCATCGTATTACGAGTATGGTGTTAAACAAGAAAAATTTTGCTGCTTGGAGTCGTTCCCTTAAACTCTATTTAGGGGGGGCAAGGGAAAGGCTTATTGGCTTTTACCTACTACTACACAATCGGAGGCCACCGATCCTACTCATAGCCAGTGGAATATTGATAACTGTACTATCCTTGGCTGGATGTTTAATTCCATGGAGGACCGGATTTACCATATGTTCCTCTACTGTGACACTGTTCCGAGCTTACGGAATGCATTGACACATATGTATGCTCATGCTCATATCTTTAAACTTTATTAGGATATTGCTCGTGCCTCTCAAACTCTCAGTCTACTTTGGGACTTTTTATAGTGGAGTTCTTTGGATATCTTCAGGCCTGTTGGGAAGAGTTGGCTCAATATGAGCCCTTGACTAAGTTACCCACCGAAACCGCCTCTCGTGTCCAAGCGACTTGCCCGGCAGCACATTACCAGGTTTTGGATTCAAGGGCTAATGATCATATGACAGCTGAGTTTTCCTTTCTTTCTTCTCTAGGCCTTACTACTGTTGCCCAATCTATTTGTCTTATTGATGGCTTTTCCTCCTTTGTCAGTCATAAGAGCGTAATGTCTTTATCTCCTGATATTACTTTGTCCTCTATTTTGCATATTCCTAATTTCACATAAAATCTATTATCTATTCGTCAGCTTGCCAAAACCTTTAATTGTGTTGTCATCTTCTTACCTTCTTCGTGTCTTTTGGCAGGGGCTATGAGCGTGATGGGCTTTACTATTTTGGAGATCCACCGGACTAACTGTCTTCTCCTACTTTAGCTAATTTTTAGGCGTATGTTTTGCCTGCTTCGATATCTTGTGTTTTTAATGTTCAGACTTCAAAATTATAGCATGCCCGTATGGGTCATGTCAACTTTCAATACTTATGTCAACTTTTTCTGTTATTAAATAAAGCTTGCAAAGATTCAAATTTTATTATGTGATTTGTGAGTTGTCTAAACATACTTGTACTAGTTATAAACCTCATGACTCGTGCTCCTAGTGTTTTTGACCTTATACATTATGATGTTTGGAGTCCTTCTCCTGTCATTGCTTTTTCTGATCATAAATATTATATAACATTTATTGATGATCATACTAGATGCACTTGGGTTTATTTGCTTCATCTTAAGTCTAACGTATTTCCCATTTTTGTTCATATTTTGCAAGTGGTTAAGACTCAATTTCATACAGTTGTTAGAAACATCCGTTCTAATAGTGGTGGGGCATATATTTCCAATGAATTTCAATCCTATCATAATCGGACCGGTATTCTTCAACAATTTATGTGTCCTTGGACCCTTGAGCAAAATGGTGTTATTGAACATAAAAACCATCATATTATATATGTTGTGCGGTGTCTCCTTTGAGGTATGAGTGTCCCCAAGTCTTATTGGTAGATGGCTGTCCTCACAGCTATTTATTTGATTCATAGGACACCTAGTCATGTGTTGCATGGTCTTAATCCGTTTCATGTCCTTATGCCCAACACCACTCTATTTCGTCTCCTACCACGTATCTTTGGGTGTACTTGTTTTGTTCAAGATCAGAGTCCCTCTCATTCTAAATTAGATGACACAGCTATTCATTGTCTTCTTAGGGTCATGTCGAAAGGGTATAGGTGTCTTGATCCTGTGTCTTGTCATTTTCATTTCACCACACTTTGGATGTCACTTTTTGTGATGATCTTCTTTTTTTTATACTAACCCTCCTTTGCAGGCTTCCACTCCCGTTACTTCCAGTGTTCATTCGGTTCTTATTTTGGCTATGGTTACAGATGACGTTGTCCCCCTTCCTCATTCTCCACCTTCGCCTCCTTCCCCCCCATTACAGGTATACTCTCGTCACCCACACTCTCAGCTACCCCCTACCACCTCTCCGATCTCTAGGTCAAGTAATTCTTCTCCTTTAGCTACATCTCCTCTACCTCCTCGTCATAACCACCTCAGGATTGGCATCCTCCAAATCGATGGGGTTATTTGAATAGTACTAATTATCCCATTTCCCAATATCTTTCCTATGACAGAGTTGGAGTCCATTCATCATTCTGTGTCAGAGGGCCTTCAGAATCTAAAATGGGTAACAGTTATGCAAACTGAGATGGTAGCCTCAGAACAGAATCACACTTGGGATCTCGTACCTTCACCTCCTGGGGAAAGCATTGTTGGTTGCAAAAGGGTGTTCACTCGTTGATGACTCAGTTGACCATTACAAAGCCCACTTGGTCGCCAAGAGTTTTACACAGATTCTTGGCAAGGATTTTGGAGCCACTTTCACTCCTGTTGCTAAGCTTACTTCTGTAAGTCTCCTTATCTCCCTTGCGGCATCACATTCTTGGCCTCTTCATTAGCTTGATGTCAAGAATGCGTTTCTTTATGGGAATCTTCTTGAGACGATTTACATGGCTCCTCCACTTGATTTTCGGGCTGAGAGGGAGTATTCAAGGAAGGTTTGTCAGTTATGCAAGTCTCTATATGGGTTGAAACAGTCTCTACAAGCATGGTTTAATCGTTTCAGTTCTTTCATCATCTCCATGGGTTTTGTTCAATGCCACTTAGATCATACTTGTTTCATCCTTGTTTATTGCTTTTTAATAAAATATTTTTGTTTGGACCTTTTTATTCCTTTTCATGGTATATCGCTCAACAAAAAAAAAAAAACAAAACAAACTAGGCACATATCAACGGTTCAACACAAATATCTTACCATGACATAATATAGCATTTGTTCTATTCAGTAGATGATGAGTCATCATCTATTGATGTCTTTTGTATTTCATCTAAACCCATACCCAAGACCCTTTTCTTTATCTATTCTCTTTTAGACAAGTAAAATGCAAACACCTTTGTCCATCCAAGGCTCAACCTTGCACCTCTATGTTGAGGTTGGCAAAAGATACCACCCAATATAACAGCCATTGATCATACCCAAGTTATCATTCTACCCCTTTATATCAATTATGAGATTTTAAAGCCACTTCTCAAATCCAACATCAACATCAACATCAATATGACAATCAATAGTAACATTACATTGGAAATCTTGTATATATCCCCATGAAAAAAACATTTATAACCTAAATGAAACTTGCTCATAGATGGAAGAAGGAAGGTGACTTCATATTTGAGAAAGATTAAGGGTATGGATGACAAACAATCTGACAAAAAGAAATATTAATAGAAGCATCAACTAAGGAATGAAAGAGGCCATAATTATCACATAGCAGATTAATTGAAGTGAAAGCAAGCCAAATCAACTTCAGTACATACCTGATGTCTGAAACAGAGAAATAGGTATGATATGCAAATGTGAAAGTAAAAGGTTTTCCTCAACGTTGGTATTTCTGATGCGCGATGTCAACATCAAATCTCCTCCAGGTCCCAAGGTCACCCTCAACCGAAACTCAAAACTACAAGAGAACAAAAAGATAGTGAAGTAAGAAGTAGAAATTACTACCAAAACTTGATTATAAAAATTTAAGTCGAAAGTAACAAGAAAAGCAAAAAAGATTGGCATGACTGTAAAAAAGGACCGGCTAAAGTCCGCTCCACTTTTGCTTATCCACTCAATATAAGAGTGTTGGACATGAATACAAAAATAAATTAGGCAATTAAAGAACACAGCAGATTTAGCCGCATTTTCAACTCACACAAGAAAATTAGAAAGTTCTCAAACTGTACCTGTGAGGCCAGATCTTCAAATCTTCTTCAGAGGGCTTAAGGATCAAATCAACAAAAGCCTTACTGGAGGAATTTGTCGGAAAAGGGGGTGGATCAGTATCAATGCTCCAAAACCTGTTTCTAGCAAATCCATGTTGCTCAAGAGAGCCATGATTCGAAAACTGCATAAACAGAGCACGTTTCCTTGACCAAGATGAATGCAACCAAAGAAAATAAAGAAGGGAAAGGTTAAGTAGCACATACTTGTGGAAAGCATATAGGAATACCACCACGAATTGCCTTCGGAGGCTTGAAAATAGCCTGCACAATGAATCACTGTCATTCCATAATCTGGACAACTCAAAGTAGAACTTTTAGCTACTTCACATCACTTGTATAACGTTTAGTATAATACAAATGAAGAATATAAGTGGGACTAGTTTGTTTCCAAATATTGATTACAAGTTATTGAAACCAAGGCTTCTCTTAAATCTCCCAAGGCTAACATAAATAGTCTTGGAAGATATAAGAGAGCATTTTAGTCTATATCCTTCTGAAATCTTTCAGAGGTCGAGGTTGATTTTTGCTGGTTGCTAGATCAATTTGAGTATGGGAATAACATTCACACAGATTTAGGTCATTTTCGTGGTCTAGCTGATTGTGTTCAAAATATTCACCCAAAAAAGTTCATGTTCGAAACTGCTGATAAAGATTGTAGAAGTTCACTAATAACGTGGTTAAAGATTGGACTATTGGGGTGCTCATGTGACTTCAGCAAGTAAAATATTTGAGTAATAATCTTGTAAGTGGTAATCTTTATTCGCAGGTTAGATCATGGTTTGTTCCCAATTTTGGGTTTTCCCCTTTAAAATTGTTCTCTCTTGTGATTGTGCTCTGTGGTTATTATGCTGTGTACTTAATTTGTTAGTTTGTGAAATGAATCACTTGAATTAAAAGATTCATCTCAGTTTCAAACTGAAAAATAACAGAGGTTGCTTTGCGTAACAGTGTCTTGAAAAACTGCCTTTCCATAAAAATGTTCCCCTCAATAATGATTATGTTCCCATTGTTGAATTAACTTACAATACAATTGAATCAATTGTTCTACTTGGTACACAACTAAAACAAATTTTCTTTTTATGTTCCATGTGTTGTATCATTTGAGTTTTTTTTTTTTTTTCTATAGAAATTGCAATCCATTTGTTTAGAACTAGTCTAAGAAGCACGGACACGACACGGACACGCTGACATGCCAATTTTAAAAATATGCATGACACGACACGTGGGGGACACGACATGAAATATATAATTTTATATATTTATTATATGTCATATAGATGAAAATATCATTCAAAGATAATTAAAAAAATGTAATATAACACTTATTTTATTAATTTACATTGTTTTTTTGTTTATTATTATATCCTAAATTATTTAGTTCAAACTTATAATTAGTTTCATATATGTGCAATAAGTGGACACGTGTGTTTAAGCAATGGACACATGTGTCCTCTAAGTGTCCGAATAGTGTTCGGATCTAAAAATAAATAAATAAAATAGGACACATTTTGACGAGTGCCAAACACAGCGAAAAGTGTCCAACGAGTGTCGGTGTCCAACACGGATACACCATCTTCTTAGAAGTGTCCGTACTTCTTAGGAACTACTCAATACTCAACTTGAGATAATTTTAGGGTTGAAATTGGGCAACCCAAGCCAAGCCCAATTTCTTTGGAAAAACCTCAGGCTCTAGTTTAGGCAAGACAGATCGGGCAAGAGCTCAGGCTCAGGCAAATCCCTCAACACTTCGGGCTAAGCTTTGATAAACCCCCAGCTCTACCACACCCATCAGAGTTGCAGCCATATAAATAAAATAATAAATAAGAATAGGAAAGACTCCAATCTCAGTAACTAATTTGACCCAAAAACTACAACTCTTTCTTTTAGGCCAAAACATTTCTAGTTTATAATGGTATTAAAACCATTGTTTTGAGCACGCTACACCTACTCTAGCCAATCAATAATTAGAAAATCATGACTTGATCAAACTTAACATCCAATATCCTCCTAATTAACTCCCATACCTCACTCTCAAATGTCTTTCGTTGCCAGAAAATTCTTAGCATTCTGATCACTCTGGTAAGTTCATATGATTGGCTAAGACAATTAGCCCCAGCCCATCACTCTACACTTTGTGAACCATGAAAAAAAACCAAGAATGTTCCCTCTTCCAAATGGCATGTGAGAAATATGTCACAAATTTAACAGGCTATGGTCAAGATTCAAAAAATGACAAATTTTTCTTTATTCAACCAGATCCACAGCTATGTGCTTTGGGGCACAAAAATTAGTGTTGTCCACAAAAACTTATGGTTATGGAGAATTAGAATCAGAATATTAATGTGAAGAAAAATGAAATTGATAACATTGGTCTTTGGTAGAAAAGGCAATTTGCAGTAAATTAATCCACTGAATATTAATTGAAATGCAAAGTACCTTACTACTGACAAAAAGCAACTCCTCTCCATGATCATTCTTCCAAGATGTCACATGACCTCCGTAAAGATACACCTGTGCAACAGGATAAGTTTACTGCAAACAACATAAATTATGCACACCTTGCAAACTGCAATTTCATATTTTCATTTGGCAAGAAGTAACTTAAGTCCAGAACAAACAGAAAGTTGTGTAACTCCATCTAACCTATTTTGTAATATTTTATACATAAAACACTGACTAGGCAAAGAAAGAAATTTTTTTAAATAAATAAATGTTAACATGCTCATTTTAAAGAAAGCAAAAAGTAGATCAACTTAGGTATATTTTGTCCCATTGGACACATCAAATCAGCCTAACCTTCCATCTTTCAATAAATTTTCAGCTGGGATGGACCAGTTGACTCAACCTTCAATTATTAGTCATCTAACACATAAGGACATAACACATGATTGCCAAAACATTTTCCCCTGGCACCTCTGAGAACATTGAAACAGTTAATTGATGGAGACAATTTCTTTTTCTGTCAACGAATTGGTAAAGAATCTTTTATTTAATTTTTATAACCGAATGGAGAAGTATCTTTATTACTTGAACGTTTAAATAAAGACTTAGCAAAACCAAAAGTAAGTCAACATGTTTGTTCATAGCATACTAGCTAGTTCAATATTCTGTTCATGGCACACGACCATACTTGAACATAAATATACTTATATTGAGACTAATGAAGGAGTACAAAAAAGTCATTCCCCACTCATGGCCTCCCTTGATCAAGGGCACTGTGAGAGGTAAGACCCATAAAAAACTAATCTTTTGGCTTAAGTTTTATGAAGCGGTTGCCTTTCTTAATCATACCCACATTTGACACTTGGCAGCCAAACTTTTACTCAACAAAGCAATGTTTCCTTCACTAAATTAAAAAGTGAAATTTCCAAGAAAATGTGCACCTAAACCAAACTAACCATTGTGTCCCAATCACAAAAATATACACCTCATTTATCTTTTATTTCTAACTTAGCAAATGAAGACTTTATACCTATCTTTTAAAGCTACCTCCAATTTTATACAGGTCCCAAGCGGATTGTATATCTGTCTACACATTTCAATAAGTTCATTACTTTTTACCTCTTTCCTATTATAAATATTATACCAAAATCTGTGAAAATTTATATTTATCAAAAACAAAAAAAAATCTATGAAAATTTATAACTAATAGCTGAAGTATAATCCATGTAAACCAAGCGACACATAAATTATGTGGATCTCAAAGCAGTGGCAACGTTAAATTAAGTGACAATCAAATCAGTACCGATAAGAAGGTGAATCCTCACTAATCTCTCATGAAAAAATAGGTAAGCAACAGAACATTGTAGCCAGCCCCAAAAAGTTGGAGAGGATACTTGAATTGATCATACCATACTCTAGAAATAGAAAAATAAATAAATTTCTAAGCAACTAATCAATATAGATATTTTTCCTCCAACAAAAAAATATATAAAGAACAATAACCACTGGAAAAGAACCAACGTATTCAGTTCTTTTTTTCATTGGCAGTGATTACTGAAATTTGATGTATGGAACTTAAAGAAATGGAATATGCAGTTTATTTTGTTTATTTTCTACTTTTAGGCAGACACTCTACAGTTTAAATGGCTTCATCAACTTCAAACATTTTGTAACATAAGTATCCTCAATACTTCTAAAGGATATATATGAGAAGACTGGTGTGCCTGTTGGTTAGCCGCTTTTAATCCCATGTCATAGCTGGGGTTCAAATCCAGGCATGCCCCTCCTCCTCCCCATAGGCAGTTTATATCTGTCGTTCTTGTTGTATTGAAAAATAAATAAATAAAATAGTACCTATCCAAAAAAAAAAACTTCTAAAATATGTGTAAGCCAATGTTTTCCGCCATTGTGCACTTGAAGTGTTTAAAGTCCAATTGAATTATAACCTAATCTATTTACTAGGATCTGCTCCAGGAAGCAAGGCAAGGTGGTGAGGATATCACCAATGAAAACATTGCAGCGTGATTTCTAGGAGAACCATAATCAACAAAAGAGAAGAGATTTCACAATTATTCCAAGACTCAAGAGAGCCACCCTCAATTAATTATTATCTATGATGTGTATATATGCAATACAAAAATATAAATTATTTTTAACAGATTCATGGAGTTCAGAAACAAATTGGTACCTAGAGAAGGCATAAACCACGTCAAACCCTTATTAACAACAGATATTGTCTTACTCCTAAATTCCACATGAAGATCTGCTTTCATCTGAATTATATATACAATATAATGAATTGAGAATAATTCAAGATTCAGATAAAGAACTCATTAGATTCAGAATCAACAATCAATTACCAAACGTCCACCATAAAGGCAATATCGAGAATCAATTTTATCACGAAATTCAACTCTCGAAGCAAAATTCACGCATGAACCACGAATTTCAAGAAGTGGTGAGGGCAAAACAGTCGACAGAGACAACAAATACCATACCTAGAATCAGATCACACCATGTATTGCACAGAAACCAACAGATTCATAGCAAATGATAACAGAATCGCAGAGACAGATAGAGTCGTAACCGAAATCAAGCTAAATCCATGGCGCGCGAGTGTGTATATGTATATATATATATATATATAGGGAGAGAGAGAGAGAGAGAGAGAGAGATTACTTCAGCAGAACTGCCGCGAACCTCACGGAGGACGACCTTGTCGAGGCCATTGACGCCCTTACAGAGCTCAAAAGGAACCCTTTCGCTATTAGACATCTCTCTCTCTCTCTCTTCTCTCTGTGTTTCTCTCTCTCTCTCAATCTAAATTCCCATACAAAACCTCTCACCCACCAACCCACTTGCCAGTTCCCTTCTTTCCGAATTCCCCACACGATTTCCCCTTTCTGTTTTTTAGGGCAGATTATTACCTACAGCAAGGGGTTGGTTCGATGATCTAAATAAGTGTATTTTTTGACTTTTTATTAAATATAAGTTGGGTTTAAAGTGATGTGATAGAAAGGTGATGTGATTTAAATAAAATGATATGACTTAAATAAGGTAATAACTTTTTGACTGTTTTAAGTTATAACAAACAAGATCAATTGTCATATTTATTTGACGGATTATGTTGGATAAAATTATTAGGGATAATAGTTAATGAAGAAGTTGTTAATATGAGAATTATAAATTATATTATATGTATTAATTAATGTATTAACTAGTATATTAATAGATGATGTGACATAATTTTAAAAATTTTGAGTATGTGTAATTTGTAAAATAGATAGGGTCAATAATAATACTATAACATTAGTTGGTATACTAGTGTGTACATTAATCGGTGCATGTAGTACTACCGGAAAATTATTAGTGAATGGATTAAATAAAAGTATGTTTATTATAATGACAGTGTGGGAGATAATTAGTAATGAGATTATTAAATTATTTTTATATAAAATAAATTAAAATTTATTTTATATTAAAAAATAAAACAAATATTAAAATAAACAAGTGTACTTGGTAAAAAAAATTATATAAAATAGACTTAGTGGGTGTTTGGGAAGTGAGTTTTTATGTAGATTTTAGTAGATGTAGGTTTTTATGAGATAAAAATTTTTAGTGTTTGGGAAGATGGTTGAGTTTTTATGTGGTTGGATGTGATGTTTGTGAGAGAAAAAGTGAAATGATTATGGGGTTGGATGTGATATTTTGTTTGGATGTGTTTTTTTTGGTTTTGCAAAACTTTTGTCTTTTAGTGGTTTTTATGAGATAAAAAATTTGGAATGTTGCTTCCCAAACACCAAATCTACTCACTATTTATTTAATTACATCCAAAATCAAGCCAAATGAATTCCTCTACTGAGGGAGATTAGTAAACCCCTCACACTATTACTCTCCCTCCCAAATCATCACCAAATAAGCTGTGGGTGGGACCTAAAACCATAGCACTCCAATCCCCCTCTCACGCCGGTAAACAAACATGGCTTTGAGATTTAGCTAATTTATAGATTTCCCTAACCCCCAAGATTTATATTTACATAACAATTTACCTCATGTTGTAAGTAAACACTAGGAATTATTCTTGATGGACAATATTGCCCCTAGTACCTTTCTAAAGCATTGAACAGCCTGATTTAATCTCAAATTCCTTTCATAAGCTAATAAAATTTACAAAAGAATTAGGTAGAGGGAAAAAGCAATTAAAGCTCTGTTTGGTTTAAATTTTTGAATCATGATTTGAATTTTGAAACGAGAATAATTGTTTGGTTTTGAGTTTTGAGTTTATATTTTTTAATATTTAAAAAATTTCTTAATTTTATTTTTTAAGGATAAATAATTTTTATTGTAAATATATATTTTTTTTAATGTGCACTATAATTACTACATTGTGCACTGTATTTTTTAAAATATCTTTTTATTTTAAATATATCATTTTTATTTTAAATATATTTTTTATTTTTTTATTTGAAATATTTTAGTTTATGTTTTTAATATTTTTTTTTTTTGAATATTTTTTTAAATTTTAAAAAATCTTAGATCGCCCATACATATCTAAATCATAACAATTATTTGGCCAATAATTAAAAAATAATAAAATATTTTTTTCAAAAAAAAATTAAAAATTTTAACAAAAATCTTCAAAAATAAAAACAAAAAAAAAATGTTTTTTTTAAATAATAAATAAAAAACAATTTAAAAAATAAAAAAATGAATTTATTTTTTTTAAATAGAGTTCTGTAAAGAGTTTTGAAAAGAGTTTGGTTATGAGTTTTGAAATTTTTTGATTCAAATCATGATTTGAGTTCTAAACCAAATGATACCTAAGTTTTTTGAACCATGTTTGATTTGTTGTTTAGAAAAAAATTTCAAAATATGTTTTTTGATAAAATGGAAACTATTTTAATAAAAATATATTTAATTTGTAAAAATTATTTCTAACCTCTCAAAAATAAAATTATATAAAATGATAATTATTTTTTATTATTTTTATTTCTTAACCAAATTAATTTTTAATTTTTTTTTTAAATTTCTAAAACAAATATTGAATAACTATTGACTGACTTAACATAATGTATTAGTTAAACATTATCAATTCTCTATAGAACACAATTAGGGACATTTTAGTCAATTTACTATCTCTATCAATGGCGTTAATTGCAATGGGTCAGGATGTAATTTTTGAAATCTTAATGAGAAATTTGTAATTTAGCTAAACCTCAAAAGGTGTAGGTAATTTGACCTTTTTTATTAATTAAATTTAGATAAATTATAAATAGAATAAATTGTTGAAAAATCTAAGTTAAGAAATGTATAAGGCATTAGTCATTATTTGTGAAATAATTTAATAAAAAGTTATTCTTAACATTTTATTTTCAATTTTACACCTTAATTTATCTGTTGACTTTTTTTAATTATCTGTTTAAATTTATATCTATCTGTTTAATTTTTTCCTTATCTGTTCAATTTTTTCCCTATCTGTTCAATTGTTTCCCCTATTTGTTCAATTTTTTCCCTATTCAAATACCTATCCAAATTTTATTATTTATTCATTTTTTTCTATTTGTTAAAATTATTTTAATGTATATATTTAAAAAAAAATTTAAGATGAGAGAGAAGATTAATTATTCAAACCATTTTTTTTTTTTTTTTTTTTGAAATACACATCTATCTATTTAAAATTTAAAGAGTGATCTCTTCGAAATACCAAGCCAATTTTTCATGTGTTGTTTATTTCTTATACATGCATTCATACATACATATATATATATATATATATATATATCTATATCTTTTTCTTATCTGTACAAATCTATGCAAACCAAACTCTATTTGTTCAAAAAAAAAGGTCCTATCCATTCAAATCTTTTTCTCTCTCTCTTTTTTTCCCTCTCTCTTTTTTTTCTCTCTTTCTTCCTATCTGTGCAATTTGTTTCATCATTAACAACAACAACAAGAACAATATCATCATCAACAACATTAAAAAATTCTAATCTTATCTTCTCCAAACCCTAACCTATTCAATATTTTCTTCATGTTTTTCAATAGATCTTAGCCAAACCCAAATCCAAATCCAAATCTGGATATTTCTAGGAATCCAAATCTAGATTTGAGCCATTTATGCAGAATGAATCAAATCAAATTCCACCAAACCCTAATTTCAAACCCTAATTCCATCAAATTCAAATTCTTCAATTTTCTTGAATTCAAACACATACATATAGGAACACATAGAGAGACTTCTATCTCAACCTCGCCAAAGCCGGTTGCAAGGTCTTTGCGGCGGCTCGACGAATCAATCGACTTGAGTCCCTCTGTGATGAAATTAACCGGCTCAACAGCGACTCGGCTGCTTCGAACACGATTCGGGCAGTGACGGTAGAGCACCAACGGGCTAACCATCGAGTCGACTGTGCAGAGGGCTTAGAACGCGTTTGAGACTATTGATGCTCTGATCAACCAGTGAGGATTTTGATCAAACCACGCCCGGGATTGAGCAGCGAGCTTCGATTATGAACCTTGGAAATCGACCAGTGAAGGAGATTAGACTCCAATCTGAGGCGGACCAAGGCTGAAGCGCTGAAGTTGCTAAGTGGTTTATGGTGAACGATCTTAATTAGGGAAAATGGCAGTGGCTAATCTTCTTAGACAAGGTCGCCAATCTTGGATTTGCGCTCTCCATCATCGATCTTGGTTGGAGAAGATGGCGGTGGCCGTGGTTGTGACCGGGTCGACGGGCATGGAGAGATGGAATCGGAGAAGAAGAACAATAGAGAGAGAAAGAAAAACAAAAAAAATGGAAGAGAGAGACAAAGGCCTTGTTTGGTTTGTTTTTTAAAAATAAAATTTGGAGAAAATTTTCTAAATTTTTGTTTGGTTTAGTGGTTTTGGAAAAAAAAATTCAAAATCACTTTTTATCTCTTACACATCAATCAATCACTTTTTCTCTCTCCTCTCTCTTTCTCAATCACTTTTTCTCTCACACACATCTACTCAACTACAATAAAATATCAAATCATCTCAAACTCCCACACTCCAAAACTATTTCCAAAATATACAACCAAACAAACCAAAAAAATTTATAAACTCTTTTCCTAATTTTTTTTTTTTTTTTTTTGAAGATTTATCTCCCAAAACCAAACCAAACACACCTAAATTTTTAGTTGAATTAGGGTTTGAAGCAGTCATGAAGAGAGAGAGAAGAAAGAGAAAGAGGAGTTAGAAAATGATTTGTTTAAGAGTGCTGCTATTAGCACTTAACTTTTTCTTTTGGACCCTTATAATTTTTATAGAGGGATGTTATTAGCACTCCATGAATTATCTTGGACCCCCATTTCTTTCGGCCCCTATTTATAAATTTTGAAACCGTCAAAATTTCTTCCCCCTAAAAATATTACCAAAATTATCCTTGTGAAAACATTCTACCCATTGAATGGACACCCCTCACATCTCAAAAAAACCCCCTCTTCCAAAAAAGCCTAACAAAACCTACCAAGAAGAAGAAGAGCCAATGTGATTACTGTCTTTGATGCCTCATCCACCATTGTCATAGTTAATATGCTTTCTCTTTCTCTCTCTCTATATATATACACATAATTTCTTAGTTTTTTCTCGTAATAATTTATTCTTTTGCAGGAAAAAAATTATAATAATTAGTTTGGTTGGTTTTGTTGGTAGATATTATAAAATTGTGAGTTCAGCATAGAACTATACACCAATATTATCAAAGTTACTCGATGAATGAATAACTTTTGAACCTGATAATGGATTTGGGTTACATCTGATAACTTCTACAAATGTTAAAAATTTTGACCATTCAATGTATTAAGAAATTTTCATGTTCGGACCTGTATTTCCGAACATTTTTTATTTGTTCGAGAATGTCTTCCCAAACAAATAAGTAATATTTGGGCTTGTATTCCCGAACTTCAAAAAATGAAAACTTCTACAAGCGTTAACAATTTGACCGTTCAATGTGTTAAGAAATTTTCATGTTTGGACCGGCATTGCCGAACATTGCATTCCTGAACATCACTTATTTGTTCGGCAATGCCTTCCCGAACAAATAAGTAATGTTTGGGCCTATATTCTCAAACTTGAAAAAATAAAAACTTCTGCAACCGTTAACAATTTTGATCGTTCAATGTGTTAAGAAATTTTCATGTTTGGGCATGCATTCTCGAACATTACTTGTTTGTTCGGGAACGCCATCCCAAACAAATAAGTAATGTTCAGACCTGTATTCTGCCAAAGGGTTGATACTATTACCGCCAAAATATTGCCATTACCGAAAAAGTGTAGGTAGTCAAATGGTTGCTACTGTTACCGTCGGAATATTTCCGCTAAAGTGTTTGCAAGGTTTTGAGGGTGGGATTTGGGGAAGATAGATGGGTGGTGATCGAGGTGGGTTCTCTCATAAATCCTAATTCATGATGTAGTGGGTGTAGGTTTAATTGTGAGATGTCGTGTATCCCATAATTAATGATGTCTTTTTTAGTAATTTTATTTAAGGTTATTATTGTAATTATAAAAAAAAAGAGTTAAAAATTGAGGGGTGCAAAATAATTTATGGGGTGCTAATAGTAGCACTCTTTTTTTAAAAAAAATTTATTATAATTTTGTCCTAACACCAATTTCCATTTTTACCTATCTTTAAGCTTCCAACCCTAACCCTAACCATCCATATCCACATCCACTTCCACTCCAGCCAGCAGCCTCTCTCTCTCTCTCTCTCTCTCTCTCTCTCTCGTTTTCTTCTTCTTCAGCAGATCCGATCACCCTCTCACCACCACGATCCTTTTTCATTTCTCTCTCTCTCTCTTCTTTTTCTTCTAGGTTTGTGGTCATCTTATCATCGTGAACTCCTCATCGCCAAGCTATCGAGTCCGACCATCTTCTTCTTCTGGGTTCATGGTTGTCTCATCGTCGCGAACTCCTTACCGCCATAGCCATTGAGTCTAACTTCGATCTCGGTCCCTAACATCTTCTTCTTCTTCTTCATCACATTCTCTCAAAACCCTAACCCTAGCCCTAGGGTTTTTAGAAATGGAAGCGGCTATCTGGGTCGCGATGAGAAAAAGATGAAGAAAATAAAAGGAGGCAATGGGGTGAAGATGTAACAACCCTCGTACTGATTATCGATAAACTACTGAATTAGCTACTGGTTACTACTAAACTGAACTGATAATGACTGATAATTGAATTAACTGAAGTACTGAATGGACTGATTGAAATCGAAACTGAAATTGAATAAGTTTATCTAGTGAATTGCATATTGCATCTGTTTGATCGATTGATTATCTGTTTGAATTCATATGTTTAAATTGCTAATTGAAGGCCTTATCGGCGGCCGAATTAGGAACTGTTTAGAGTTTTGGAATCAGTAGAATATTTGTGATTTAATGGTATATTTATCTGAAAATTGATTAGGAATGATTAAATTAGATTAAAAGGAGTTAATTGCCAAATTTAACTTAATTACCATATTGCCACTCTTAGTGGGCCACTTAGAATAATATATTAGGCCTTATTACATATTGATCAAAGCTTCTCCTCAGCCATTTCCTTAGTCCCTACCGAAATTAGAAAGAGTTAGAGAGAGTGAGAATTGCTCTTGTTGATTGGCTTGAAACCTTGAAGAATTGCTTGAGAATTGAGGTGTAGATTGTCTAATCTAGCTCCCACACCTTGATTACAAGACTTAGGTAAGTGAATCCATCTTCTTCTTGTTGTCTTTAAGCTTCATCTTGCATGGTTCATGCTCCATTGTAGGATTAAATCATGATTTAGTGCTAAGAGGTTGAATTATGCTTGGATTGTTGCATGCATGCTTGAATTGGTGCATTTTGAAGTGGAATTCATGATGGATTGTACATGCATGCTCATGTTTCTATCAAAGTCCATGTCTTCATTTTGTTTTCCAACTATTGAGCTCATTAGAGCAAGATTTGAACCTTGAATTTTGTTTGAAGTTCATGCATTGCATGGTTTGAATTGTTCACGGAAATGGGTTTGAATTTGGTTTTAATTAACTCACTCTTGGGCTTTGATTTTACAAATTGAGCTTTAAAAACATGTTATTCTACGTGTTTACAAGAGTTTTCCAGAAAATGGGCCCAAGAGGATCGATTTTGGTGGTTGGAAACTTGGTTTTGAACTTGGAGTTCGATCTGGGTTTTCCAGATTTTGGTCCGCTCGAGCGGGGAAATCGAGCTCCCAGCATCTTGCACTGTACATCAGTCCGCTCGAGCGGAAGAAGTTGCGCTCGAGCGGAGGACTGGGTGACACGCTCGAGCGGCGTCAAGCGGAGATTTCACCTATCCAGTACTTTTTGGTCCGCTCGAGCGGCTAAGTGGACGCTCGAGCGGGGACCTTTGTTTGCTTGTCCGCTCGAGCGGGGGAAACCTGCGCTCGAGCGGGACCCTGTTTCACTGAAATTTCTGAAAATGTTTTCTAAGTGTATTTTTGCATCCTCATCCCATTCTAGGCATTCTTAGGCCTAGTCTAGGACATCTTAATGAGGATTTAGACGTAGAACCACACCGAGGAAATTTAGGGATTTAATTATCATCCTTCCCGACTGTGAAACTTAGTGTGTGTTCTATTTGTTAACTGTTTAGGGTTGGCTCTCGGGGACGCGCTCTAGCTGCTATTAGCCCAATCTCTGTGAGTAACGATTGTGTAAAGATATGTTCAAAATGGTTATCTTTTGAATACTGAACTGCACTGTTTATTGAACTAATATTATTTACTGAATGAATGTATGTCCTGTATTTTGAACTGTATTGTGGCATCCTTAGCACTTACTGCTTACTGTTACTGTTACAGAGCTCTGTCGGTTCCCTTGTGGAACCATACTGTTTACTGAATGATTGGCCATCATTACTGTTGGGTCTGTTAAGACCCGGTCCTTTTGGACCTACTGTTTATAGGCTAATGGGTGTACCACATATGAATGATTGACTAAAATACTGAAAGACTGAAATACTGTTTAATGAACTGTTTTCACTACTGTAAGGACATTCGTTCATAACCTCTTTACGCTTTAAGTTATTCACTGGGCTTTAGTTCACTGTTTATATATATATGTAGGTTCTCAGCAGCCAGACCGGAGCTAGGAGCGTGGGTTGGTCCCCAGTTTTGTCAAGCCAGCCTATGTGCCTCACTGCGAGGTTCCGAGTTGCCATGCTATGGCTTGGGGTGTTTTTGTGTCCCCCGTCGGTCTCCTTACAGTTTGTACTCCTGTATAGACTGTCTACTGTTTTACTGTACTGTTATCGAAGGGGTTAGGTCCCCGTACTGGATGTTTGTATATGATTGCATAGATTGTATATAGACTGTACTGTTCTGAACTGTATGAATGCGTGAAAAATGTTTTTGGCATACAGATTTTCACAGCTCAATGGACACTAGTTACTTACTGTATTGGCTTCCGCCAGGCCCTGAACTCTGTTTTACTGTACTACTGTTAAGCAGGCCTTCGGTAATCTCGGATTACTGGCCGGTTACGGTGCTAAACCCATAGGGCCGGGTTTGGGTCGTGACAGAAGAAGAAGGAAAAATGAAGAAGAAAGAGGAAGACAGCGACAATGGTAGGACTGCCGGCAGTGAGGGCTCATTGAGTGAGCTGCCGGAGGTGGTGGTTGGGAGTGGGGGCTAGGGTTTGGGTTTGGGATTAAGGGTATAGTTGGTACTAAGGTAGGGGTTCAAAGAAAAAATAAAAGGGCTTCATTTTCCTAAGTGGGGGTTTAAAGAAATGAGGGGGCCAAAGTAAAAAAGTAGGGGCAAATAATAGCCCTCTTGTTTAAACTGTATATATGCACAAAATATTTTTACCTCTTGTTTAAACTGTATATATGCATTGTCAGGTTCTTATGAACGTAATAAATTAGAGCTTGAACTTTAGGCAAGAAGAATTCAAAATTGGATTCATCACCCAAGCCCCTTATAAATAATAAAAAAATCATAGTTAGATCTTTATAAGAGTATCTTCAACGGTTTATCAAATTTTTCATCAAATTCGATGAAGAATTTAATCTGATATGATGCACTCTAATGGTTTCATCAAATTTGGGCGATCATCCGGCCGTCATCCGATCTAAAGTAAATTTTCATCAAATTCATCCCAAAATTGATTGTCTATGAGGACATTTAGTCCAACGATCACCTACAAATTTGATGAAAGGATAAAGCTCTTTTGATTTGATGAAAAAAACAAACTCTCCCTCTATTTAATATTAGTTTAATAAAAGGGTTAGAGCTCACGTTTTAGGCATTTTTCATCAAATTTGAATTTGATGACAAATTTGATGGAGGATAATAAATTTGAGATTTTAATTTTGTCAATTTAAATTTAAATTTTTTGATTTTTGATTTAAATCATCTGTCTATTTTCGTTAAATAAAATCAATAAAAAAAAAAGATATTTTAGTCAGTAAACTCAACAATAAAGAGTATTTTAGACTTTTTATGAATGTATACTTACATTGAATTTAATGGCTAAAATATAATTTTTCTGTCAATTTTATTTAACAAAAATGATTTAGTTTGAAACAAATCCAAATATTATAATTTAAATTAACAAAATTAAAAATTCAAGATTTATTTTATTACGATGATCAAATTCTGTTAATTTAGTCATCAATATATAAAAATTATTTTAATTTAATTCTTCAATCTAACTCTATTACTAGACACTGTTAAATTCAAGAATAAATGTGAAAAATCACTTAAAAAGTTTTAAAAATATGTCATGTATCATTAATATGAAGACTATCTTAAAAAAATTACACTTTTAGGATCCAAAATATGTTATCTCTATTTTTTGATATTCAAATTTACATGTCTACTAACGAAGTTTAGTTAGGAACCAAACTGAAACATTTTTATTTTTTTATTTTTTATATTTCAGTAAATAAATTGACAAAACAATTTAAACCTTAGGAATTAAAATGACATAAACCTCATATTTTGCGGAGCAAAAATGTAAATAATTTTTTTTTTTTTTTGATAAATTACACTTACCACACAAGAGATTAAAAAAATATAATAAATTTCACAAGTTTTGTATAATTACATTGACTTGCCTTTTAAAAATATTAAAACAGTCGCAATTAGTGCAAATAATGTGTAAACACTATAATAATAAATAGGGTAAATTACACTTTGCCTTTTTCATATGGGTGATTCCACTTACACCACTATTTAACCTCTTTACACCCTCCATCTCATTACACCACTAGAAAAAATGTAATTCTCATTGCACCCCCAATATATTATCAAAACTAATCCTAAATTAACTATTTCATCTCTTTACACCACTAATTTTGGTAACACCATGCTAAATAATTTACATTATTCCGGTATTATGCTGTCAGAAAAAATAGATCTCTCCAACATTTTGTTACTATACATTTACAGAGCCACTTTCTTTCAAACAATGATTTTTTAATTTGTGGTAGGCCTGTTCGGTAATACAACGCTAATTAATTTAAATTACTCCAATATCATGTTATCGGACAATATTTTTTTCCAAGCATTATGTTGCCGTCCAATTAGATGATAACAAGAAATTAATTTGGACTACTTATGAAGTGCTTGTTCAATGATACATTGTTATACAAATATGATTACTCTAGTGTCATGTTGCCAAACTACAATAGAGTTGTCTAGGCCCCATCGCTGTACATTGAAATATTTACTTTTTTCTTAAAGCATCCATTACAAAATTCATAAATCAAACACGCATCCGTGAAATTATACATAAAAAGTATCCATAAAATTATTCATGAAAACATCAAGTGTACGAATATCCATGAAGTATTCATAAATCTGTAATTGTTTGCATCCATCAATCAAACATGTTATCACAATTTGTCTTGGTAATTTGTAGGTAATTTCTCCCCCCTTAATAGAAATAGACATCCACATTTTTTAGAACCTGTCAACCTCAATCGTTCTCCCTTGATCTTCATGTTGTCTCTATAGTAACAATTTCTTTCACTAGCAAGTGTAAGTCATGGTTTTCTGCCATTGTCTCCTGCATCTGATGTCTTTATAATAATGACAAATCCAATCTTCTTCCCAACGTCAGAAACCCATTTAATTAATACTTCACGACTACTAAAAATCTAAAGATAATAAATATATTTATACGTCAAATTATTAATAAAACTCAATACAAATTAAAAATAAGAAAAAATCATATTCATAAAAAAAACTTAACAAATCTCATCTGTAATGAATTCATGACTAGAGTTCACTAGTATTACAGTAGTTATATTATTGCAATGAGTATAAGTATAATCCTTCCAGACAAAAAAATAAAAAATATAAAAAAATGAAACTGAAAATACATGGTAATGAAAAGCCTAACAAATTAAAAAAATTCGGTTTGGGGTTATTGGAAATATATCTTTTATTCGGTAGTTGGTTACCGGACTTATATTTTTTGTTCAGCAATGTGATGTCGGACTATTTTATTTTATTCGATTTCGAACCATTAAACGAAAGTAAAACACCAGTCTAGAAAAACGAAACAAAAACCTACCAAATAAATAAAAAAAACTCACAATTTTACTTTTTTGATGTTCTTCACCACCGTTTCTTTATACATTACTTTATTTAATGATCAAAATATTATGATTCTCATTTTTTGAAAGAGATATGTAAGAGAAAAGAAAAATTAATAAATGAAAAAGAGGAGTAGGGATTAAAGACCAAGAGGTGTAAAGAGATAACAAAATATATTTAATTTTAGTATTTTGTCCTTAAAGGTAATTTCACACGGATAAAATTGAGAAGAAAAAAAAAAAAAAAACTCATATGAAAGGTATAAAGAGGTAAAGTAGTGGTGTAAGTAGAATCATGCTTTTCATATTTAGCCATTTTCTCACTTTGGACTTTCATGTATCAAGTTTTTCCCATTTTACTCTTAAAGAAAATTTCTGTTCAAAATTATATAGAAAATGACACATTAACAGTCATGTGGTATAAAAAATATTTTATTATATATAACTCACACTTGTGACATAAACTTAAATTCTAATATAATAATATATTTTTCATGTTATGTGAAAATTATTGTGGCATTTTCTGTCTAGTTTTAAACATAAGTTAGTTTTAGGAGTAAAGTTAGAAAAATTTGAAACAAGAAGGGCCAAAGTGGGAAAAAATAAAGTTTAAATGCCAAAATAGAAAAATGATCAAACATAAAGGAGGCAATGTGTAATTTAGCCTAATAAATATGATAAAATATACATTTCAGTGTAAAAAAATATGATAATATCAATTTTCTATTCATAAGATTAACGAATCATTAATAAAAATAGAAGGGTGAATTACATGAACAGTCCCTGTAGTTGGGATTCATGTCACTTTGGTCTCTAACTTTTCAATTGTGACATATTTGACCATAGATTTTGAATATTGTTCCAAATAAGAACAATTGAAGATACCATTGCTCAATTTCAAGGGCAAAGTCGTCAATTTGATAAAATATAAATTAATTTGACAAAAATAAATGTCAAAAGAATATTTTTGAATTTTTAAAAATTATTTCGACTCACCAAAGATAAAATTATGCAGAATTGATTTTTAAAAATTCATGCAATGCATGGTTGTTAGGTTTTGGTGTATCGAAATAATTTTTAAAAATTATTAAAAATAGTTTATATTTTAAAAATTATTAAAATTCAAAAAAAAATTTTGATATTTATTTTCGTTAAATTAGTTTATATTTTATCATATTGACGACTTTACCCTTGAAATTGGGCAATGGTATCTTTAATTGTCCTTCTTTGGAACAAGATTTAAAATTTAAGGGCAAATGTGTCACAATTGAAAAGTTAAGAATTAAAGAGACAGAAGTTCCAAACTATAGGGACTATTAATGTAATTTACCTAAAATAGAATTAAGTCATATGTTAAAACTTTATGAGAGCATGATATAATTATACCAAAGTTATAGGGTCAATATATATATATTTTTCAAAATTTTAATGGAGGTTATTGAAATGCAAATACTGAACTGAGAATACAAGTAACGGAATTACATCAAAAATTTAAAGTCTGGCCAATGTAGAGGTAATTTTTTTTTAATTTTTTTTTTAATTTTTTTTTATCAGCATATACTATGAAGGATATGTAACATGAATCATATTACATATTACTTCATTTTCATCTTATCTTTCTCAAATAATCTTATTAAATTCGTCTTACATCATTTACTTATATCAGTTTAAAAAAATGAAATAAGAACTCCTAAACCTCAAAGTGAAATTCGAGTAATATGATAAAATAATCTATGAAATAAATCAAATCAACATGGTATTATTTCGAATTGGAATGTTGTTGCGCAGCCTACGCAAAAGCAGCTGTTGTGTGGCGAAATGAGCCAATTTTCGGACTTATTTTGATAATCTGAACCGTTCACATTTTAGAATACATCAAGTAAAACATGCCTGTAAAAAATCAAACTAATCGGATATCGTTTACCCATTTATCCATTCACATTTGTATCTACAAAAAAAAAAAATAAAAATTATGATTTAAAGTATTAAAATGAATACAAATGTGAATGGATGAATAGGTAAATAATATCCAATTAACTTGATTTTTTGCAGGAATATTCTACTTGATATATTTTAAAATGTGAACGATTCGAATTATCAAAATAGACCCCAAAATAGACCTATTTCGCTACACAACAATTATTGCAGCTTACTGTGCAGCAGTATTCCCAATTCCGTATTACTCACGTTGAAAACCAGCACCCAACTTAAAAGGAAATAGATGTACATATGCATATGGCCCTAATCAATATTTGCCTTCCCTTATTTGAGACAAATCAAACAAACTACAATAGTTCCTCATGCTGTAATTATTGAATAATTTGTCGATACCATTCCATCAAGCTTATCAAACCAATTCGTACCTACTAACATAGTACGACTCACAATCCAAATCAAACAAAAACAGAAGAATAAAATATCAAATCCATGATCCCACACCATGATGTCAAGTATAGAGACCCTAGTTACCTCCCAAAACTTGTCTTATTTAACTTTTTCTTGAATCTTCTTTCAAAATTCCAACTTGATTTCTCATTTCCAATTTCAATTCAATTAATCACACTTGGGCAATTTCAGCTAAAAACATCTTTAAGGCTAAAATCATCAATCGGGCTATGTTTATCAAAATACCCTATTTTCATACAAAGATTTCATAAACTTGTAATAATCTCTGAAATCAAACTTCAAACATAACGAATGTACTGTTAAGCAACTAGGTTAGAAATAAGAAAAGGTACATGAATCTAATGAAGCAAGTAAACTGAATTTACTCTAAGATAGCTACTTCATATGATGGCTTACAAAGAGAGAATCAAAGAGATATTGAACACCATTGAAGGAGGATGACGGCCAAAAATTGAGAGCCAAATTTCAAAATGGGTCCTGCTGGTCCATCCTTCATCATAGACTTTATTTGAGATTCACATGTGTGGACCCATGTTGCTCATGTTGTACAAAGGGAGCAAAAATTCAGTAATAGATAGTGTGAACAAAATTCAAAACATACAAAAAAAGAAAAAAAAAAAAGAAAAAGTAATGTGCATTGATTGGCAAGGCAAAAATATTTTTGATTGTGCCAAAAGATTTTACAAAAAGTGATATCAATTTGAAGCTAGAGTCGGGCTTCGTTTGACAAATCTAACTTTTTGGCTGAGAAAGCCAAAAAAAAGCTATTAATAAGAAAAAGAAAAAGTTAAAAGTCATTAAAAAAAAAGTAAGTCGTACACTAATTATTCATGTTTTTTTCATTTAACTAAAAGAAGTAATTTCCAAAAGTAGTAACTTTTTTTTTTGGCTAAAAAATTCAAAAAATACTAAAAAGCTAAACCCCAAAGGAGACCTCACTCTTGGAATTTTCTCAACCGAGGTACTACATAAAGAATATTTTTTGAGATTTGTTTCAAGGAAAAAATCATGAAGACTTCACAAAATTGAGTTTGATTCATATGGCAATGGCATTGTGTTTCTATGTCAAATTTATTACAAGAAATTGTAGTTCATTTAGTTTTTGAAGATTTTTTGAAATTTAAGTTAATTAAGCTTAAATACAAGGTGGATGCAGGCAATCGCAATCATGCCAAGTGGTTCTAAGCAACAGAAATTAGATGATGAATTTTTTCAAATAGTGGAGAATGATGTAGTCGAGATTTTAGGAAATTCATAATCATAATTTTATTATTTTGAAATCTATAGTTGATTAGAAAAATGTAGGTTAGTATAGAATATTGTACAATTATTACATTCCCTATTTCGTATTGATTTAGTTTTCCTATTTTATGTGTTTTTGTTTTATAAACTAGGGTTAATTTATTATGGAGACCGAAAAATAAATAAATAAATAAATAAAATTGTTTCAATATTCATGGGTGAATCAACAGACTCAAAATTGTGTTCTTACTCATCCTTTTTACACCCATGCTGCATCACATCAGCTTTCAACCCCAAACTAAGAGAGAGAAAAAGCAACACGAATAAAGGAATCAGCAAAATAAATTAACCAAAGGAAAAAATTTCAAAAATCACACTTTATTGTCAAAACAAATAAAGGTTGACTGGTTTTTACACTCTGCTGTACACACTTTCATCCTCTTTCATACAATAAAAACCAAGAAAGTTCACATTCTCAAGCCCCCTAATTGCTCTGTTGAAATCAATGATTAAAATAATGGAAACAAAGAAAGTCAGTCAAAAATGAAAGCTCACAACAAACCTGTGACCATAAAGAATAACAAGCAAACTAACTTGAGAGTATAAAAAAAAAAAAAATTGCTACATATCCAAATCACCAGATGGGGAGAAGAAATGGGAAAAATTCAGTTTTTTGTCCATCAATCACGAAAACAGGCTTCTTGGGAGCAGAAGCAGCTAAATATGCACTGATGCTGTCCCTCCAACACTTGATGAATCGAGTCCCTAACTTCAGAAGGAAAAAAAAAATGCAATTAGAGACAGATTAGAGTTGTTAATTAGTTGCAAAAGAAACCATAGTAGCGGAAAATATCCGTACAAATTTCCACCCATGCTCTCTTTATCTGCAATCTAAAACTTCAGGAAGCTGAAACAAAAAATTTGAGGCGCCGAGGAGACTCAGAACAATTGAAGGGCCATTTTCAGCTTATTCTGTTTCCATTTTGGTAGTTTATAGAAAGCTTCTTTTGCCATCCCAAATTTCTCTCTGAACTCTTCAGCAGACAAATAAGTCTGCAAGTATTAATTTAAAAAAATCTCAGTAACAGCGTTGTATCTGTAAACTAATTATGATATTCTAATTTCAGAATAAGTACCTCTCGCTTGGTCACATCAATTTCTGCAACGGGATCTGATGAAGATGTTTTGAGTCGTTCATATGGGTGTATTGGGAGTCCTTCCTCATCTTCAGCTTCACCCTCTTTTACATCTTCCTCTATGGTTAGAGCCTCTATTCTGCTACTCATAGAGTGTTCTTTGTTGTTTGTCTCCGGTTTTTGTTTCGGTGCCTCTGGGCTCACTTCATCCACAACAAGATAGTACATCAATTTTCAGTTGAGAGCTAAGTAAGCACAAACACTTAACTTGGAATTCAATATGATAAACAAAAACAATGTAAATTTATACCTATTCCCCTCTTTTAGACTTGAAAAATTATTGACTTTATTTAAATATTCATATATATGACATATATTGACTTCATAATATATAAAATTATATGTTTTGCATGTATCCCCCACATGTCGTGTCATACCCTATATCTTTTGAAAATTTCTATGTCAGCGTGTCCGTGTCCTCACATGTCCGTGTCCACATGTCCGTGTCCACATTTCTTAGGTTGGGAGGATAGCAAAACTGTCCTCTAAAAACTAAAAACTAAAAAATAATAATAATAATTACCTTTAACGGAACGGGGTATAATAGTTTCTCGTGGTCGTTGTTCAAAACTTGCAGTTAGTGCTGCAATAGCTGCAGATCTTGAAGCCAATTTTGATGAATCTGGGGTCACAGATTTTGGATAAAGCTTTCCTACAACTGGGGGAGGAGTTGAAAGGTTTCTTGCATTTGAGCTCTCGAAAGTAGCAGCTAGTGCATTGAAGGCTGGAGATCTGCCCCTCACACGAACACGATCAGGACTGAAAGACATGCTTCGGGAACGCTGAGATTTCTCTGGCACGGCAGACCTTCCACTATATGATACAGGTGCTCTCCTTTTGGGTTTCTAATATCACACATTTCTGATCAGAAAATCAAACTAACCAGTACTATTGCAATAAGAAGAAGAAGCCGAAGAATAGTTACAAGGGGTAGTACATTTACACAATGATACATCACAAAGGAAGGTAACACTATCCAATGCAAATGCAATTGAGTATCAAATAATCAACATGTATTACATCCCCATAATTACATCTTATAAGCTGTGCTTCATATCCCCTTGATTTCTCTGATCAAAACCCCACTCTGTTTAATTTTCCCTTTAATCCAAGGTACCCAAAGTATATCTCCTTGTGAACAAAGATACAAAATATCAGTTTATTAATTTCAGTTTCCCAGCTTTTGCAGTTTTCGGTTAAATCTTCAAACTAACAGGTTCCATTATGACATGAAGTGATCCAGTTTAACTTTGTTACTGAGGAGTCACATTTATTACATACAATAATAATAGATGTATACAATCAGTGGCGGACCCAGGATTCAAGTTTAGTGGGGGCTAGAAGTCACAAATTCAATATTCAAGTTCAGGGGATAAGGGATGAACTAAACATTAGTAGATCCAGGTTATTATTGAACCAAACCCCTCATGTTGATTCAGGAATCTGTACCCGAGTCCATATTATAATTATAAATAGAAGAAAAGCATATAGGGTTGATGGTGGGAATTGGAGTTAAAATTCTACAGCCAAGTCATTTGGCACATGAACTATTAACATATCAAAATTAAAGCAAGGGCATCAAAGCAGAAACAAAACACCTCAGATGCAATTCATCAATTACATATGTAAGGGAGTCTATTGATACAGGAAACATGAAAATTGACAAGGAATGATACATTCATTGTTGCACTTGCAGCATTGTCATACAATATGTTATTTTGATATCAAATGAGGGCATGCCAATGATGTAATGCAATGTCTTAGGTGCAATCACATTAAATAAAAAATAGCAGGTGCACGAGGAAAGATTCCATTTTGACAAACAAATTCAAGATGGAGGAAAAACAAAAGAAATGCAAATCAAGATCAAGATCAAGATCAAGATCAGGGAAAGGTTCTTCAACCAAACTATCATGGTAAAAGGAGAGCAAGACTACTTACATCTAAAGTTGGAGTGCCTCCATTTTTTACTATTGCAAGCTTCCTTTGAAATGAGTTTCCATGCATCTGCAACCAGATGAAGGATAAATATCACTTAAAAAGTCCTACTTATCATTCCAGGAGTTACATCATAAAGAGATCACTTACTCCAGATTTTGCAGAGTCCCATGTGAAGAAACGTGTGAAAAAAGACGGTTCACTCCCTTCCATAACAATATATATTGGAGCTTCAGAAGATAATTTTTCCAGAAGAAAATCACGTCCAAGAAATTTCTGTTGATAATAATAAGATATGGCAAATATGATCAAGACTTGCAGGAATCAGAAATCTCAAGAGATGGTTGCTACATACATACTAATTATGTAACTTGGGTTTTTTGTTTGTTTAAATCAGATCTATGAACATGTGAGACACCAGAACAAAAGGTGACCATGGAATGTGCCCAGCCCATGAAACCAGACCTTCACTTTGGTCTTGGTCCTCTTCAGGACTGACAAAGCATTGGCTCAGAACCATCGATGCAAAGCTGCAATTTATATTTGAATTAATAAACATGCATGCAGCAGTGGGATGGCAATGGGTCGGGGTTTTTCTGGTTTCACACACGATTTCTTGATTTTAAACTCAACTATTTTGGTGATACAATTCCATATTTTACTAAAATCCTGACAGTTTTGACCTTCTTACCCCTATCATTTACCCTACCCCATCAATGTTCTCCCAAACCTTTTTTAATTAAAATCGGGTTGGGTAATTTTGCCATCCAGTGGCATGTTCTATGACCTATTGAGCATCCTCTAAGAATCCAAAAATATGAATGTGGTTGTAGATAAAGAAGTAGCTGTTTTTGTCCTTTAAATGAAAGCATGAAATTTTCTTCAAGCCAATTCCGTTAAATCATACCTCTCCAATAGTTAAAGCATGAATTTTAGTCTTAGAGTCAACTTGTTGCCCGACCCAGACAAAGATGTCTGAGTGACAATCCAGGACGAATATATCTTCAGTCATCAAATCGTCTTGGTTGAAGTTGTATATCTCAGTCACCTGCAGCAACAACTCAATTCAAATTCATGGAGCAGAGAATCAGCAGAACAACAGGTATTAGATGCGGCATGCAGGTGAGCAACAATATTTCTCACATCTTTCATTCCATATTACATTCTTATAAAACAATGCAAGTTCAATACACAAGAATGTATTATTACTAATATAAAACCCATGCCATGACTGAGAAGTGAGAATTTGTTTAGAATGACACTTCATTGCTTTTATTACGGAAGACCAAAAACGGAAAAAGAAACAGGACTTGTAAATGATAGGCTTTTTATTTTTGATTTTTAAAAATGAAATTTCATAATGTCCTGTTGCAAATACAATCTTGACCTAGCAAGGGAAAATTTTTGTACTGACAATTCCAAGAAGATAATAAAACAACAGACTCAAGGGAAATACAAACCTTCAAATCTCCTGAAGACCAGCATGCATTTGAGCAGTAACAGTGCAATGGAAAGAACAGAAAGAATCAAATTAACACCAGTTACATTAGGCATAAGATGGAGAATCAAATGAATGGAATAGAATGTTATTAACAAAAGTCACTGTTTTCACCTTTTGTGAAAGTGCATGAGAATAGGTGAGGATCACTCTCAGCATCCCTTCCAATCTTCTGGCTGGAATATTCAGATTTCCCACCTAACAACTCCCAAAATTGTTCAGATTCTGTACCTTCTTTTTGTGGTTTGGACTGCAAATTCGGCTGCAAGGACAATGTATAACAAGTGAATAATGTGAGTAGGCCTGACCAGATCAAGACAAAATAATGTTACTTTGAAAAACATGTCAATGTCTAGAATAGTGTATTAGGAAAAGAAAAAAATACTACTTTAAGTAAAATCAATGTGTTCAGGTGAATGGATCAGACCATTTAAAGTGATTCATCGACTAGTGAAGAGATATCCAATGGAATTTAGAAATGCAAAATGATAATGCTGAATCAAGTCTCACTAAGGGAAGTAAAACATCCATAAAAGATATCAGACCTTTATGAGATCCAGTTGCCTCTCAACAAGTTCCTGGTCCTCTGGGGTTGTAAGGCTTCCGGACCATGTAAAGACAGTTGAGCCACTGTGTAGGATGTAGCAGTAAGAGGAGTTTAAAGATGAAGCCACCTGATTCAAATAAAACACAAAATCAAACTTCATCATATATGTAAAAAAGTATATGCCCAGAAGAAGAAAATTCGTAAAATCCTTGGTCAGTATTCAGAGCAGGACCATGATTGAGCTGCAAAGAGCAGCACCAGAATTTGATGGACCCATAAATATTCACATGGAATTGATATCATGAAATAAGATAGTACAAGTTAATACTAACATGTGATTATTCAAAATTAAATTTTGGATGTGCATCGTTTTTCAATGGGTTCTTTTAATATATATTGACAGAATTTTTTCCCCTAGTTCTTCGACTGATACAAAATTGGATAAATGGGCCACAAGTGCACCTTATTGTCAACAAACTCAGGACCAGGGAGAGGGAATTATGTTTTCATAACTTAATGCAAACTTGGTTTCTTGAGAGTGTTGTTGTCATTATGTGTGTGTGTGTGTGTGTGGTGTGTGTGTGTGTGGTGCAACTGCACATTCCAGTTTCATACTTTCATCTAGAACAATGAAGAAGCCCAATGCACTTTTTATACAGACTACAAAATACAATCTCGACTTACAACAGGGTGGAGGCCCCCTATTTTTAATAATTACAAATGATCCCCACATACATACGATACGTGTATTTGAAGCTTGAAGAGTACGATGCAATCTTTGGGGAGGATATTCACAGGTTTGTAAGATGGAAATTAGATCAAAGGGTAACAGAAAAGTTTTGAATTCAAGTACCTAACACACTATACACACCCCAGTAATAGGATATAAGTATCTAAAACCCCCCAGGCCCCACCAATAAAAGTTTAAAATTATTTGGACCATACAAAAGGAACAAGGTGTTCCAATATTCAAAATTTTCAACAAACAATATAAAAAGCTGTAAAATTAAAACAAAGGACCTAAAGTGAGTCCACATGGTACAAAAAGGCAAAAGATACAAGCAGCTGTTTTACAGAAGCTTGCCTATTTCCAGTTATATATAATACATATGAAAAATGAATGATAAAGAAGCCTCACATCAAACAACTCCAAAACCTAAGTTCCATTAACAATAAAAAAAAAAACTCGATGCCTACTTGAAAAGATGTAACTCACTGCCTACTCTTTTAAAATCATAGATACTGTATAACAAAGAAAGTTTTCTTATTAATTTGTCTCCTTCTCATGAAATCTTAAGGGAAACTATTACGAAATGTTTATGAGGTGTATCTAAAACTACAACACAATATAAAGAAACTTGCAAGAAACCCTTGAACAAAGTTTTGGAAACTCTCTAGAATTCGCTTCTCATAATACTTTTTTCTTGCTTATGAATCTTATTTTTTAACAATATTATCTAATTGTTCTAATAAGTTTCTAAAATATTATGTAGAAATTGTATTTGAATTGATCAAGGAAGTTACTTTTAGGGAGACTTATATGTAGATCCTAATAAGTTGACTTATTGTCTAATAGGTTCTATGATAATCAATGGCATTTTTCATCAAATACTATTTAAAAACGTCATTAATTGTTAATTTTCAGCGACATTTTGAAAATTGTCACAAAAAGTCACTAATTATAAGTTTTAGTGACAGTTTAAAAAAATCGTTACAAAAAAGTCGCTAATTTTCAACTTTTAGCGACAATTTGAAAAATTCGTTACATAAAAATGTCATTAATTGTAAGTTTTAGCAACAATTAATAATAATCGTGATAAAAAAAGTCAATAATTGTTAATTTTTAGCGACATGCAAAAAAGCGTCACAAAAAAATATTTTTAGCGACGATTTTACTAAAACTAGCTTGCAATAGGACTTAATCGAAATTAAGGCCCCGTTTGTTTTCAAAGGTAGAATGAACGGGATTAATAGTGAGGGGATTGTTAGTGAGAGGATTGATAATGAGGGGATTAAGTAAAATTGTGTTTGTTTTGATGATAATTGTTAGTGTAGGAATTATTAAATTATTTTTATATAAAATAATAAAACAAATAAAAAAATAAAAAATTAAACATTAATGTTTGAAAAAAAATTCCCAATATGTAAAAAATAAAAAAAATAAAAAAAATTCTAATCCCCTCACTATTTTTCTAATACCACCTCCACTTCCTCCATCCCAATCCCTCTTCCAACCTCCATCTTAATCCCCTCCTCCATCCTAATCCCTTCCCCAACTCTACAAACAAACACAACACTACATAACCCCACCTCCATCTAATCCCCTCCCATCCATTACACCCCAAAACAAACAGGAGCCTAAGTCCAACTATTAGGACCTATTGGTACTTTACCCTTATTTTTACGGTTCTCAATATATATTTTTAAAAGAATATTCTATTCGATCTTTTATCACCTAGCGATTTCCCATAATACTTTTGGACCCTATCTCACATTTCCGTTTCCCATGTCCTTCCCAGCTTCCATTTCACATATTGTGGCAACTATGGTTATTAATTTCTTATACTGTTTAAAAAATATTGCCCACTTTCTTCTTATCTTATTCTCCTACACTTCACTTTCTCCTGATCTTAATCTCCCCCACTTTGCTAACTTTTTTCATACATGTGCACACTTGCACATCGTGAACCATCCTTCTAGTGACCATATAACCAATCCCAATCACAGGTAACTGATTCTCTTAGCAACACTATAATTTGGATGGAAAAAACAATCAAAGTGCTGCATGCTGAAGCTTCCTTGTGAGTCTTCTTGAAGAAGTAACCAAAACGGTTTTAAAAGAAATAGATAAACAAAGACAGAAAGAGACAGATCTTTATGAATATTCAGGCCTTGTTTGGTTTGTTTTTCAGAAAAAATTTTGGGAAAAATTCTCTATAAACAAATTTTCAAGAGTAATTAAACCAAACAAATTTTTCCCAAAAAAATCTCAAAATTTTGTTCGGTTACCTACTTTCCAAAATCACTCTCTCTCTCTCATACACATCAAATCAATCACTTTTTTTAAAACTCTCTTCCCAAAACAATTTTCCAAAACCATTTCTGAAAAAAGGCAAACCAAACAAGTTTTCGTACTTTTTATCTCAAAAACTACTCTACAAACACAAACCAAACACACCCTCAGTCTCTGACAAATCTGAAAATAGAGAAAAATGCCCCAAAATAAGTGTGGTAACGCAACTGTTGACACTGATTGAAACTGCATCTCTAGCTATGGTAAAAGATTCAGAAGACGAATAGGGGAAACTGTAGAGCAGGACTTACCGGCTCTACTTGAATTGCTTGCATATTTTCAGGTCCAGAACCTTGAACACGAAATAATGCGAGTCCCTCATCTGTATACGTTGCATCAGGAAGTTCAGTGTCTGCAACATGTTTCTTGTATCCATCACTGAGACCACCCTGATGAGTTCATACAAATTGGTGATCAATGAGAAACGAAAACTAACATAAGAATTTTAAAGCAAGAACATCAAATTTTGAGTGGAGATCCATTTTTAGTATCAAAATTACCCCATACTTTAAATATAATAAAGCTCTGAAAGATTGAAAAGAACAGGATCGGTTCATTCCCTTCATAAATGCGAGCCTGTAAATCCACAATAATCAAACTGTTAATACAAATATACTAACAGAAAATAAATCCACAATACTCTAGACTAGCAATCCAACCACTAGTAAAGGTACCTGAACAGGTAAAAACTTAAGTGACTCGACCATCTTGCTTGTCTGTGAAATAGCTGAAGCTTGATCTTCCTATATTGCATGATAAATGCATGGTAAATAATTAGATGCACAAATGTTCAAAAAAACTGCATCAAATTAGAGTGATGATACGTGTAACCATGAGCCCACAGACTAAATTCCAGATGCAATATTGCACTTTATATTTTTCACTATGCTTGTGCATGCATGTGTGTTTCGAAAATTGTTTTCTGCATATTCAAAAAATTGTTTTTGCTCAAATATAAAAACAATATGAATATGATAGGTGTTTTGCATTTTTCATTGCCTTTGTTTACAAAAAACAAAAAATGAAAATATGCAAATTGAAAACATTACCAAATAGGTTCCCAACAATGCAAACATAGATGTCACAGTTATCAGAAAATATAACTTGATCTTCATTACCTTTTTTACACAGATCTCCACTAAGGTTTATAACAATTACACAGATCTCCCTTGTGGTTTTTGACAAAGATGTCTGAGTGACAATCCAGGATGAATATATCTTAGGTGCAATCACAGAATATGAGTGTTTAAGGCTGTGGCTGTTTTGTGTCAGGGTTGTGGCCCTCTTCTTCTCTCCTCTTCCCTACTGTGTGCTACATCACCCAGCCCCAAGCGCAATTGGGATTAAGCCTAGTTGAGTTTAGTTGTATATCAATTCAAACATAATCAACTTGCTCTAGATCCTTGATTCTTAGGTAAGACAACCCATCACGTAAGTGTTCGTCTTCTACATTCCAGGGGATTTTGATGAGATCGCAATGGTGGTTCCCCTAAGATTGACATGAAGCTGTGAGAAAAGGAGGGAAAGTGATAGTCGGCGATGTTAGAGAAGGATAGCAAGGTCGACAGCGAGGGAGAGACACTGGGAGTGAGATGACGGGAGAGGACGAAGAGGGTGACAGCTTTGATCCAGAATGACCCCCCTGATCTAGGTTCAGGCTCTGTTCAGTGTTTGGGTTAAGCGCCAACCCTTCTGCAAAGGTGGCATGTTGTGTCAGCTCTCGGACACTTCTCAACACATGTCCAAAGATGCCCTACTATAGTTTAAAATTTACTAGACTCAAACACACTTCACATAATAGAACATGTGTCTATTGCTTGGATACATATGAAACAAATTACAAGTTTAAACAAAATAACTTTGAAATTCAATTATAAAACAAAAATAATATAAATTTATAACTATATCCACTTTTAAGCCTTAGAAATTAGTATTACATCGCATTCTATTATTATCTTTGCATTAAACATTCATATAGAAGACAGAAAATAATTGTTTATCCTTATACATGACATATAATAAATATATAAAATTATATATTTTGTGCACGTCCTTCAAGTGTCGCCTCCTATATTTTTTGAAAATTTCCTTGTCAGAGTGCTCATGTTGATTTGTGTCGCGTGTCCATGCTTCTTAGGTTGTGATGGAAGTGAAAAATAGAAGGAATCGAGGTATGCTCAGATACCAAATTTATGTAGAATACTGTACAAAAAGAGAGTGAACACTCAAATTTGGCCACATATCATATCCAAAAAAGTGAACACATTGTTCCACCACTTACTTATAAGCTCCTACCCTTAATTAAAATATGAAACTTCCAAATGCTCTATTTAAGTTGACTCTTACAAAATATTAAATGAAATAAGCAACTACCAAACACAATTATTTGACCAAAAAGATTTATTCCCATGCATTGGAATAAATCTCTTTTTGCATTCAATGTTTTCTTGACATTGAATTTGTACTATTATCCCATAGAAAATGAAGCAATTAAAGCCACAGAATGACAGCATAAAACATAGTGTCTATTAATAGAAATGCAGCAGGATGATTAATATCTAATACATAAGAGCCTTGAGTAAGTGCTCAAATGCTCAAAAGATGAGATATGTAGAATTTTTTCATATTTGTTTTTGGTCTCTAGGCCTCAGTTTACGTGTCTGTATCATTAATGTAGACTGATCCAAGTTTGAAAGCTGTTAAAAGTAATTTTATATTTACTTCATGGAAACATGGGAGGTTAAAATTAATGTTTTAAAAAACTAAACAAAATTCTTTTCACCTCAACGCTTTGCTTCCCAAACCATGTCCCTATAAGGTGTTCCTCTTTATCATCTCCAGGATAAGAATACTGAAAGATATAGCAATCTCCACTGTAAAATTTTGACTGATCAGAAGCTGGAAGGAGAGTCTTCTCTTGGCCATTCACGCGCCAAACCTGTGAGACCATGGGGAAGCTACTATAAGCATATCAAACAGAGAAGTAAAGTTTCCAAAAGCACACTTAGGTTCATTGAATTCAGATATTTTCCTAGATAGAGGGCCAAGAATATAGTTACTGCCAAATGAGCCAGGAATCTTTAGTGAATTATTATAGAAACACCTACAAGAAGTATTTAAGATGCACCTTTTTCTTTTTTCTTTTTTTTGATTAATAAAAAGATACACCTAGGCAGTAAGTTTAGAAAGATTTGAAAATCTTTGAAGTACAGTGAATAGCTAAACCAGAGGTGGACCCAAAACTTTTTTTGTTGTGCGTGGGTGGCTGGCTGGGGGAGGAGGGAATATATATAATAGAAGCCTTATTTTGGAAGCGGCCATTCAAAGAAGAAATCTCAAACCCGGCTGAGCATGTATGTCCAAAAATTCTAAAATGCTTTGCAGATGCTTCTGGAGCATTTACAGCAACTAAGTTCTAAGAATCTTTAGTTACAGGGAAAAAAAAATACAATTTTCATTTTCCTCCTTTCGCTAATGGTTCAGTTTAGTTTTTAAATTAAATTATTCACTTCTAATTCCCATACATCAAGGTACAGGAGAGAAGAGTGAAAAATAAATAAATAAAAGAGTGAAATAAAGTGTGGGAAAAGTAAAACAATTATTTCCCAGATTAGTTGGTCCCCCTCTAGAAAGAATAGAATTACAATATGAATTTAAAACAAAATATTAAAAATTGAGGGGGAGCCAATGAACTCAAAAATCATCATTCATCTTTCCCCACAGCACTGATTCACCTTTGTTAGAAAAAGGTTTAAGTTTTAATTTGGGTAAGAACATGAATCCACTCAGGCATAGAACTAGATTCCTGGTCTACACTCATTTTGCTAGATAAATAAACATAATGCAGCACCTGTAGATTTCCAGTGCAGTCAATATATGGTTGAGGTTCTTCTTTTGCAGGAGCAGCTTTCAATAGACCCTTCACATTAACCCCCTGGCGTTTCAAAAGTGCTGCATAATTGCCAATAAATAAAATTCATAAGAACTCCCTGAAGATTTGTAGTATAAAAATAAAAATAAAACAGGAAAAATGTACAATTGTAGGGGCAGAAAATAAATTGCAATAAAAATTTCATGGGACAAGGCACAAAAATATGAACTAATTTATCAGTTACTGACCGGCAACCTTTCCTCTACCATCCTCAGATACAGCTACATTAGCAGACTGAGGCCAGGAATCAAACTTTGACCGGAACATCACTGTCTCAAAGCCCTCAATTACACGAATTATATGAGATTTTGGACGATTAAGACCACGAACAAGCTCCTGCTCAATAAATTTAATAATGATAAAAGGATGGCAGATGATTAACTTCCAAATTAAGAACCAACAGAAAGCATAAAATATTACTTCTGCAGCTCCACTTGCAATTTTTCTTTCATCAAGGGCGGTGTTTCTCCCCATCCACACAAAAACTTCTAATCCACAATCTAGAATATAACATTTATTTGTGTCTAGTAGCTCCCTAATCAAAGAATCAGCTTCAACAGGTTCTGCCTGCCCCTTCTCAACGCTGGAATAGCAAAACATTTTTTTCAGAACTAAGATGTAAAAGATCCATAGTTTACATCACAACAAAGACTTCTACTATGTAAATAATATGTCCACATTTTTATCTTAATATTCAGTTTTCCAAGGGGACACTGTTTTTACTTGGCTTCTTCGAAACTCTTTTTATTATTATTATTATTATTATTATTATTTTATATTTATACATTGAAAATCTAAAATTTTAAACGGAACAAAAGGATATGAAGAAGATATATGGATCTTTATATCCAAAATATATTAACACAAACATAAAGGTACCGTACTAAATATCATATAAAATAATATATTTCTAATTACATTGTTTTAGCCAATTATATCAACAAAAATACAAATATGAAAAACAGATAAATTTTATGAATCATCAAAATATGGACAAGTTGGACAAAAAATAAGTAAAGGGATAATATGCCTAAACTATATATTTTACTAAATCTTTAAATGCATTGGGACTGTTGAAATATCAGATCCATTTTCTAAAAGAGCTCAATTTAACCTTGACGTAAATGTCAAATGGAAAACCCAAAGGATATATTACCTAAACAGTTTTGTGGGAATAGCATCAATAGATTTATCCTCATCACTGGCTGTTTTCCTTGGAAGAGGAGCAAAGCCACCAAAGAAACCCCAGAATTCACCAGTTTCAGCATCAGCCATCAGTTTTCCATCCTCTGCATGAATAGATCAGTGAATAGACATGGTTAGTGATAGTAGTTGATGCATAATCTTTAAATCTACCAAATTGATTATTCACTTACCAATGGCAGCTACCTCACATTTTCCATCATGGTAAGTATCTTTAATATACTGGACAACTTCCAGTGCTTTTGCCCTTTCTTGTATAGAAGAGTTGGAACCATTGAACTGAAAAATTTTAGACTTGGTATCCAGTATAAAGATATCGTCATGATTGAGTGAGGATCGAGCAAAAGAAACCTGTCCCCAACATAAAGAAAGATGAGAATAAACAGATACAGTGATACATGTTTGTGATCGTCCATCATTAGCCGAGAATGTGAAGAACATAAACTTACCTCTTTCACATGAACAACGTGCTTTCCTTTGCATACATACAACCGTGTCTTGTGCTCTTGAGCCTCAGCATGCTTAAACCCAGAAGAAATTCCACCTTCTTGAGGTATAATACATGGTTTAAAATAAGAAAGGAACTTCTCAGTTTCATGGCCTTGCATCTCACGATACTGAACAGCACGACCACCAAGAGCAGCATCCAGTTCAACCGTCTTGATGGCTGCAGCACCAGCTTCATCCTATATTTAAAGAGAGTTGAAATTGCCTAATTACAATATAGCAGGATACTGTATAGAGGTTAAAATTATATAAAATAATAGAAGTTTACCTGACTGGTATCTTTACCAAGCCAATAATGGATATCATGACGTAATGCACCACTTTTTAAAGCAGTTGTCTGCAGAAAGGAAAGTAAGAAATATGGGATATTATTAAAATTAATGAAAATGGGTAGTTCCAAACATACAAAGTGAACAAAGATTAAGAAACATACCTTCCATCACACTAAAAAATATGATGTATGAATAAACTACATAATCTTATTTATCAAATATGTGGCAGTATATATTTTCTATAACAATAGTAGATACCAAAATTTGAGCAGAATGATAAGATGTAAAATTGTGTAGCCAACCTGAAGTAGTATGAGCAAATGCCATTAGGGATTTGAAATAAATACAAAATATAAGCAGTTCTTCAAGCTGTGCAGATATTAGGGGCCATATGCCAATGTCTCTGCTGCAGATATTAACTGAGGGATTATATGGTTTGTCCAAGTTTTGTTTAAGAAATTGTGCATATAAGTTACTTCTCATGTCTTTCCCCAAGATAACCATGTTCCGGAATCAACCAAGTTATATATGGTGAAAAATTAAAGTATAAAAGTTTAAGGTTGTGTTTTGTAGAATTTTAGAATTATGATTTGAGAATAGAGTTGTATTTTGAGTTTGTGAGTTTTGGAATTATGATTTGAGCGTGGAAAATTTGTTTAGTTATGAGTTTTGAATTGAGTTTTGGAGGGAGTTTTGAGTTTTTGAAATTAGAAAAGTTATTTGATTCAAAAACTTACAACTCATAACCAAACACACAACCTAAAATTCTATTCAATGTTCATATAAAAATTAAAAAAATTCCGAAAATATTTTTTATTTAAAATATCAAAAACAACAGGTGCAAAAAAATCATAAAAAATTTCAATCATATTTTTTATTTAAAATATAAAAAATAACAGGTGCCAAAAAAAATAAAAAACTGTTCCGGTCAATCGGCCGGAAATCCGGGAGGATGACCGGTTAGACTGAGTTTTCAAATGTCGCATTAGAATCAACTTTTGAAAACCGAAACCGAACACCGCATTGAAAAATGCACTGGAATCACATTTTAAAAGCATAACCAAACACAGCCTAAAAGTTCATTCCATCATGGTCTCTACAAATCAATACCTACAGACAGTTCCATTGATTTTCTCACACTAAGATCTCCCAAGCTGGATGAGAAGGGTGGGGGGAGGTATAAAGCAATAGAAAGCAAAATATTCTTCAATTATAAATGTTACTATTTGTAATGATGCTGTTGAGAATGACGGTTTGGACCTTCACATTCTACATAAAACTCAATGGAGCCACTCATTCCATGGGATGAGTGCAACATCCTTCACAGAAATATATATATATATATATGTGTGTGTGTGCGCGCGCGCGCGCGCTGCAATGCTGCTCAATATGCTCTAGTGGTTTTGTATACAAAATCTAAATTTTAGAATAAGGAAACAATAAATTAATATATGAGAGGAGACCTTTAGACCAAGGAATGAAAAATAAAAAAATTACAAATACGAAACTTTCAAGTGAGGTGGTAGGTAGGCAATCTTCACTCCACTTTTTTTTATGTGAAGAGGTTGATTCCCATGACTCAAAACTCACGCCAAAGCACTGGGAGTGGACAGCATTTGCCTTCGCTCTAGGTCACGGCCTCTTGAAGTCACCAACACCAAGTATAGGAGTCGTTAGGTGTGGAGAGTAAGGGATCCTAGTAGGAGCCATGCCCCCCCTCGCCCCAAGGTCCATCAAAGCCGTAAGAAGCACAAACACTTCTAAGAAGATGGTGAGTCCGTGTCTAACACCCGTCCAAACAAGTTCTATTATTTTTAACAAAAAAATTTGGACTCGACACATTTCATACACTTGGGGGACACACATGTCCATCATTTAAAAAAGCATAAAACACATTACAAGTTTGATCAAAGTAACTTAGGATTTAATGATAAAAGAAAAAACAATCTAGATTTATACCCATTATCCACCCTCAAACTTGAGAAATTCAAGTTATATTCGGGGTTGTTTGGTGCAGCTACTAAAAAAGATTATACATTATAACTCAATGAATTATAAATTATAGCTTTAATCAAAAGTTGTTAATTTGTTTGATGCAGCTGCTGATTTATAGATTTAAGTTGCTGAGTAGTGTTTGATAAATAAGCTGTGAAATAGCTTTTTGAATTAACTTTTATTTTTTGTTAGTCACTACTAATTTACATTTCTCATAAATAAATAATAATAATAATAATAATAATCCATAGTCCATTCGGGTCTTTTTCTATTTTAAAAAAAATAAAAAATAAAAAAATTGAAGGATATAATCGTAAATTAACATGTCCACAATAGAAGCTGATAATAAAAAATAGTGGGTGATCAGCTTCTCAGAATTAGCTTTTTAAAGTTAAAATAACTTGTTAGAATCAGAATTTGTTTGAAATAAGTACAAAATAGCTTTTCCAAAGCTAGATTCTATAAGTTGGTCAAAATAAGCCACACCAAACACGTTTTCATTTGACTTTGAATGAAATATATATATATATATGACATAAAATAAATATATAACCATATATTTTAAATTGTTGTGCAGGCATGTCCGTGTCATTTCCATGTCGGGCGACATATTAGTGTCTATGCTTCTTAGATCAAGGCCATGCAACTAGCATTAGTTTGGAGTTATAAATCCTTCATATGTTTTCTATTTAGCCATAAACTTGGGCTTTAACTAAGTGCCAATTAGCATATGTTTCTATTTATTTAGGCACCACTATCCTCGCGGTCTTCCACCACAATAGATTAGATCACATGTCGCATTGCTGCCACACATTCTTCTTCTTTTCATTCTGGTTGACTCGAGCCCTGTTTGTGAAGTATCATCATATGGAATCATATTTGACAAAATAATTACTTTATATTCCACTTAGGAAGAACAGCATTTTGTTACAGACATTCCCAGTTTTTTACATTCATAATTTGAAGCAAAATTCTTATATTAATTAAAAAGGAAATTGTCACAAATTTTGTTGAATTTTTTCATACTTGTTACTTCGGCTCTTCCAAAGAAATAGTCTCGCTCTGCCCCTAGAAGTGGTACTAACTGATATCTGATAATAAATAATGCAAGTAATACTAGGTTGTGGGATGCTTCTGCAGGTGATGAATGAACTACTCAATTGCTGGCTGCCAATTGGAAGAAGAGTGTTAGCAGAAGCAAGAACAGTCTGAGGAAGGAAAATTTGGTGATTTTCAAGCAGGAGAGAAGTAACTCCCCGTAAGCATTACATGTCAGCCTCGGAAGGATAATGTATTGAGTTTGAGTTATTACAGGGTTACTACAGGGAGAAGCCACATCCTTAAGCCAAACAACCATGCTAGATTTATAAATTATATAAACTATTGTAGGTTGTATCGTCAATCATAGAATATTTACTAATTACGTCACAGGGCATACTGGCAATTTTTACAAATTCTAAACAGGGAAAAGCTAACCTCCTCAACCATTTGCAAATGCTAGCATTTTTTACCACTTTTCTTGGATTCTAAATGCCAGCCTTCCATGAATAGTTTGTGTAATCATCATCTCACATGGCATGCTGTTAGAATAGAGTACAGCTAGAAACTTTGGAAGAAGTGCAGAAGTGAAAATTGAAAACAAGCCCCTTCCTTGATTAACCCCTTATTCTCCCCCAAGAGATCCTTACAGTACACGAAGACTTTAATAATCCACGTAAGCAGCAAACTTCAGTTACAGAAATGTGAGTGCTCAATTTTAACTATTAATTTCACATCATTATCCAGTGATTGAAATTAAGAAAGTATAGCTTTGGCTTCATATAAATAAGGAAGAAAGCTAAGTAATCCCATAACTTAGAAAAGCAAGAAATGCTGAAATTCTAGCATGCAGTTACAGTAGGAAGCCACCCTAAATAATGTCTTGTGAAGGAGGTAACAATTAGATGTATTAAAACCACATGTAGATAGTTCTAAAATATGCAACAACACATTCATTTTGATTATTTACATAGATTATTAATAAAGAATATGTTTTCCAAGACCCACTAGTCACAATATGACCAAGTCCATTCTTTTGGAGTCAATTATGCAACACATATTCATAACTACAAGTTCATTCTAGAAAAAAAAAATAATAATAACAGAATTAGATTCGGTACCTTCAATATCACATACGAGTCCCCTGTAAAAAATTTGCCATGCGAGGACTTTGGGACAAGCACAGGACGAAAGTTTTCAATGCGCCATATTTCAATTCCACTATGTTGTTGTAAAGGACAACAGAATGTGAACATCCAAAAACGGTCAAATCGAAATCCAAATAAATAAATATACATGTATAAATAAATCCATAATAATGAGAGAAATAGCAGCTGCAGCATTTGTCATTGCTATTTTTTATGCACAACATCTTTATTTACCTTTTGTTTCTAATAAACACTACTAGAAATTGAAAGGTTACCACCCCTCCAACGTCCAAACACCAAAAAAAAAAAAAAAAAAATGTCTGCAAAGTAGGGCTGCCTGTATGTATTGATTCTGATATTGTATTGAAAAAGAAAATTTGATTCCTATGAAGTTTGCCATGTTAAAATATTCCCAAGATAAAGGATACGACTTTTGCCCAGCTCCCTGAAAAGCTGGATCTAAATCTCTCATTGAAACAGCCATTACTTACACTGCCTTTGTCTGTTTGTTTTTTTGGCACTTTAGACTGAAAATGGGTAGAACCCTGAAAATAATTGGGCACCATAAAATGATTATAAAAGGATGAAAAAATATCACTAAAGGAAACATAAAAATCAAACAGCTCATTGCAACTAAGCCGTAAAGAGAAATGCTAACTTGAGAAATTATTAAAGAGGTGAACATATGACAAATAAAAAGTAACTATAAAGATACGGATGAAGCATGAGACAAATATAATTAATTCAACCATTCGACTTAATGCAGATTCGAATGAAACCTCATATAATAGCTAAGCAAACTGACTACAGTTTGATTTAACTTTTGACCTTGTATGTGTTATGGTATAAATATTAATACCAATCTCCAAGACCTGAGCAAACAATTACACACACACACACACAACGATTTAGAAACAGAGTCGAAGATCAAGCAAACACAAAAGCAACATGAGATTTACGTCGTTCACCCAAACAAGAGTCACTGTAGTTTCACAATGATCTAAACAAATGAGTTGCACCAAAGTCTCACACTCAACCTCACAGACTCTCTCTGACGTGCATCTCTCAATCACATAACATGAATACTCATAGACATAGAATAACAGAGCTACAATCGAGTATATATAGCACTGGCCTTTAATCCAATCCTAAAACAAGAAGGAATACGAGTAGAGCGATCAAAACTGGACAAATCACTGACTTTTGCAGTCAGGTCGGTGACCTCCACTAAGGTGCAACTCTGTCTCCTCCCGAGCGCACAAGCCCAGTAGCAAAATGGTCCCCTCTATTGAGCTTTGCTTGAGTGGACCAGAGGCTCTGCACAAGCACACAACATCAGTAATCAACCGTCGTTCTCTGGACACATCTGCTCGAGCGGGAAATGACCTCAGCTCGAGCACCACTTTATAGTTTCGGATTATCAGACTACACCACCAACAGTATGAACATTTTTTATCAATAGCCCTACGTCATAAATCTAGTGGAACCAGATTGATCGGTGAAAGGTAAATATCATTGAGCTTTCTCCAATATGGGATAGAATGTTCACTACATATGCAAATATCACTATACAAGAACATGCCTCAAGATGCACCTACACCTAACATTCGATAGTTCATCCTAACACAGAATCTTTCCTATTGGTTAGATTAGATCTGTTTGCCCAATAAAACCCTTTACCAAAAGTAATTTGAGACCTTCAAAAAATTGGGAACGAACCTCTTTCCAATAAATGTCTCGTCATCAGAAAAGATCTTCTAATACTTTTCTCCACAAGAACTTAGTATAAAATGTTCTATTCTATGCATGTGTTCCATTGCTTCAATTAAAATAAAGTTCCCTCACATTTAATTTTTCATAATTCATGTTGCTATAGTACCTGGTTTATCTTGAACTAATTTTTCCATCAGCTTATTTGTAATATCTGGGTTACTTTTGTTTGTTTAGCAGCATCCTTTCCAAGTTAGTTTGACTAAAGACATAAATGCTTTCTATTTTTCTTTCAGAGACAACCACAGAATTCTGGAATAAATAACTTAACAACAGTTCAATGTGAGCCTGCACAGCAAAATGTAACATCAAAAGACCACAAACCATTACTTCATAATTCTTTATTTTGTCAATCAGATTTGGTTTCATCACAAGCAAGCTATTCAATGAAACCAACAAAAAGAATTGATCACTTCAAATGCTAACAAAAGGAGTAAACTAATCCTTCACATAAAAAACCAAAACTTGGCCTCCAAAAGCCTTATCGACTCTATTATTAACGTAATCTACCTACTTCTTTACCTATCTGAATGAGACTACATTAATGCTTAAGTAGTGCAACTGGTCCAGTGTTCAACAAATGCATATAATGTTGTAGAGATTAGTTACTAACCAGAAAATGATAAAGTGGAGACATAACAAAAATAAATGAGGAGAGGAAGCAAGACAATGAAGACATTTCAAACAAAAAGAGCTTCAAATTTGAGCCATTTTGACTCAAGTGTGAGGGGAGGGCAAGAGAGAGGAGCAGCAAACCTACAGGAGTCAGATGTTACTGTGAGCAATTTTGAGGTTGGAGATGTGAGAAGTGAAAAGGGAGGAGGGGAACCAAAAAATTCATTATTTTACTTTAGATATATACCAATGAAATACTATTGGGTAGTTTTTAAAACTTCACAACAAACATTATATATAGGCACAAAATCAAATGCAGGGCCACAAAAAGAAAAGTAATAATTTATTCCCAATTATCCTGATCTTGAAATTCTAACATTCCTCAAACATATATGATTGCACAGTTACCAGCATTGGCATTCCAGCATTCCAAAAATAATATTACAGATGGTTTCCTTCTTCCAAGAACTAAAATTATCTGAATTTTCCATGAAAACTAGCCTAGAAAGCGCGAAATTAGCGCAAATGGTTCACTTCTCACAACTCAGAGGATTAGATCAAACCCTAACCAAACAACCCCACAAACTCGCATACACTAATACATCCATATAGCTTAAAAAAATCAAAATCTGGAATTATTTTAAATCAAATCATTAAAAAAGAACAAAACTCCACAAATCCATGCCTCGAAAGCAAGAACCCACATGGGAAAACGCACTTTTCATTGATTTGAGAAACAGAAAAACACAATTAGCAAAAACCCATTAAGGTGAAAATGAAATCGAAACAAACAAACAAACAAACAAACAAACAAAATTAAGATCGAATTACCTTTGTGTAGAAGAAACTAATCCGAAAACGAATCAGCAGATCCAATCTAATGAATCAATTCACACCCAATTAAGATCGATCTTTTGCGAAACAGACCCAGTAAAAAAAGGTGACAGATAAAGAGGAAAGTGGGGTTCAAGAAGAAGAAGAAGAAGAGGAACAGCAAGGAGTCTAGAGAGAGAGGAGAGAGAGAGAGAGAGAGAGAAAAAAAGTAGAAGGTTTGGAGGGAATGATGAGTGCCAGGCGTGCTTATCACTAACGGCAGCAAAAAGGCCCCCACAGTGGAGAGAGAGAAGAGAGAAGAGAGGAGAGAGATGAACTGTAAAATTGATTAAAAAATTAATTAAAAAAACAAGATGTTAAAACAGAATTAAAATTAAAACCCATATATATATATATATTTAGCTAATTTATTGTAATTATTATTTATCTCACTCTGTGGCTGTGATTTGATCTAAAATGGTGGAGAAAATGAAGAACAGTACAAAAGAAAAAGAAAATGAAAATGAAAAAAGGAAAGAAAATTCTCAGTTACCTTTATGATGTGGATAGTCTCTTTTACAGGTAAAATTTGTTGTTTCTATTCAATCTTTTTGAAAGTTTTTTTTATTTTTAATTTTATTATTTAATTTTTTATTTTATTATTTGTTTTTTTTTTTAGGGAATAATTAAATATGGGGTGTGTGTATTTGTGGTGGCTGACTTCCTATTTGTGAGGAATGGAAGAGAGAGAGAAAAAGAGGGAGAGGGAGGAGAGAGAAGGGGTCGGCCACCGGCCATTACTCCATAAAGGCGGCAGCCCCATTGGAAAATCTTGAGGTGTTGCTTGCTTTCATTTGGAAAATTTGTACACATTATGCTTTTTTTAGTCACATAATTCAATTTGCTTTCAATTGGAAATTTGTATACATTATGCTTTTTAGTCATATATTCATCATAATTCAATTGACAAATTTCAAGATTGTTAAGTTATAATGTATTTGAGTTGTTTATAATTTTAAGAAAATTAATATAATTTTTTTTTTTGAGTGTGTATGACATTTTAAAGATTTTTTTTTGATGATAAGATCATGATTAATGAAATTAATTAGCAAAAATGAAAAATTATTATTTTCAATGAATTATTATTTTATTTTATTTTATTTTTATCCATTGTCATCGGACCACCGACGGTAGGCTATTAGAAAATTTGTTACATTGAAATAGGAGAGATTATTCAGTACTCCCGGAATATAGACACGTGGTGCTCCATAAAATTTTGATTGGTGGAGAGGCGTAAAGGCCCACAATTTATGCTGGAGATGGAGGAACAATATGGGGTTAAGTAATTAGTGATTGGCTTGGAGTATGGCCACGTGATACTCCGAAAATATTGAATAATTTTCCTTGAAATAGTCACCAGCGAGTGGAGCCAACCACTTATAATGATGGTAATATGAATAAATAAGTAGATTATGTGAATAAATATGTGACACGTAAACAAATAGGGATGACATGTGGACAGATATGTAACATAGACAAGTAAGGGTTGTTTTGGGAAGTTGGTAAAAAGTTGACTTTTGGCTTTTTACCAAGCTTTTTGACTTTTTTGGAAGTGATTTGGGAAGTTGGTAAAAAGCTGACTTTTTGCTTTTTAGTTTAATATTTAGTTATGGTGTCAAATCAAATTAAAATGACCAAAATACTTTTATCCAACATAAGAGATTTATTTTTTTATTTTTTTTTCATATGCCCTAATTTGTAATTTTACGGCTGCGTTTTTGGCACTTGCCAAATGACTGTTCCCAAAATGGCACTAAGTGAACAGTAAACAAATATGTAAGGATATGGCTTTGTTTGTTTTAGTTTTTGAAATGAATTTTGAGTTGTAATTTGAAAAATAAGTTTTTTACATGAGTTTTGAAAACAGAAAATTTATTTGTTTATGAGTTTTGATACGAGTTTTGAAATTAATTTTTGAGTTGTATATTTTGAAAACTTATAACCAAATAAGTTTTAAAACTAATTTTTTATTTAATTTATTTTCTTGAAATTTTTTAATTTTTGTAAAAAATATTTATTTATTTATTGATTTTTATTTTTTGAAAAAAATACTTCTTTATGTTTTAAAATTATTTTAAAAAAATTTAGACAAAAGTTATTTTTAAAAAAACGAAATTTTTTAAATTTTTTTAAAAATATTTTAAATATTTAAAAAAATTATTATTATGTGTATTTTAAATATATTTTTTTATTTTAAATATTTTTATTTTTTAAAATATTTAAATTTTTTTGAATCATCCATATATATCTAAATCATAACAAATTATTTGGCTAATACTTAAAAAAATAACAAAATATTATTTTCAAAAAAATGAAAAAGATAAAAAAAATATTATTTTTCAAAAATAAAAATAACAAATATATATTTTTTGAAAAAAATAAAAAATAATTTTAAAGAACAAAATAAAAAAATAATTTTTTTAATTAAAAAATAGAGTTTTAAAAACTTATTTAGTTATGAGTTTTTTTTAAATAAATTTTTGAAAAGAGTTTTGAAAATTTTGTTTGGTTATGAATTTTGAAAATAGTTTTTTTTAATTTTCTGATACAAGTCATGATTTAAAACAAAACCGCGCTACATAGTTTTTGAAATTGTTATTGTTCTTTTTGGCTTCTAAATAATAGCTGGACTCATTTAAGGTTTTAATTCATATAACATTTAGCATTTTTTGTCAACAATTCATTAGTCACATAGATTAAAAAATGATGTTGCCATCTATTTTATTCTAAAATATATATTTATTTTTATATTTTCACACCATATACATTATACTAAAAAATTGTGGAACTTGCTATATTTACTCTAATTTCAAGGAGGTCAGTGTCATTTATCTTAAATTTTTTTATTGTAGAAGTATGAGTTAAAGTAGCAGGTAAAATTTATGCCTACAACTTGATAAAAATAAAAGTTCAGAAGGGATATTTTTAACTTGTACTTTTAAACTATTGATTTTTAATTTATAATAAGTTTCATTACAAAACAAAAGTGTCTATATGTATTACCAGTATTTTTGTCTTTGTATAAGGCTTTGTTGAAAAAAAAAAAAAAAAAGGGGAATGAATGAATGAAAGAAATGAAAAAAACATAGTTTTATTTTTCATTTACTTTTTTTTGGTCACATATATATATATATATATATATATATATATATTTTTACATTTACAATTCAAACACAGTCAAAATTAAAATTTATGAGAAAAAATTACTTTTAAATGAAAATAACTCAAAATTATTACATACTTATAAGTCGGAATAAGTGAGAGTTGTATTACATGCTAAATTTCTATAAAAATATAATTATTTTATGTTATTCTAATATAAATGCATTTTTATTTTTGGCAGCAGGTTGTCTCTGCTCCACTTGGTAGATTTGACCGTACTGTTCAGCTTCGTAAAGCTCACCATGGTCACCATGGTCCTGCCTCAACAATCTAACTTGTTTATTTTTTTATACCAAATCATGTAGATTATCCATGAAAATTTTTAAGTTGATTTGATAATCATAGCTATGTTATTTTATAATATTTATTTGCAAGAAAAATGAACGATAAATATTATTTGAAGATTAGACAATTCATTTTTTAGTAGACAAATGCAATAAACTAACGTGGTTACGATTATCGGATTAACTTGATTTTTTTCATAACGTTTTTGCAAAGATGAACAGTTTGAATTATCGATACAGAACTCGTGGTAGACTCCACAGGCCCAAACAGTACTATTCAATCCACTTTGCGGACTATAGATAAGCTAAACCCTTTATGATTTTCTTTTTTTAGGGATGTTTTGGTAGAGCCTTGAAGATCCCCATTTTTCTTTCTCATTCATTGCATATAAAATAATTTATAAATACTGTTTTTTCTTTCATTTCATAATTTGCATGTGTATATATACTATGGAAAATGATATTCATATATAAAATTTATACATAAAATATTACAAGAATGATTGCTATATTTGTGAATATTTTGTTTTAAAGTGAATAACTTACATTGAGCCACATTATTATATGTAAAAATTATGTATAAATTTTTTGTGTGTATATAATTACTCATATACTATTTATTACTCTTATTTATCATAATACAATGCCAAACTTTGATACATTACAATAAATAAAGGGAGAAGAAAAAGGGAGATTTATTAGAAAATCTTTTTGTAAATATTTGTATATTAATTAGTCTATAACATATTTTTGTATTATAATAAATCCCATTATTTAGACATTTGATCCACCAAATCCTAACTCTTATATTTAAGGTATTTTAATGGATAATTTTATCTTTACAAATTTTTTTTGAACACTTAACAACTTAGTGATGTGAATATTTATATTTTACAGTGTAAATTTATATTTTACAGTGTAAATATTCACATTGATAATGTGAATATTTATATCACGAAACATTCACATTGTCAATATGAATATTATCATTAACGATATTTTGGTAATTATGTCACCCAGAGGACTTATTAAAATATGAAAATAACTTGAATTAAGTGAATTATAAGTAGATAAAGAGAGATTTATGAATAAATGCCACAAAGGAGAATGTCTTTTATTTGTATATCAATTAGAAAAAATAATAATTGAAAAATAATTCTTTTTCAATACTGATACAGACGGATGGTTTTTATTCCATCACCCACTTAGCATCTTTCACTTTCTGAAAATGCGTTATATTTTCAAAGTATTTGATTGTTTGGTTGTTTGTTTGTTGGGTTATTTACGTGAAAGCCTCTAAATTATCGAAAAATGTCATTTTTGTCTCTTAAATTATAAAAAAATATAAATAAATTCCTTAAACTATTAAGAAGTATCATTTTGATCTTATAAATTATAAAAACATATAAATAGATCCCTCAAACTATAAAAATGTATCAATTGAAATTCCTAATAGAAGGAGTGAATAGTTTAGAGGGTCTATTTGTATACTTTCATAATTTAAAAGGTAAAGCAATACTTCTTAATAGTTTAGAAAATCTATTTATATACTTTTATAATTTAAGAGGTTAAAATAATATTTTTCAATGGTTCAGGAGATTTCATATATATATATTATATATTTCCTTTCTTTCTTCATCTATTGATTTAAAACCACTAACTAACATATTATAACATTCACATTAGTTAACATCCAAATGGCTCAAACCACTAACTAACACTACTATATCCTCAATAACCATAATAATGTCAACAAACAAGGGCTATTTCATGTGTACAAAACACATGTTAAAACAAACATCACAATGACAAAATGCGGTTAACAAAAATCACAATGTTATACAACACAATCATTATTCGGCAACACAAAGTTACACCGATTTGCAAAATGACATCTACACATATAGAACCCACAACAAAACAATGACCACACCATCAAAACCCCAATGTACTCCAAACCGACATTACCATTCACATACAACAACAATATGATGAGAACTTATAATATTATCGACCCAACATTAAATATAAAAATAGATAACGATGTCGACAACACAATCAAAATATTTATCAAAGAAGTAAAATGACAACATCGAAACATATACCTGCCGCCGCCGCCGCCAATGCAATAAGGAATGTACCCACACCGATTATATGTCGGTAACGTCAACCCAATGATAGAATGATGCAGTTCTCGATCCTAATCGTTGTATTGATAGAAATGATGTATTTCTAGGGTTTAGGGGAAACCAAACGTCAAAATTGACAACATAAAGATAGGGTTTAACATTGCCAAAATCAAATAAACAACAAACAAAGCAATCTATGTAACACCCGAATTTTTAATTTAATATCGTGATTAGATCAATTACTCATGAATAGAATATATATGTAATAATAATAATTAATGTTATGGTTGCAGGTGATAAAATGTAATCTAATTAGATTATTAAGACCTTAGGCCTAATGCGAATTAAATCAAAGGTAAAAAAAAAAAAAAAAAACACAAACAAACAAACATGGTGATTTATTACTATCCTAATATATAGGATGGTAACTAAGTAAGTACCAACTTAGGCCACAGAATAGCCACGTGAAGAAGAGAGAATGCCACCTGTTACGCAAGTGGCCAAATTTAAAGCAACCCACTTGGTATGAACCCATGCAATCACACCTATAAATAGGAGCAACTATAGAGGAAAATACAAATCTAAGGAGTAGCGTGAGAATAACGAGACAATCATAAGAAAGTAAAGGCTAAAGAGTTGATATTAAGGTGAGTTATATTATACCTTGAGTCACTATAATATATTTTACGTATGTTTTGAGTTATCACAAATTTATTTTACGTAATTGTGTTTTAATTATGTTATTTATTTTATGAACCTTATTTTATATAATAAGGAAAACCCATAGATATAACTGTTTATTAAAATGTGTTTTGAGTAATTATTTTATAAATACTACCACGGAGGTCCTATGCATTGGGGACTTAAATAACCATTGGCCCCTATTTTGCCGCTTTGTGGTCCTCTATTTGTCATGAATCTATTGACCCCTATTCTGATTGTCACTCCAGTGACCCTTATTCTATTCAGTTATGTACCGTAATTATAGTTATTTACGTAATTTTTATTTCAGTTTCTGCCACTTAAATAATTTATTTATGCAACTTAAATTATATTAATGTTTTAGCTTAAATAACTATCCGTGACTATTTTGTGCCCCTATACTCACAGTATAATATTTCTCACTCTGCTATGTGCTTATAGTTGTTACCCCTTTCAGGTGACGAGACTTAGCATGATCAAGATGGGGGATAAACCACAATTTTTATTTTTTTTTATCTGTATTTCTAATTGGATACCTGGAATAAAATAAAAGCCCAAATGACTATGTTTGTTTCCTTTTAATAAACATTTGGTACCCAATTATTTTATTTTAATTTATTTAATTTATCCGCTTGCGCTACGACTACAAAATTATTAGAATTATTTTATTTTTATCTTGTTGCGATGCCGAGCCTTTGGGTACCGAGTTTGGGTCGTGACAAAAGTGGTATCAAAGCAATGGTTTCTTTTCTCTAAATAAAATTAGTATATGTTGTTAAATTTTTCTTTACAATTACACATTATTTAAATTGAAAATTATTTCAAACAAAAAAAAAAAAAAACCAAAACTCTGAGTGTCTATTAATAAAAATATATATCTATTGTCATAAAATAAAAATAAATAAATACTATATTTTGTCCAACATCATAATTGTTTAATTATATATATATATATATATTGTCATAATATAAAATAAATAAATAAAATATTGTGTCCAACATGATTTAAATAAATATTGGGTAGGCTAAGTTTTTCTGTGTTGTAGGACATGGCACACTAGGAAGAATTGATTTGGTTCGAGCCTTAGGGAGCACATCTGGCCCCTAACTTATTGGAGGGATGGAGGGACTCAGAAAGCATTATCGGACAGACCCATCCGATTTTGGCCAACTCATGGGTAGGCCAGTATATTTTCAGGCCGACCCTGACGAGAACTACTTGTTTTGGAGACTTAGCCGGGCTAGCATATAGCGACCCCGGTCTTTTCCCATTTGATTAGTGTTTCCGGACTTAAGTTCCGTAGATTCCATTATCATATTGTTGTTGTTGTTGTCTTGTAATTCTTCAGTTGTGAGTTGTGGAATATGTTGGGCAGGTTAATTGCAGGTTAGTTGGGTTTAAAAACCAATAGTTGATGTTCAGTTTTTGGCTTGGTCGCTCGAGCGAGCTTATCTTCGCTCGAGCGAGGCCTTTGTTTTTGGTCCGTCGCTCGAGCGAGCATTTCTTGGCTCGAGCGAGGATTGCGTCCAGTGCTAGACCTGAGAGCAGTGTTAGCTGGCTCGAGCGAGTTTCTCTTCGCTCGAGCGAACTGTTAGTTCTTCGCTCGAGCGAGCCTTTCTTGGCTCGAGCGAGGATTTTCTGTGTCTGGTCTTCGCTCGAGCGACCAGGTCTTCGCTCGAGCGAGCCTATCAGGTATAAATACGCAGCAGCGTATTTTAAAACAGTTTTTCAGCCCCCTTTGATCCAAAAACCCTAATTTCCGAATTCTCTCTTTCCCTAAACACCTCTCTCGCTAGGTTTGATCTAGTTAGGGTGGGTTTTTGCCCTAGTTGCTTTACAAATAAGATAGAGGGGAGTGAGGGCTTCCATTTTAATCTGAGAAATTCGTGGTTTGGAGCATTTTGAAGTTGGGCATCTCCTTCTTCTTCTTTCTGAGTTATATATTCGAGGTAGGGATTTCCTACTCCATTTATACGCTTTAAATCATAAGTGTTAGTATTTTGGTATGTGGGGGGTAGTTTGGTAATTTTGGTATGTGGGGGGTAGTTTGGTAATTTTGGAAGAAACCTTAGGGTTTGGTTTAGATTAATTTGTATAATTAATTTAAAGGAATAATGTTGAATTTGGTTATTTCATAGAATTGAGAATGTTAAATTTACATTCATTGTTATATTTATTTCTTGTTTAGAAATAACTGTTTTGGGCTATCGGTGGAGGATAGCCATTGATTGTTGTAGACCTTGCATGCGGCTTAGGTATAACTGAAATTATGTCACCTATGTTGACTGTTGAATTAATACAGAACATTACTTGTATTGATTATGTGTTGTATATGGCAATTGTGTGTTTCATTGCATATGCATTTTTATTTGGAGGAGATAGGGGATGAACTCCACGGTTTAGGGGATGATAGGGGATGGACTCTAAACCGGATTTATTGGGAGGAGATAGGGGATGGACTCCAGTAGCATCACTCTTATGTGTGCTTATTGTTTAATAGAAATATTTCTATTTATTGTGAATATGATACATCACTAAAATGTGTATCAGTTGGGAAGTATGGAAGTGAATTGATTGTGAATGATACAATACCACTATGTGTATTTGTTATGATTAGGTCTAACCTGAATTGTTATTCCTGTTGAATTGGAAGTAATGGTAATAAAAGATGAAACCCTGTTGAGTTATTTGGCCAGGTTCTGAGCCATAAGTGGAAAGTAAAATGTGCCATAGACAATGTGTCATAGGCAGTGTAGACATTCGTGTCATGAATATTGTAACTTGATTATAGTGTGTTAACCATGTATCAGATGCTAATGCTTTAGTTATTGCTTATGCTTGGTTTAGTATTTCTCTACTGGGCTGTGGCTCACCCTATATGGGAACTTTATTTTCAGGTTCAGGTGGTTCACTCCCTCCAAGGACTTAGCTTGTGAGGAATTGAATTTGAAGACTTGTTTTATTTGTTATTTGTTTTATTTGAACATTGTAATCCTTCAAGCCTAGGGCTTTATCTGTTTTGAGTTAGAACTCAGTAAATTGTATCCAAGTGTTGGCTTGGCAAGATGTAAGCCGTAGGGCATTTATTATGGTATTTTATTTCGTAAGACTCTGATGATTGATGTAATAAATAATGTCTTCTTTTAATAATGCGTGTTTTGTTTTATATTCAATGGGTTGAATTTTGAGGGCGTTACATAGCACCCAAGAGAGATACATTGGGTCGACATACGTCGTCGGATTGGTACATCCGCATTTCTTGGTTGCTCCCTTACCCCCAGGCTTTGTCGAAGGAAAGGGAATATATACCTTAGCAACTACATTCGCACTACTACACCTCATCCACAGCACATTATCTAGACCCCAGTGTGGACTACACTAACAGTACCACATACTTAGAGATACTTGTGCAGGTCACTGGGCGACAGTTTTGAGGATATGACCCCAGTGTACTGGTTTACATGGTCCAGGTAGTTTGGCACTGTTTTGAGATTGAGCTTAGTGGATGGGAGTTTGAGTCCCTCGTGCAACAAGAGTTCCCATCGCTATTCCACAGCCCAGTCTTCCAGAGCCGGTTTTCGTGGGGCTCAATGACCTATTCTAGGAGCATGATCGAGAGATATCGTGATCTTTTTTTTTTGGAGCTGACAATAATTAGTCTAATCCTTCTGTTTTTGTATTAATAGGATTAGACACTAACTCTTGACGGTATTTTAAGTACGTTGTACTAATATGTCTTATTTTGTATAAGTAAAAATGATATATGTACTATTATAGTATCTTGTGAATCATAGATAAGATATCGTGATATGTACTGTTATAGTATCTTGTGAATCATAAATAATTAAATGTATACTAAGTGGTTCAAAAAAAAAAAGGGAGTTCACTAATCATTTTCACCTTATAGTAATGGCTAATGATGGAAATGGAATTGGATCATCGGTTAGTGGTACTGATCTAATGGAGCAAATCATGGAAAGAGTAGTTACTAGTTTTCTGCGAACTTTACAAACCAACATTAATAACGGATTGCCTGAACGACGGAAGAGCCAACTACTATAAAATAGTTCCAGGACTTAAAACCTACCATATTCATTGGCAGTACAAACCCACTGGTGGCAGAAGCTTGGGTCAGAGATATGGAGAAAATTTTCCACCGAAAGGCAGAAGGTGACTTTCACCACATTCACTTTCAAAGACGATGCACAAGAATAGTGGCTACTTACCCTGGAGAAATAAGATATTGTGACTTGGGCCAGATTCTTGGAGGTATTCTATGAAAAATACTTTCCAGATTCGCTGTAGGAACAAAAGGCGTCGGAATTCATACATCTAAGGCAAGGAACCATGACAGTGGTTGAATACGAAAGCAAGTTCACACAACTGGCTCGATTTGCGACATATGCCATCCCCACCGAAGCTCGAAAAGTAAGGAAATTTGAAGCAGGATTGGATGCTGAGATTAAGGATAGGCTGGATGTTTTGAAACCACCAACCTATGCGGCAGTGGTAGATTGAGCATACATTGCGGAAAAAAGGGATTACGGTCTTGTGCTCCGGGAAACCAAGCTAAAGGAAGCGATTTTGGGAAAAAGATAACAGAAGACCTGGTGTCGCGGTTCCCAAAAGGATAAATACGGGCACAACCAGTTCAAGCAATCAAGGTCCTACGAATCCCAGAGGTGGCGCCATTCCAACTTGGTCTACCTGTGGAAGGACTCATTAGGGACAATGTCGTTGAGACACGGGACCATGCTTTAGATGCAGCCAAGTTGGCCACTTGCTGAGAGATTGTCCCAAGCTTACCAATCCTACAGCCAGCCCCTCTGAACTAGTTCGAAAACCCACGGTACTTGGAGGAGTGAGGAAGGACCAAAAACGCCAAGGAAGAGCCTTTGCCCTGGTACCTGGAAACCTGGAAGTTACTGAGAATGTTATGTTAGGTACACTTTTTGTTTGTGGTCACTTAGCCTATGTTCTCTTTGACACTGGTTCAATCATTCTTTTTTTACACTACACTTTGCTACCAAGTTGGCATCAACACCCAAACCCTTAGGATACGTACTATCTGTGTCTTTTCCTTTGGAAACTCCGCCCTTAGTGCTGATGTGCACAAATCTTGTACTGTATCCTTAAAAGGGGAAACTTTACATGTAGACTTGATTCGCCTCTGCATTAGTACCTTTGACGTGATCTTAGGAATGTATTGGTTAGCTGCCAACTATGCCTCTTTTGATTGTGAAGCCAAAAAGGTATTCTTCTGGTCACCAAACCAACTCGAGCTTGTCTTCGAAGGAATTGAAGTCTCTCCCCCTCCATGTATTATATTCTTCATGACTGCCCAATGACTTCTAAGAAAGGGTTGTTGTAGTTACATTTCTTACGTGATCAATACTCAACAAGAGGCCACCACACTTGATGTAATCCCTGGGTTTGATAATTCCCCAGATGTATTTCCTGAAGACCTACTTGGCACCCCGGTTGACCAAGAAATTGAATTCACCATTGAAACCCAACCTGGTACACAATCAATCTCAAAAGCTCTTTACCGCATGTCCATGACAGAATTGAAAGAGTTAAAGACTCAACTCCAGGAACTATTGGACAAAGGTTTCAATCGACCTAGTATCATCTTGGGGAGCTTCAGTACTATTCGTAAAGAAAAAGGATGGCACGATGAGCTTATGCATCGATTACCAGAGCTAAACAAAGTCACCATAAAAAATTGATACCCTCTGCCACGAATTGACGACTTGTTCGATCAACTGCAAGGCGCTGAAGTATTCTCAAAAATTGACTTGCGTTTTGGCTACCACTAAAAGTCAAAACGGAAAGCATTGAAAAGACTGCCTTAAAAAGTTGTTACGAGTACTATGAGTTTCTCGTCATGCCATTTGGCGTCACAAATACTCCAGCGGCCTTCATGGACCTCATGAATCGAGTATTCAAACCCTATCTTGGCGAATTCATCATTGTCTTCATTGACAACATTCTCATATACTCAAAATCACCAGAAGATCATGAACACCACTTGCAAAGAGTTCTACAGACACTACGTGATCACAAACTCTATGCTAAGTTAAAGAAATGCGAATTTTGGATCACCAGTGTACACTTTCTCAATCATGTCATCAACAAAAACGGTATCTCAGTTGACCCTTAAAAGGTTGCAGCGATCGTGGATTGGCCACGACCTACTAACGTGTCCGAGATTCGAAGCTTCTTAGGTCTAGTCGGCTATTACCGGTGCTTCGTGCAAGATTTCTCAAAGATAGCATCACCTTCATCCAGCTAACTCAGAAGAACACACCTTTTGAATGGAAAGCAGGATCGTTGCTTCCAAGAATTGAAGAATAGACTCGTGACGGCTCCTATACTAGCACTCCCTGCGGAAATAGAAGGGTTCATAATCTATAGCGATGCCTCATATAATGGTTTGGGTTACGTTCTTATGTAAAATGGGAAGGTCATTGCATATGCTCATGTCAACTAAAGACCTACGAGAAGAACTACTCACCCGCGATCTGGAACTAGTCGTAGTAATCTTTGCTTTCAAAATTTGGCGTCATTATCTCTACGGAGTAACCTGCGAAATTTACACAGATCACAAGAGCCTCAAATATCTGTTTACACAGAAGGAACTGAATATGAGGCAACGACGGTGGCTAGAATTTATGAAAGACTATGATATAGAGATCCATCACCATCCAGGCAAAGCTAACGTAGACGCATTGAGTTAAAAGACGACCAGAAGTTTGGCATGTACCCTTGTTCCTCAAGATCAATGGGTTGCTTGCCAACATAATCGTGGAACCCGAGTTAATTGAAGAAATTAAAGCCCGCCAATGTGAAGATAAACTGTTAAAGAAAAAGTACGAGGAGCAAGGAAACACGCTCGATCCTAACTTCACGATAAACAATGGGATGCTAAAATTTCAGAATCGAATTTGCGTACTGGACCTTCCAAAACTCAAGAAAAAGATATTGGTAGAAGCTTATAGCTCGAGGTTTGCAATCTACCCTGGCAATACGAAGATGTATCACGATCTAAAGGAACGTTTCTGGTGGACAGGAATGAAGAAAGACATAGCAAGCCACGTCTCCAAATGCCTGCATTGTCAACAGGTTAAAACAGAACATCAGAGACATGCAGGATTATTGCAACCACTCTCTATTCTTGAATGGAAATTAGAGCACATTACTATGAACTTCGTGGTCGGACTATCGCAATCAGTCTCGAAGAATGATGTAATATGAGTTATCGTGGATTGATTGACGAAGTCGGCGCATGTTCTACCAATTAGAAACATGTAATCCCTTTCTAAGTTCGCCACTCTATATATTAAGGAAATCATTCGTTTGCACGGCACCCCAGTTTCAATCGTATCCGATTGAGACCCCCGCTTTGTGTCACACTTTTGGAACAAATTGCAAGAAGTTTTGGGAACCACTCTGAAGTTTAGCACGGCTTATCACCTGCAAACTGATGGGCAATCTGAAAGGACGATCCAGACTTTGGAAGATATGTTATGTTTGTGTGTACTGGACCTCAAAGGTAATTGGGATGATCACCTACCTTTGGTGGAGTTTGCCTATAATAACAGCTACCATGCAAGCATTAGAATGGCACCGTACGAGGCACTGTATGGAAGGAGATGTCGATCACCTCTGTGTTGGATGGAAGTCGGAGACACGAAATTATTAGGCCCCGAAATCGTGCAAATCACAAGTGATAAGATTCAGCTAATTCAACAGCGAATTTGCACTACTCAGAGTTGCTAGAAAAGCTAAGAAGACGGGACTTAGAATTTCAAATAGGAGATCATGTGTTTTTAAAGATCTCACCCACAAGAGGGGTTATCCAATTTGGAAAACGAGGAAAGTTAAGCCCACGTTACATCGAGCCATTCGAGATACTAGAAAGGATTAGTTCTGTGACATATCGCCTTGCGCTTCCACCTGACCTGTCCAATGTCTACAATGTATTTCACGTTTTGATGCTTCGTTAATATCTTCGAGATCTAGAGCATGTTATCGATTATAAGAACCTGGAAGTTCAAGAAGACCTCTCTTATGAAGAGCAACCTATACAGATTCTCGATCGCCATGATCAAGTTCTTCGAAACAAGACTATACCTCTTGTGAAAGTCTTATGGAGAAACCACCATGTTGAAGAAGCAATATGGGAAATCGAAAGTCAAATGCGGACCAAGTATCCACACCTCTTCGAAAACCAAGGTACGTCAAGTTTGGGGACAAACTTCTTTAAGGAGAGGAGAAATGTGACACTCAAATTTTTTATTCAATACCGTGATTAGATTAATTACTCATTAATAGAATATATATATATATATAATAATAATTAATATTATGATTGTAGGTGATAAAATGTAATCTAATTAGATTATTAAGACCTTGGGCCTAATGCGAATTAAATCAAAGGTGAAAAAAAAAAGAAAAAGAAGAAGAAGAACAAATGTGGTGATTTATCACCATCTTAATATATAGGATGGTAACTAAGTAAGTACCAACTTAGGCCACGTAATAGCCACGTGAAGGAAGAGAGAATGCCACCTGTTACACAGGTGGCCAAATTTAAGCAACCCACTTGGTATGAACCCATGCAATCACGCCTATAAATAGAAGCAACTATAGAGGAAATTACAAATCTAAGGAGTAGCGTGAGAATAACGAGACAATCATAAGAAAGTAAAGGCTAAGAGTTGATATTAAGGTGAGCTATCTTATACCTTGAGTCACCATAATATAATTTACGTATGTTTTGAGTTACCACAAATTTATTTTACGTAATTGTGTTTTAATTATATTATTTATTTTATGAACCTTATTTTCTATAATAAGGAAAATCCATAAATATAACTGCTTATTAAAATGTGTTTTGAGTAATTATTCTATAAGTACTACCATGGAGATCCCATGCCTTAGGGATTTAAATAACTATTGGCCTCTGTTTGGCTACTTTGTGGTTCTCTGTTTGTCATGGATCCATTTACCCCTATTCTGATTGTCACTCCAGCGACCCCTATTCTATTATGTTATGTACCGTAATTATAGTTATTTACGTAATTTTTATTTTAGTTTTTGCCACTTAAATAATTTATTTATGCAACTTAAATTATGTTAATGTTTTAGCTTAAATAACTATTTATGGCTATTTTGTGCCCCTATACTCACAGTATAATATTTCTCACTCTTCTATGTGTTTATAACTGTTACCCCTTTCAGGTGACGAGACTTAGCAGGATCAAGATGGGAGATAAACCACAGTGTTTTTTTGTACTATCTGTATTTCTAATTAGATACCTGGAATAAAATAAAAGCCCAAATGATTATGTTTGTTTCTTTTTGATAAACATTTGGTACCCAATTATTTTATTTTAATTTATTTAATTTATCCGCTTGCGCTAAGACTACAAAATTATTAGAATTATTTTATTTTTATCTTGTTGCGACGCCGAGCCTTTGGATACCGGGTTTGGGTTGTGACAATCTATACCAATTAATATCGGGAATCTACAATGTTTCCATCTTCGTCTCTTCCGTTTTGATTGGGATGGAGAGAAAACAGAAAAAGACTATAGTAAGCTTTTTGGACACAAACGTAATTTTCACATCACCGAATCCCTAATTTATCCATAACATTTGGGATAACATGCTCTAACACCATATACAAAAACGTCATGACTACTCAAATGGGATTTATCAGTGCATAAAATAAAAAGTAGGACTAAATGGTTCAAAAGTTTAAGAAAATTAACACAAATTATTTTTTGTGTGTGTATGACATTAAATTTAAAGATTTTTTTGTTTTTGTTTTAGTAATAAGATCATAATTAATAAAATTATTTAGTAAAAATGATAAATTATTATTTTGAATGAATTTTTTTCGCTTTATTTTTACCCATTGTCATCGGACCATCGCCAGTGGTAGGCTATTAGAAAATTTGTTGACATTGAAATAGACACTCGCAAGTGGAGCCAACCACTGATGCTGGTGGTAATATAAATAAATAAGTAGATTATGTGAATAAATATGTGACACGTAAATAAATAAGGATAACACGTGGGCAGATATGTAACATAAACAAGTAAGTGAATAGTAAACAAATATGTAAGAGTATAGCTCTATTTGGTTTAGTTTTTGAAATAAATTTTAAGTTTTGGTTATTGTTTGAAATATAAGTTTTTTAAATGAGTTTTGAAAATAGAATATTTATTTGGTTATGAGTTTTGAAATTAGTTTTTGAGTTGTATATTTTGAAAACTTGTTTGGTTATGAGTTTTGAAATTAATTTTTTTATTTAATTTATTATTTTGAATTTTTTATATTTTTTTATTTTTGTAAAGCAATATTTATTTTTTTATTTTTATTTTTTGAACAAAATATTTTTTATGTTTTTAAATTATTTAAAAAACTTTAGACAAAAATTATTTTTAAAAAAATTAAATATTTTTTAATTTTTTAAAATATTTTAAATATTTAAATATTTTATTATTATGTGTATTTTAAATATATATTCTTATTTTAAATATTTTTTATTTTTTAAAATATTTAATTCTTTAATTTTTTTTTGAATCATTCATATATATCTAAATCATAACAAATTATTTGTCCAATACTTAAAAAAATAACAAAATATTATTTTCAAAAAATTGAAAAAGATAAAAAAAATATTCTTTTTCAAAAATAAAAATAATTTTTTTGAAAAAAATAAAATATAAAAAATAATTTTAAAGAACAAAATAAAAAATAATTTTTTTTGAAATTTTTTAATTAAAAAATAGAGTTTTGAAAACTTGTTTGGTTATAAGTTTTTTTAAATAAGTTTTTGAAAAGAGTTTTGAAAATTTTGTTTGGTTATGAATTTTGAAAATAAATTTTTTATTTTTTGATCCAAATCATGATTTGAAAACAAAACCAAACGCTACATAGTTTTTCAAATTATTATTGTTCTTTTTGGCTTCTAAATAATAGAGTTTGAGACTATTTTTCAAAAATTTTGAAATTTGACTTATGATTAGATTGCCCTACAATTTTTTGGGTAAATTACATTGTCTTTTGGAGAAAATACCCCACAAATTTAATATAATTACATTGGGCTCATTTAAGATTTTAATTCATATAACATTTAGCATTTTTTGTCAACAATTCATTAGTCACATAGATTAAAAAATGATGTTGTCATCTATTTTATTCTAAAATATATATTTATTTTTATATTTTCACACCATATACATTATACTAAAAAATTGTGGAACTTGCTATATTTACTCTAATTTCAAGGAGGTCAGTGTCATTTATCTTAATTTTTTTTATTGTAGAAGTATGAGTTAAACTGTCAGGTAAAATTTATGCTTAAAACTTGATAAAAATAAAAGTTCGGAAGAGATATTTTTAACTTGTACTTTTAAACTATCGATTTTTAATTTATGATAAGTTACATTGCAAAACAAAGTGCCTATGTATTACCATTATTTGTCTTTGTATAAGGACTTGTTGAAAAAAAAAGAAGAAAGAAAAGAATGAATGAATGAAAGAAATGAAAAATACTTAGTTTTATTTTTCATTTACTGTGTTTTTTGGTCACATAATTTTATTTTATTTTTTTAAAATTTACAATTCAAACATAGTCAAAATTAAAACTTATGAGAAAAAATTACTTTTAAACGAAAATAACTCAAAATTATTACATACTTATAAGTCGGAACAAGTGGGAGTTGTATTACATGCTAACTAACTTACATTTTCATAAAAATATAATTATTTTATGTTATTCCAATGTAAATGCATTTTTATTTTTGGCAGCAGGCATTGGACCGTATTGTTCGAACCCGTAAAGCTCACTATGGGTTTCGCCTCAATGATCTGACTTGTTCATTTTTTTATACCAAAACACATAGATTATCCATGAAAATTTTTAAGTCCATTTGATAATCATGGCTATGTTATTTTATAATATTTATTTATAAAAAAATGAATGACAAATATTATTTGAAAACTAGACAATTCAGTTTTTGGGAGACAAATGTAATAAACTAACGTGGTTACGATTATCGGATTAACCTGATTTTTTTTATAAATGATCTACACATTTTTTCATAGATAAACAGTTTCAATTATTGATACGGAACCCATGGTAGACTCTACAGGCCCAAACAGTACTATTCAATCCACTTTGCGGACCACAGATAAGCTAATCCCTTTATGATATTGTTGTTTTTTAGGGATGTTTTGGTAGAGCCTTGAAGATCCCCATTATTTTTTTTTTCTCATTCATTGCATATAAAATAATTTATAAATACTGTTTTTTTCTTTCATTTCATAATTTGCATGTGTATATGTACTATGGAAAATGATATTCATATATAAAATTTATACATAAAATATTACAAGAATGATGTAACAATACTATTTTAATAAATAAATGCTATATTTGTGAATATTTTGTTTTAAAGTGAAGGACTTACATTGAGCCATATTATTATATGTAAAAATCATGTATAAATTTTTTGTGTATATAATTACTCATATACTATTTATTACTCCTATTTATCATAATACAATGCCAAACTTTGATACATTACAATAAATAAAGTGAGAAGAAAAAGAGAGATTTATTAGAAAATCTTTTTATAAATATTTGTATCTCAATTAGTCCATAACATATTATTGTATTCTAATAAATTTTATTATTTGGACATTTGATCTAACAAATCCTAATTCTCATAGTTAAGATATTTTACGGATAATTTTATCTTTACAAATATTTTTTGAAGCTTACCAACTTAGTGATGTGAATATTTATATTTTACAGTGTGAATATTCACATTGATAATGTGAATGTTCGCATCACGGTATATTTACATTGTCAATGTGAATATTATCATTAACAATATTTTGGTAATTATGTCACCCATAAGACTTATTAAAATATAAGAATAGTTTGAATTAAGTGAAATATAAGTAGATGAAGAGATATTTATGAATAAATGGCAAGAAGATTATCTTTTATTTATATATCAATTAGAAAAAATAATAATTGAAAAATAATTCTTTTTCAATACTGAAACAGACGTATGCTTTTTATTCCGTCACCGACTTAGAATCTTTCACTTTCTAAAAATGCCTTTTTATATTTTCAAAGTTTGTTTGATTGTTTGTTTGTTTGTTGGGTTATTTACTTGAAACCCTCTAAATTATCGAAAAATGTCATTTTAGCCTCCTAAATGAAAAAAGAATATAAATAAATTCCTTAAATTATTAAGAAGTATTATTTTGATCTCATAAATTATATAAAACATATAAATAGATCTCTTAAATTATAAAAACGTATCAATTGGAATCCTTAATAGAAGGAGTGAATAGTTTAGAGGATCTATTTATATGCTTTCATAATTTAAGAGGCAAAACAATACTTCTTAATAGTTTAGAAAATTTATTTATATACTTTTATAATTTAAGAGGTCAAAATAATATTTTTTAATAATTCAAGAGATTTCATATAAATATATATATATATATATATATATATATATTTTTCCTCCCTTTCTTCATCTATTTAACTGAGGCCCTGTTTAGTAGAGCTGTGGGAAAGTACTTATAGCTTATGCCTAAACAGCTTATAGCTTATAACTATGAACATAAGCTGATTTCTGACTTATAAATTAAGCATCTCCTGCTACACTCAAAGAATAAGTTGATTTCTGACTTCCAAAAAGCTATAAGCTATAAGTTAAACCAAACACATCAAAATAACTTAAATTAAGCTAAAAGCTGAAATAAGCAACTTTTAAGCTGCACCAAATAGGCACTGAGTTATGATTCAAGAACTTTCAAAGAAATGACAAAAATAATTGTTTTAAAGTCGTATTATGACATCACTTTTTAAAAAATTAATATTTTCCCTATCAAATTGTGTGCACTGTGCCTATATGAAATTCATCTTTAGGATACAATAAAACTAGTATGTAATCCGTGCTCAGCACGGAATTAAAGAAGGAAAAATTATTTATAAATTTCATTAGGAGAAAAGTTGTTTTATTTTCTTAGAAATTTTCTTTTAAATTAATTAGTCTTTTTATTTTGAGTATATTGTATTTTCATGATTTGAGAATTCGGGAGTTTATTTGTGTCACGACCCGCTCTCCGTACCCAAGGATTAAGGATCGTGATGGTTAGCAACTGAAGTTACTTACGGCCAATTCTTGAACAAATTAATAAACGCGAGCGGAAATAATATTTAAGTGAGGGTACCAAAATAATCATTAGAGCTTATATTTTTATTATAAAATTTATTGACCAAAAGGCCGATATTTACATATGAAAATATCATAAAAGTGTTATGTGTGTCTATTCCGCAGTCCCGTGTCTAAGACTTTCCAAAAGCTATTTATGAATTGCATTGTTTCCTGAAAATTGGTAAACAGTTATAAGCACATGGCAGAGTGAGAAATATTTAAGAGTATAAGGGACACAAAATAACCATGAGTAGTTATGTAACTAAAATATTAAGATAACTTAGTCTGAACAAATAATCATTTAAGTAATAAAACTGAGATTATGTAAATAAATAACCATAACCACGGTACCAAACAGAACAGAACAGATGTCACAGGAGTGACAGTCAGAACAAAGGTACGGATTCAATAGGTGGCTCGTACGGATTATAGAGGTGGCTCCCACAATAGTGTAGCACTTATCTCCGCATAACACTTTGCTCCGCACAGAACAGAAGTCAATAAATCTATGACAATAGAGGGCCACAAAGTGACCAAACAAAGGCCAATGGTTATTTAAGTCCCCTAAGGCGTGGGACTTCCGTTGTGGTATTTATAAAACGGAATTGTTTATAAGATTATAGTCAAATATTCTTTAAAATTTAAACAAACATATACATGGGTTTCATTTTAAACAAATAGAGTTCAGAAATTAATCCACGTAACTGAAATATTTATAAAACATAACTTGTATTAATATAACTAATAAAATACAACTTATATAAAATAAATTATGGTAAGTCAAAACATACGTAAAATATATTATGGTAATTCAACTTATAATATAACTCACCTTAATATTGACCCTTAGCCTTACTCCACTATCACAACCTTCCTACTATAAGTTCCTACTACCAACAACTTACGTGCCTCTCACTCTCTCTTTTTTTCCTTTTCTTTTCCACAGAGTTGATCAACTCCTCCCTTAGTCTTACTCCATTATCACAACCTTCCTACTATAAGTTCCTACTACCAACAACTTACTGCCTCTCCCTCTCTCTTTTTTTCCTTTTCTTTGCCACAGAGTTGATCAACTCCTCCCTATAATAGGGAGATAAAAACATCATCCGGCCAACACGTGGCCAGCTCGAAGATTTGCTCATAACTCACCAGGATTTATACTTATCTTAATAAATATTTAAGATAATTACACTTTGGCCCAATTTTCTAATATAACTATATAAATAAATTAATCGCTAATTAAATTACACTCTATCGTATACCAATAGAAAATTAATTATTTATTTATTTTACTGCCACACCCATTATTATTATTATTATTATTATTATTATTATTATTATTATTATTAATTTGCTCTTACTTTTATATTTATTTATTTACTATCTTTAACTTTAATTTGGCCAAACTAGTATTATAATTTCATATTTTTGTTAATTTGGCCCCAAATAATAATCCCTAATTAATCCTATATTTGATAATAATCCAATGCCAAATTAGATTCTGTATTTATTATTATTTATTTAATAATATATTATCACATACAACCATAATACCAATATAAAATTTAAGGGACAACTTAAATTTTCGGGTTGCTACAATTTGTTTGCCACTGTGTGTAATTTTGTTTAGATTTTTTTCATGATATTGAGTGTGCATTTGTAAGGTAGGTTTTTACATTTATATTTTTTTTGTAAGGATTTAGTGGAGTGATTTGTGATTGAATAATGTTACCCCATTTGTGGTGTTACTAGTGTGGTAAATTAGGTTAACATCCAAATGACTCAAACCACTAACTAACACTACTATATTCCTAATAATCATAACAATGTCAACAAACAAGGGTCATTTCACGTGTACAAAACACATGTTAATACAAATATCACAATGACAAAATGCAGTTAACAAAAACCACAACGTTATACAACACAATCATTATTCAGCAACACAAAGTTACACCAACATGCCAAATGACATCTACACATACAGAACCTACAACAGAACAATGACCACACTACCAAAACCCCAATGTACTTCAAACCCACATTACCATTCACATACAACAACAACAATACGATGCGAATCTATAACATTATCGACCCAACATTAAATATAAAAATAGACAACGATATCGACAACATAATCAAAATATTTATCAAAGAAGTAAAATGACAACATTAAAACATATACCTACCACCACCGCTGACGCAATAAGGAGTGTACACACACCAGTTATATGCCAGTAACGTCAGCCCAATGATAAAATGATGTAGTTTTCGATCCTAATCACTGTATTGATAGCAATGGTGTATTTCTAGGGTTTGGAGGAAACCAAATGTCAAAATTGACAACATAAAGATTGGGTTTAACGTTGCCAAAATCGAATAAACAACAAACAAAGCAATCTATACCCATTAATATCGGGAATCTACAATGTTTCCATCTTCGTCTCTTCCGTTTTGATTGGAATGGAGAGAAAACAGAAAAAGACTATAGTAAGCTTTTTGGGCACAAACGTAATGTCCACATCATCGAATCCCTAATTTACCCATAACATTTGGGACAATATACTCTAACACCATATACAATAACGTCATTACTACTCGAATGAGACTTATCAATGCATAAATAAAAAGTAGGACTAAATGGTTTAAAAGTTTATGATTTGAGATTTATTGGTGATTTACCCTTCAAAAAATGATAAATTTATTTTAATAAAAAAGCTTAAGTAAGTTTTAATTTTTTTTTAACAAAAAGAGTGTTTGAAATTAGTTTTTTAAGTGATTTTTTTTGACTTTTTTAAAAGATTAAAAAAGGGTAATGAATTTAGGAATCAGTTTTTTAATTGAATGGAAAAATGCAAATAAGTGATGTCATATTTTTATTTTTTTACTTAAATTTTTTGTTTTCTCATTCTAAAGGTGTAAACACCTGTGCACTCACTCACAAGAATTGTTTGGTCTTGTTAAACTGGTACAAAGATTTCCAAATTTATTTTTTTATTTTATTTTTGTTTTTTGTACGTGTCAAACACATTTTAACACTTCTGAATTTCTTGATTTTTTAATCAAAAAGATAACATCTCAAACATGGCATGAGTTATACAATATTTATTTATTTATTTATTTTTGTTGCTATTAATGTTTTTTTCCTAAGTATTATATAACAAATAGATATATAATAATTCAATTGTTTTAGAGTGTCATATAATAATTCAATTGATAAAGCTAAAATAAATGAATTTTCTAAAATTACAAAAATTACACATTTGGGCAATTCGCACTATAGAAATTTTGAATTTTCCCTCATTTTGGAACAAATCCCACATTACAAACAAAAACGTAACACTCTAATGTAACACTAGAATGTAATGTAGCACACTAAAAAACTCATTGGTGTATTTTTCTCAAACGTAACAACGCAACACTTAAAAAAACTCTTTAGTGTACTTTTTCCAAATGTAACACTCCAATATAACACAAACGTAACACTCCAATATAACATACTTCAATCAACGTAGCACTCCAATCAATGTAATCTCAAAAGTAACACTCTAATGTAACACACAAAAGTATAAAAACTCTTTAGTGTATTTTTTCCAAACGTAACACTCACAATTTGAAATTATACATTTATCCAAAACTTACTAAGAAATTTTTGTACTCATTTTGGAATGGTTTGAAGAATTCCACATCATTTTAGAATGATTTAAAGAATCCCACATCTTTTTTTTTTTGGAGTCTTACCTTTGAGAAAATTACACTAAGAAATTTTTTGCGTGTTACACTAAGAAGTTTTTTTTTAGAGTGTTATATTGAAGTGTTACGTTTTGAAAAAGTACCTTAAGGAGTTCTTTTGTGTGTTATATTAAAGTGTTTCGTGAATGAGTTTTTTTAGAGTGTTATATTATAGTGTTATGTTTAGGAAAGTACATTAAGGATTTTTTTTGAAGTGTTACATTAGAGTGTTACGTGTGAATGTTATATTAGAGTGTTATAGTTTAAAATTATACATTTGTTCAAAACTTACTAAGCAATTTTTGTATTCTTTTTGAAATGTTTGAAAGATCCTACATCCTTTTGGAATGTTTGAAAAATTTCATATTTCAAGTTATTTTTATACTCATTTTGAAATGTTTTCCAAGTAAAAAAGATTCTCATATAAAAATTCATTCTAAAATTTATTATCATATATTATGTACCTTACATTTCTAGCACAAAAAGAAAAAAGAGAAGAAAACATAATAGAAATAAGGGTATAACTGTAAATCTAATTTTTAAATAATAGATTAAATATATCTTTCTAAAATCAATGGGACTAATTGGTCTACAAAAAAATCATTGGGACTAAATGGATCACCATTTATCAAAATGGGATTTATAAGTAAATTTTTTCTTAAAAATTTTAAAATTTAAATTAAAAAAATACATAAAAGCTGTACATTTTCATTTTTTTTTTTTTTGTATTTGTTAAATTTTTAAAGATTTCTTCACAAATATTTTACTTTTAAGTATATATAGATTACATGTATTTAAAAAATAATTAAAAATTGATCAAAATATTAAAAATAAAAAAATACGAGTTAAAAATTTAAAAATTATGTTTACAAACTCAAAACCAAACAAATTCAACACTAAAAGAAATGGCTAGAATTGATTCTTTAAAAAAACATAGAAATAAAGCCATTTGAAATAGTGAAATTTCATTATTTGAAAATAATAAATCTGTCAATTTTAGAACAGATAAATTTTAATTTTTTTTTATAAAATTTTTTGGAGTCCTCTATAGAATTTTTTAGAGATAATATATACTATAATTTTTTGTAATTGGTCTTCAATTTTGTAATTGTTAGCTTGCATTGTCCGAAGGTAGTGAGATTTCACTATTTTTGTAATAATAAATACAATGAAATTTTATATTTTTAAAAAAAAAATTCATATTCAACATCACTTTTTTCTTAAAAGAAAAAAACTAACACTGGGGAAGTATTTGATTTGTAACATGAATCCGTTGTACTCTATTTGCACTTTCAGTAGAACAACAATTATCCTATATATACACATATTTTTCGATGATCTTTTTAAACATTAAAGTAAATATGATTAAAAGCAATTTTCTTATTAAAAAAAAATCTCACAACAGTTACAATACATGTACATAAAAGTAAAGGTGTGGATTCTTTCAAGTTGACCATCTTAATTTAAGAGAGTGTTTAGGTTTGGTAGGCCCATTTTGAGGCTGACCTTAGTGATCTAAACTGTTCACTCTGTAATACTCATTAAGTAAAATATTTATGTAAAAAATTAAGATAATCGGATATTGGTAGCTATATGTTTAAAGTATTATAAAAAAATAGATAGCTAGTCTTGAAATTATAATTGTCATCTATTTTTTTAAAAAACAAATATGATTCAAAGATATTAGCTACCGATGTCCTCTTAATTTTTTGCATTAATATTTCATTCAACAAGTCTTAAAAAATGAATAATTAAGATCACTGAAGTCGATTGCAAAATGAGTCCACCAAACCCGAACGTTTTCTCAAGTTGGATCGCCGACTTGAGAATCCTTTCCCTCAAACTAAGTACCATATAAAAATTAAAGAGTATAAAGAGAATATCAAAGTAAAAGGTGGTATGTGAGACTTAACAAAGTGCAAGACTTAACAGAGTAGTCTTTTTCACATGTGAAAGACTTAACGAAGTGCATTGGCTCCAAATACGACTCAAATTCTCATATCCTTTCTTGTTTTCTCCTTCAGTGTCCAAAAATATATATATATATATATATATGTATGTATAAATATAAAGGCATGGACTTAATTGATACTTAAAAGTAATACACAAGCACATTGTAAATAAGTAATCTAAAGATATAATTCCACAAGCTAGGATCCACATCCAACAATCCAAAGTGCCTCCTACCAGCAGAGTGTGCATTGCACCATGCTGTTTCTGTGGTGACAACACAAGGTGGGATGTTGGTTGGCACCATCTAATCAAAGACTTTTCAAGCTTTGTTCCTAAATTGGTGTTGCTTTTGTGTAATATCCTGATTATACATGTCTCAATTTTGATGACACTAACAACTATTATTGGCTACTAGTGTGATTTTATGTGTTCTATTGTTTGAATGAATACTATGATAATAAGGTTTACCCAAGCTTCTCTCTTTCCTGTAGCAAGACTTAATATCTTGATGCTGTAATAATCAAACAATACTAAATTAAATCTTATGTCCCAACCAAGTGAATCAGCTACATTAATTCTCTTTTGTCATTTCAACATACTTTCAGTGAAATTAAATAAATTCAAACCTTTTTATTACTACAACATTCCTCGTCAACTTTAGATCTTTTGCTATCCCTAATATCTCAATTTATGATAATCCTATCACTATTCGTTACTATTGCACCCCCTAACATCTCCATTTGTGATAATCCTATCACTCTTCTTTACTATTGCATTTATAAATCTTCATTGTATTGGAAAAATTTATAAGTGAATGGAATGAACTCCGTTCGAATGGTAGAGTGCAACCTTTCATGGTACCTCTTCATTATAAAGAGTGTGACCCAAGGATGGTGTTTCTTCATTTTAAAGGGTATGACCCAAGGGTCATGTCCCTTCTTCGTGCATTTTCTGTTCAAACTGAATAGGTGCCAACAAGCCTATATAAAGGTAGCCCCCATTCCAATTCTCTTCATTCCAAATTCCTCAAGTTCAAGCATTCTTCTTATATTCTTCATCTGTGTGAGTCTAAATTTTGTGAGTGCAAAACATATTTTTGGTTTGCTGTACAATCAAAGAGTGTACTCGCTTCGTTTGTGGTGATTGTTGTATCCTGAATATAGGACGTCCATTGTTCTCAAGCATCATTGGAGATGACGAAATTCTGTCTTAAAGGCACTGTGTTCAGACATTGGCTTCAATCACAAACTTGTTCATAAACCATCTGCAGAAGTACTGTAAGGTTTAATTTTGATGGATCTTCCACTAGGTTCTAAACCTCTTGGATATAAATGGACATTCAAAATGAAAATGAAACCGGATGAATCAATTAACAAATACAAAGTAAGGCTTATGGTCAAGGGTTATAGGCAAACTGAAGGAGTGGATTACTTCGATACCTATTCACCTGTAACAAGGATCACATCCATTAAAATATTAATTGCAATTGCTGCTTTAAAGAATCTAGAGATACATCAAATAGATGTAAAGAATGCATTTTGAATGGTGATCTAAATGAAGAAATCTACATATAACAACCAGAAGGTTTTGACGTTAAAATTAGTAGTAGATGTAATTTTAGAAATAAAAATTACTAAACATCTAAAGGATATGTTTTGTCTCAAACTCACTATGTTGACAAAATTCTTGAGAAATTCAATAAGCATGACGACTGTCATGTAAAGACACCTGTGGATGTTAACCTTCATTTAATGAAAAATAAAGGTGAAAGCATATCACAATTGGAATACTCTCGAATAATTAGAAGTCTAATGTGTCTCACGAGTTGCACGTGTCTTGATATAGTGCATGTAATAAGTAAATTGAGTAGATACACTAGCAACCCAGGAAAAGACCAATGAACAACCATAGTTAGGGTTCTTAGATACCTAAGATACACCCGTGACTATGAGTTGTACTATACTAGATATCCAGCGGTCCTAGAAGGGTATTGCAACACTAATTGGATATCTAACACTAAGGATTCTAAATCCACTAGTGGATATGTCTTTACCTTGATAGGTGGAGCGGTCTTTTGGAAATATTCTAAACATACTTGCATAGCTAGATCCACAATGGAATCTGAATTTATTGCTTTAGACAAAGCAAGAGAAGCAGCATAATGCCTTCATAATTTCTTAAAAGATATTCCAATATGACCAAAACCCATGCCAGCGATTTGCATTCATTGCAATAGTCAAATCGTAATGGCTAGGGCACAAAATTATATGTATAACGATAAGTCTCGTCACATTTTTCGTAGACATAACACCGTTAGGCAACTGCTCTCTAATGAATAGTTTCCATTGAGTTTATAAGGTCAAAAGAAAACATAGTGGATCCCTTGACAAAGGCTTTGACCAGAGCGCAAGTGTTGCGATCATCGAGGGAAATGGTATTGAAGCCTATCACTTAAGAGTTATCTTAATGGCAACTCAACCTAGTTGATTGGAGATCTCAATATCTAGGTTCAAAGGGGCAACCAAATTAAGAATGACTCATTAGAATCACTCAGGAGTAAAACTCTTACCCATTTTTACGGTGAGATAGTGATTACTTACAACGATAAATAAGTTAAGCTTTGCTTTTAATGATACTCATAACTTGGAAATTCAAGTGGGGTATAGCAAGATGCTTTTAATGGGAATAACCTATATGAGTGTAAACCGGGCCGGTTCTATGAGAATTGAAAAGGCTAAATTCTCTACAGCACTCATGAGTCTAGGAATTGTCCAAGGCCAAAATGGACACAACCGATAGAATCAAGTTGTGTATGGAAATAAAACTGTGTGACAGGCTATCATCTCGATTTACATCAACAGCAGAACAGTTCAAGACATCATGTTCACTGATCAGCTAGTAAATCCGATAGTATTTTACAAGGAAAGGTTCAAGGCCAAAAACTACCTATCCTATGCAGGACATTTCCAGATTTGTACTCACATAGTCTGCATGTTGTTGCATTTCTCGTTTCGTCAATTTCGTTTATGTGGCGGATTGTTGGAAAAATTTATAAGTGAATGGAATGGACTCCATTTGAATGGTAAAGTGCAACCCTTTATGGTGCCTCTTCATTATAAAAGGTGTGACCCAACGATGGTGTCTTTTCATTTTAAACCTTCTTCGTGCATTTTCTATTCAAACTGAATAGGTGTCAACCAGCCTATATAAAGGCAACCCCCATTCCAATTATCTTCATTCCAAATTCCTCAAGTTCAAGCATTCTTCTTGTATTCTTCATCTGTGTGAGTCTGAATTTTGTGAGTATAAAACCTATTTTTGATTCGATGTACAATCAAAAAGTGTGTTCTCTTCATTTGTGGTGATTGTTGTATCCTGAATACAGGACGTCCATTGTTTTCAAGCACCATTGGAAAGGACAAAATTCTGTCTTAATCGCACAATGTTCAAACACTGGCTTCAATCACAAACTTGTTCATAAACCATCTACAGAAGTACTATAAAGTTTAATTTTGTTGTTTACTTTATTTATTTTATTTGCTTTAATTAATTATTGTCGAAATTATCTCCAACACATTGTACATGACCAAACTATCTTAACATGTTCTCCCTCAACTTATCTTCAATACGTTATACTCTTAACATCTCACAAATATATATTCATTTCTAATTCAATCTTTTCTACCCTCACCACACATCCACCTAAGTATTCCCATCTCAACCAAAAATGCATAAAGGACCAAAACCCCTCTTCCAAACATACTCCTCTAAAATCTGCAAACAAATCTTATAATTCTATCAACTCTGAGATTGCTCCTAATTTCTCCTTACCTTAACATGTTCTCTTCAAGCTATTACATGACAATTTAGAGTGATCAATTGTGATGTAGACAATTTCCTTTGACAATATTTCGAATATTAAATTTTGAATGAGATGAATATGATTGGAGAAAACATGAATAAGCAATACCAAAGAAAAGAAAAAGAAAATTGAAATTATGAAAAAGCTGACACGGACTTCACAGGCTCTAACAATCAACAAGGGGGCAACAAATGATTCATTTAGCCGATTATGATATAAGGAGGCCTTATAAATCAATGATTCACAATAAAAGAGCAAAATCTTGAGAGGAAGACATTTTTCTTTGAATTGCTTTTATAATATAATGATACACCAAAATGACCATGTAGAAAGACTAGCAAGGAAACAAATTCATGGCAAAGAATCATCCCTCAAGCAAAAAACTATGGGAGAAAAAGGGATGGGAGGGCACAATATAAAGGTCCCAAAAGTTTCTTTCTTCACCAAATTGCAAGCAATGGAATGTGTAATACCTAAAGCCCTTCATCAAATCCTTCACCTTTATCTGTCCCTCATGCCGTGGTCTTCTCTTCTAAAATCCCCATTTCCTTGAAACCCTACAACAGTAGCATTTGGTATTAAGAATATTTATTGTCCAAAAAAAAAAAAAATGTTCACACGAGTAGATACTTTTTGACCAAATGGGAACATACCACCAATATCTTAAACTATTTTGGATTCAAACACGAGAATTATTCCACTCTGGAGGGAAATCCAAGTCAAAGATAACCCCAGGAGCCAAAATGCATGAACAAGAGTGTTACAGAGCAAAAGGTATGGGCATGAACTTTGTCATATTTTATCGACATAAAATTAATTGTGCAACTTCATCTATAGATTCTACATCAGTTGGGCCAGTTCAAGTGCTATGTTCAAAACCACAATATTTTTCTTGCTCGTGAGAAATGAAAGCCAAATTGATTTATCTAGCAGCCAATCCTTGCCAAGTACAAAATATATACACGGGTGTCTCCCACACCTCATTTAAATAAAAAAGACCATAAAAAAGAATAGATAATAACAGCTGGGTATTTATTTTTATTTTTTGCAAAGCATCCCCCTACCTAAGATAAAGATTAAAAAAAATTTAAGATGGTACCATCTTCAGAATTTAGAAACTAAATAAACACATTTATTTCATTGACGTGTGATAGATAAACTTGCCCTAGTAAATGATGAAAAAAATTGTTAGGTATAGTTTGGAAATTAACCTATTGAATATGGATAAGCATCAATTCAACAAGAAATAAAATTTTACAAACACTTAAATAATCAGTTGAAAAGAAAACAATATCTTATCAACAGCCAAATATCACATTTAAAACAAGGTGACCCATAAAGTGTTGATCCCAGCTACATAAATTCACAATTATCTGCAACTGGTCCCCAGAGCATTCAATTTGCCAAGTTTCCTGGAATTATTGACAATTCATGGATGACAGAGATCATGGTTTTATAGCTAGACCATGAATACGCTCATTTGCTCTCTGGTACGTAAAGCTTAAAGCACTGTCAAATGGAAAACATGAACAATCAAATGTCTCATTCTAGCTGTCAATCTGACATACATGTGACCATCTTCCATGATGCACATGATCAAAAGTTGGCTTTAAGTGGTGAGCCAAAGGGAGCATTAGTCTATAATGTATATGACCATACCATCTCAAATGACTTCCTCTCATCTTATTATTAACTGGTGCCATTTCTAACTTCTTCCTAAATGATTCATTTCTTAACTTATCTTTTCTTGTAACACTCCCCATCCATCTCAACATTCTCATTTAAGGTATGCTCAAACATTTTTTTTAACTGCATAATATTCAGTACATACATTATAGGTCTTATGGCAGTCCGATGAAATTTTCTCTTTAGCTTGATAGGAATCCTATGATCACAGAAGACTCCTGATGCACTCCTCTATTTTATCCATCTTGCCATAATTTTATGGGCCATGTCATCTTCAATCTCACCATCTTTATAAATAACTGACCCAAGTTATCAAAAACAATCACTCTTAGGTATTTCATGCCTATCAAGTTTTACTCTACTTTCATCTCTATTTCTAGATTTGCTCCATATATTGTGTCCAAAGTTTTTAAAGGCGAATGCGTAGTGTGAGCAAGGCGCTTTATCCTCGTGAGGTAAGGCATAAGCCTTAAGGCATCGAGGCATAAGCATTTCAAATTTCAAATTTTATATTTAGTAAATAAATAAAATATTTTAAAATAACAAAACATATTAAAAATTAAATATAGAAGTGTAAATACTTTTTTCCTCAAGGGGTAGACCATTTCACTATATAGAAGGAAGTGTGCATTCGTCGAAAGGGAAATCGTAGCTTTAGTTATCGAGATACTCACTTGAGCTTTAACTTTGTGTTTTTTCTTGATTGGTCATTTACTTAATTTTTTCTATGGACTATAGTTGCAAAAAAGATGTTATCCTTTTTTCATGTTTAGATCATCTACTAGACTAACAAGAATAAAAGAAAAGCTCTTCATATGCATACTCCTCATATGCTTATGCGCATAAGGCATGTACGGCGCACTTGAGGCTTATGCTAAAACATACTATTTATGCAAATCTCTTGTTTGTTCTGTTTTTCTTTTTATTTATTTGTTTAAATATATATATATATACATATATAAACTCATAGTATGGAGACCATCAATTACTTAAATGAAACCAACCACCAAAATGGGCAAATAAAGCATATCTTAAAGGATGTATGCCCTACAAGATTTGAGGGGCAACTGTGATGATAAAGCAAAATAAAGTGTCAAGCACAAATATATCATACTATGGTCCTCTCTCTCTCTCTCAAATTGTTGATCATAAGAGAGGACCATCACTCTTATGATCAACAAAATAACGACCAAAAGCACCCTTCCTCAACACCACTCCATTTATGATCAAGAGAAAAATCTCCAAAAAACTAAAGTATATTTTTCAAATGTGCGCATTGTTATATTGAGAGTTTCAATTTTTAGCCCTATTTATTACTCCTAAATTAATAAGCTCATGCTCAACATTATTTTTGCATTTTGATAGCATATATCCCATGGTGGTTAGTAGGAACGATACATGCCATTTCTAATTGCAAGACTTAATACAGACCTAGAGACTGCAAGATTTTGAACTCAATGAAAATTAAATATTTTTTGCAAGAAATTGAACTTTACCAATGCTTGGAGAAACGCCATGACAACACCATCTCTTCGGTGGTTGACCATCGTCATATAGTTAAAGCTCTAATCTTTTGCACCCTGCAAATACTAATGTAGCAAAGTAATTTATCATTGACACGTTCAATATCCAAATATATGAAACATTGCTACTCAACTTATTTATTTATTTATTTTTTATTTGTCAAAATGAACTTTCAAAACTACCGGCTTTGACCATTTAACAGGACATCTTTCAAAAACAACATGATGATCAAATACTACTCTAGATACAACCTTCTATCTCACACTAGGAAATCTATTCTCCCACCCCCAAAAAACTATAAAAATTATCCAACCTATTACACACTTGAATCTACTGAAGATTTGACCAAGTACAGAGAGCATTCAGCAATGGGAGATCAACTAGATCAAAATCTCTACTGAAGGCATCAAAATCTCACATACTCCTAGTAACTCTACTATACTCCCATTCATTTTTTCCCCAATATTATTCTAATTACATTGAAATCCCTCCCATACCCCAATTACGATAACAGAATTCATATAAATTCCCTAAATCATCCAGAAAAGACTTTCTAACCCACAGACGATTGGGACCATAAATCCCAATCCTCCAAATTCCTCAACTTAACTAAGACTAAGAATTCCCCGCTACCACTTTGATTTCACTTACTACTCTCTCATCTCAAACTACTAAAACAACCCTGACCTATCACACGAATATAAAGTAGCCCAATTCCTATATCTAGGGCCCCAAATGCTCATTATCAATTTCTTATCAATTTTAGTTTCTTGAAGGATCACGATATCCAGACTATTTCTAACCAAAATTTCTTTAGCTGTAGTTCTACTTTTGGACCAAGTACTCTCACATTCAAATTTACAATCTTCATTAATAACAAATATTTTAACTCCAAAAGAAAATATTTGCAGAGAAATAATAAGATATGTATCTTAGCATATACTTCAGAATTGAGGCAGCTTTTGTTTGCATTCTGAAATTAATATAACAGTGTGAAATCCATTGGAATCCACATACAAACATTACAATGAAAGACAACATTATAATTACCTTATGATGTTTCAATATCCTTGTATGCACTGCAAATCTCACCAATCTCCATCTCAGACTCACCTGAAAGTGAAGAATCCTCCAAACTGCTCATGGTGTCTTCCTCCAGTTGCACATGCACATTGTCTTCCTCAGACTCACTCTTGAACAAATTTTCATCCACCATTTCTGCAAAATCATCAAAAATTTCAATTTTTTTCTTCCTTCCTCTATATCCAATAAGGCTTTGGACCTTTTCCCTCCAAAGGATCAACGGGCATTTCTCAATCAACTCAGAACCTTCATATGCTTCCGTCAAAAACACACTAAATCTCTTTCCCCTCTCAGAAACATAGAATATACCAATATGCTTCAGTAGAAGCCTCATCAGCTTCTGAGGCATCACAAGTTCCCTTCTGAAGTGGGTCAAATGATCAGTTACCAGCTTTTTTTCAATAGTGAAGCTCAGCAACTCATGCATCACTGCAATTGCTCTCTTATCAAATTCTTGCGACCCAGCTTTCAACCCATGGGCATCGGAATACGGAGACAAATATGACCGCTTCTGAAAGTGGTCAATCTTCCCACCATATCTATACACCTTCTTGTAATCAGGTGGGAATTTCATTGGAAAAGCCAGCGAAAGCAAACCTGGTTGGTGATCCTTAGATACCCCAATCACTTTCTTTTCCAATTCAGTGATAGCCCAAGACGGGTTCCAAGAAACAAGCTCCAAAAATTCAATATCATCTTCATTCTTAACCACCCTAAAGTGCTCTGGATACTTATAAACCCAATTTTTCCTAAAATCAAAAGGTAAACCAAAATCTCTCCTAAAATGGGCAATCTTATCCAAAGGCAAACGCTTGGCAACTGACATCATCAAGAATCTTGTGACGTGCTCTGCTGCCTTCTCTGAGTACTCTTCAATGATCCTCTCCTCTTCTTGGACCAAATCTTCAGCTTCTTTCGTCATCCCACACCACAAGACCCCTTTGTGATCCTTGTATAGTTCAAATAGCTTCGGTGATTTTCTGATGAAGTCCGATATCTTGTGGGGCTTTGGTAAGTTGATTTGCCTCCTGTACTGGTCGAGTGACCTGATGGGTATGATTTGTTCAGGTTCTTGCTTCAGAATCTCCATCAAGAACAGCACTTTCGAGGCAATCTTCCACTTCTCAGTCACAATTTCGAGATCATGAACTCTCTTCTTCTTGCTTCGGTCTTGGACTCTCTTGCTTGTTGTCATTGATCGATATTGTGATGCCAAAAATATGGGGCTGAGTAAAAATTTCACATAGAAATTTGGAACAGAAGAATGCGCTAGTTCGTTGATGGAAGATCCATTTGAGTTACTGAAAAGTACATTTTTAATGGCTCGATTTGCCATCACCCTATACGAGAGCAATGAAAGAGAGTCACAGATTGACCAAAATAATTTTGAAACAAACAAATAATCAATCATGCACTTTAACTTAGCTCTCTCTATGTGAGCGTTTTATTATGTGTTCAACAATCAACTAATTTGTGAATTGGCCTAAGTGAGAAATTGCCATTTTTGTCACGTTGCAAGTTGACTACTTTCTCACCCGACACCAAAACCCACAGCCTCTAAACTGGCAGGTTGGCTACGTGTTACAGCGATTTCAAACTCAAAAGATAACTGGCCTACCAAAACCACCACTAAAAAAGCTAAGAATAGCAGAGAACACTGTTAACATGGCTCTGACTATCAACAGTTTCAACAAGCATAGAGTTTTTTTTTTTGGGGGGTAAGTAACAAGCATAGAGTTATGAACAACAGTAAGCCCTAAACCAGATTAATATTCTTTTTCCTATTTTCCCAAACATGATGTCTGTCTTCAACAACTTCCATAAATTGATACAGAAGAACATTAACACAAAAGCACCATATGATAGGGGGTTTGGTGAGAAAAGAACAGAAATAGATACATTTCTAATGATTAAGGAGGCAAAAATGATGAGATAGATAAATCCTTTTAAACTCAAATTTTGTTTCCCATTGGTAAATTTTGGTCAGAAACCAAAATTGCTTCTTTTTATATTTTTGGAAAAATTAAAAAAAAAAAAAAAAAGGGGGTTTGACCCTGATAATAAAATAAATACTAAATTTTTAATTTTATCAATTTAAACACTAATATTTTATTTTATTTTCAATCTAAACCATACATCAATTATCATCAAGTAAAATTAACCAACAAACATCATATTTATTTATTTATTTATTTTTGTGGGTTTCACCTTAACGGAAATAGCCAAATAAATAGCCATTAAATTGACAAAATTAAAAATTCGAATTTATTTAGTTTATTTAGTTAAAATGATCAAACTTTGAAGTTTTCTTTTTAATTTTCCCTATCCGTTTGATTAGAAAGAAAATTTGGTAGAAAGTGAAAGTAAAAGAAAATGAAGTGAAAGAAAAGAAATAGAAAAGAAAAAATATACTTTCTTACAAACATTTGATTAAAATGAAAATTTTATAAAAAAAAAAAAAAAAAGGAGATAGAAAAATTTAAAAGTTTAGTTATAAATAAATCACATATTTAATTTTTTTTTTTGTAAGAAATAAAAAATTAGTTACAATATTAATATGGGTTTGCTTATAATTTTCATAAAAAATTTCTCTCTTTCCTTCATTTTCTACCTATTTCATTCCAAATAGACTGATCCTAAATTTTTTTCCACCTAAGTGATAAACTATAATAATTTCTTTTCCTATCTCATCTGCCAATCCTAACAGAGCCTAACCACATTTTAATTTGAACACTTGAACAAAAAATGAAACTTCGAAAAAATATTTACAAAAACAAAGGAATCAAACATACATACCATCAAGAACTCGGAAATTGTGAAATTGAAGTTCTACCTTTAGCCAGGAGAGCTTGCAATTACATACATTTGGCAATACTCTTTTCGGAAAAACAGCTTGCAATTACATATATCTCGTGATACTCTTCTGGGAGGCCATCTAGGTCTTCTTTAATATTTTTGAGTAGTAAACGAGAAACCATTGGCTAAGAACAAAGATTTAGCTGCGGTGAGTGGAGAGAGAGTGAGAGAGAGGAGGCGGCAGCACTGTGGTGGTGGGGAGAGGGGGAGGGGGAGGCAGCGGTGATCGACGGGGAGTAGATTGGTAAATTCGAGAGCGATGCTCTGTTTGGATGGTTTGGTTTTCAAATCTCTAATTTAATACTTGATTTTTTAATATTTTAATTGTTTTTTTATTTTTTTTTAACTTCTTAAATTTGGGGTTTATTTTTGGGAGAATTTTTTTAAGGTATTAAAATTTTATAAGATAAAAAATATGTAATATTTTTGTAGTGGTTGGGATTTCTAAATATTTTTCCAGACAAATTTCGATCTAAAGAAATTTTAAAACATAGAGAAATTTCTTTGTGTTTTGAAATTGCTCTAGTTTGAAATTTCTTTAGTTTGCTCGATTTCTTTGATTTTTTTTTGTATTTTAAAATTTTCTTGGAGTTGAAATTTCTTTGATTTGCTCATAAGTTTCTCTGTATTTTGACTATTTTTTTTTTAATTTACTCACAATTTTCTTTGTATTTTGACCAAATCAAAAAAAATTAAACTTAAAACAAGCATATTTTTGCACAACACATACAAACAAGCATATATATATATATTGGCGTCTTCATTCATCATCGAACGACATTAATAGTCACTCTTTAAGGATCACCTTGCTATAATTCAAATTGTTTGATATATATTGACCATTCGGAGTGATATATGTTGTACAAATTGTGTGATAACATAAAACAAATAGATTCATATTGAACAAACAATTAAAATTTCAGAACAAGAACATGGTGGATTTTATAGAAATTCATAATAAAATAAAACTTGCAAAAAGAAGCAAATCGAAATCTGCACTAGATAGTGTCCTTAAAACAGATTCGTCGCCTCACCGGTTGGGTGCTTGAGGTTGTTCGATGTCTTTCTCCTAGGATACGACGATTGGACCAGTTATGCAATGCACCGATTGAATAGTTTCGACGAATAGAACTTTGCAGCACTCTCTCATAGGAAGAATATAATATAGGAGAAACTTTTGAAGACAAGAACAAAATACTTGAGTTACGAAAAGAAAGGAGAGGGCTTCTTTTATACACATAGAGGGAGAGAGGAAAACACTCATGCGATCAACGCCCATCATAAATGCATAAATAAATTCTATATTAAACTTGCATTAATTCTACAAAACTGATGGGTTTCATTCTGTCATCAATAGAAGAGTTACTAGCTGTACACACTAGGTTATATGTATATATTCCTGCTCAATCCATTCCAATAAGCCCAAACCCATGCCCCAAGTTCCAAGGTCCAAGAACCACGATCCACGGATCACAGACCACGGACTAGGACTATAGACCAGGACCAAGACTCGGTCCTGTCCGGGCTGGCAGCGCACGCGCGCGTGTGGCAATTTTTGCATAACCAACTTAGACCATAGTCTTGGCCCAAGTCCATCCTTGAAGCATCCATAACTCCCTTCCTTTGGAAAATTTGGATGCCCCAAAGGGCTCATACCCTTAAGCAAAAAATGGGATTTAAATACCCATTAATGCTCTCATCTACAATCAATGTGGGATACAAGGTTTTTACACATTTTCCAACACCTCTTTCATGAGGCCAACTTAATGAGTCAATTTCTTATTCAAACCTAAATGATTTTTGGTCATTTTTTTTGTGGTGTAAAGATCTCACTAAAAAGAATCTAAATCCACTTTACTCCACCTCAATTGAGGATTGACACCCACTTTAATATTGCATTAAAGTCACCAAAAAACCATTATTTTTCCAACAATCGCCCACATGAATAAAAATTGACCGAATAATAACAAATGGACAATGCTTAACAACAAAGACTCGGAGAGAGTGCAACGGAATAACCTCGGCATCAAAAAGGGTAGCTTTCGACTTTGAACCCTTCATAGTGAAGTCTATCGGATTTATTGGCTGTCCAGTGAACATGAAGTCTTGAACTGTTCTGCTGTTTATGTAAACCAAGACAACAAACCTCACACAGAAATTACTCCAACCATTGTTCTGTTCTCATTGTTGTGTTCGGTTTGGCCCTGGAACATTAGCCTGGTTCAGTGAGTGCTTTAAAGAATTAGGCCCCGTCAATTCTTATAGAAGCGGCCCCACTTCACACTCACATAGGTGACTCTACTTGAGTATTCTTCTATACTCAGCTCAACAGCTCAATACATTAGAGTCATTAAAAGCTCAGCTTAACCTTTACACTTGCAGGTATCACTGATAAAAGGAATGGCTGGAGTTTTAACCTCCTTAGTGACATACCACCGTTACACGCAATTAGGTTGTCCCATTGAACCTAGATTTTGAGATCTCCAGTCAACTAGGTTGGGTTTCCATTTTGGTAACACCTTACATTAAAGGCCTTAAACCCATTCCTTCTGACGACTTCTCTACTAACACTCTATTTAACCCTTTGGTTAGCGGATTCGCAATGTTGTCCTCAGACATTACATAGTTTAAAGTGACAACTCTGTTTGAGAATTGTTGTCGTATGAAATTATGTCTATGACGAATATGTCTAGACTTTCCATTATACATATTACTCTGTGCCCGTCTAATGGTCGATTGGTTATCACAATGAATACAGATGGCTGGCACAAGTTTAGACCAACGTGGAATTTTCTCAACGAACAGGCATCTGTATTCAAAGTTGGTCTCAACGAATTGAGACTTTCCATTCAGTTTCTTCAGTTGCTTTATCCAAAGTAATAAACTCAGATTCCATCGTTGATCTTGATATACACGTTTGCTTGGAAGATTTCCAAGACACTGCTGCCTTCTGAGGGTAAACACATAACCACTAGTGGATTTGGAGTATTTTATATTAGATATCCAATTAGCGTTACTATACCTTTATAATACTGCTGCGCATCTGGTATAATGTAGCCCATAACCTCGGGTATAGTGTAGATAATCTAACACCCGCATACTGCCTCTCCAATGAGTGGCATTCGGATTACTCGTGTATCTACTAAGCCTGCTAATAGAGTAGGCTATATCTAGCCTTGTACAATTCATCAAATGTATCAAACTTCCAATGACCCGAGAATATTTTAGCTGAGAGACACTCTCACCATTATTCTTGGTCAAATGTAGACTTACGTCTATTGGTCTCCTAGACACTTGTATCTGATTTATCAAATTTCTCAAGTATCTTCTCAACATAGTGAGACTGAGAAAGTACAATACCACTAGATGCTCTGGTAATCTTAATACCCAGAACAACATCTGCAAGGCCCATATCTTTTATGTCAAACTTGGAGTTAACAATCTCTTGGTAGTTCTTATCATTTCATCATTACTACCAACAATGAGTATGTCATCTACATATAGACACAAAATGGCATAACCTCTATCAATGTCTTTGACATATACGTATTTGTCACACTCATTAATTTTGAACCCGTTTGACAACATAGCGTTGTCAAACTTCTTATGCCATTGTTTAGACGCTTGCTTCAAACCATACAATGATTTGACAAACTTACAGACTTTCTTCTTTTGTCCTGAATCTGAAAACCCCTCAGGTTGCTCCATGTAGATTTCTTCATCTAAATCTCCATTTAAGAAACCTGTCTTTACATCCATCTAATGTATCTCCAGACCACATAAAGTTGCTATCGTAATCACCATGCGAATGGATGTAATCCTTGTGACAGTTGAATACATATCAAAGTAATCTAGGCCTTCTCGTTGCCTGTATTCTTTGATAACTAGTTTAGCTTTATACTTATCAATTGACCTATCAGCCTTCATCTTTCTTTTAAAGATCCATTTACTCCCTAAGGCTTTACTGCTTAGAGGTAGATTAACCAACTCCCAAGTATGGTTCTGTAAGATGGAGTCAATCTCACTCTTAATTGCTTCTTTCCACAAAGGACTTTCAAATGAAATCACAGCTTCATGGAAAGTTTGAGGTTCTCCCTCTAACATATAAGTCAAGAAGTCCGGACCAAAGGACTTTGCAGTCCTAGCCTCTTACTCCTTCTTGGCTCATCTACATCTTCAGCTTGATCATCAATTTGATCATCTAAGTGATCATCCGTTTGATCAGCTATGTGATCACTATCACCTTCAACCTCTTTCATGGAACTCAGAACCCCTTCTTGGATATGACAAGGAAATACATTTTCAAAGAAAGATGCATTTCTGGATTCCATGATAGTATTCTTGTGTATATCTAGAATAGCAGACTTATACATAAGAAATAGATATGTATTGCTATATTGTACATAACTGTTGAATACAAAGTCAACGAATTTTCAAGCTTATCCTAACCCTCTTGGGTTTAGGTATTACCACCTTTTGCATGACACCCCTACATTTATAAAATTTATGCAAAGCCTTTTGGCATTTTCCAAAAATTCATACAGGGCCTTTAAACAATTCCTTGTGTCACAATGATTATGAAACTCTCAAAATCATATCACAGTAAATACATTCTCAGAATGTCATTAACCGAATTAGGCACCCAAACATATTTGGTCTAACCTATCACTCTGAAGCAAATAGTCTTATTATTAGGAAACACCAATCCAGTGTTCAATAGTCTACTATTTGGAACTTCAAAACGTGGCCAGTAGTCTTATCACTAGGGATATCACTAATTTCTCAGCATGTGGTCAGTAGATTTTCTACTACTAGGAATCACAATATTTTAACTTGTGATCAGTAGTCACTTTATTACTAGGAATCACAACGTCCAGACATAGGATCAATAGACTATTTCATTACTAGAAATCATCATGTCTTGACATATGATCAATAGCCTCTCCACTACTAGGAACCATTATGTCTTGACATGTGATCAGTAATTTGTTCACTACTAGGAACTACAATCTCATAATTATGTAGCCAGTGATCTAACACCTCCTAGAAACCACCAATTTTCTATCCCTGTGATCGGTGATCTTGTACTCACTAGGAGCTACCAATTTAAGAATATATTTGGAATTTAAAAATTCAAAAATATATTCATCCACTATAATGGGTTGTCTCATCTTTGCTTTCAAGCAAAGTCACATAGCAATCAAATATGCTATAATTGACACAAGGATAACATACTAATTGCTTTTAATTAATTCAGAGATATTATCATGCAATCTTGTAATTTCCTTTAATTACACTTGATCTCTCTAGATCTTTCTTTCAGAACCTTGCAAGGTTTAAGATTGTCAGGTGGAACAACATTTTCTGTTATCACATCTTGAAACCATTTCTAAAAAATCACAACAGAATTTCACTATTTTGTTTTTCCAGAAACTAAATTTAACACTAGAAAATCCCAAAGTCTAAAATTTAATTCAAAATTGATCTCACCACTTACCCTAAAATCGAACATGGTCAGGAAAGTTTCCAAGAAGACTAGAAGGGTCACACCGGTCCTACTTAAGACCCAGTTAACCTTAGACAAAACTTTCAAGAGCATGTTGACTTCTAGTCCATGAGAAACAAATTTAGAATTAAGTTTTTCAGGGGATAAATTAGGTTAAAACAAACCAATTCCAAAGCAAGTAAAATTTACTACCAAAATTGTACCACTCATAAAAGTTAACTTGTACTCCCAGAACTGAGCCCATTATTTCTGAATAAAATCAGAAATATTTTAGCTAATGCTAAACTTTGGTTTTTTTTTTTTTTTTTTTTCCTCCTCCTAAAAACCAAACCATTTTGGAAATAATAAGATTATAACCAAAGACTTTCTCCAAACTTGGTTTTCCAACACTTTGGAAATAAAATGATTAAACCCAAAGACTTCCTCAACCTTAAAGATTTGAAACCAAATCCGTCTTAGTTGTCATTGCTGAACAAATAAGAACAACTCTTTAGCCAAGGCTAATCACTTTGGTTTCTATTACAGAAAACCAAACTAAGTTCCAAACTTACAAGCAATTTAAAAATTGCTAACCAAATTCCAAGCGATGGAAAAAAAAAATTGCTACAATGATTAAGCAAATAAAACTTACTTTTATACAATTGGTAAAAACCAACTCAACTCAACCCAAGCAAAAAATTGCTTTAATTATAAAGAGAGTAACCAATCCATAAGGATTTTATATAGTCCAAAACCTTTTCTACGCTTAGAAATTCCTGTTCATCACGAAGGTTAGTCTTCCATACTCTTTGTTTTGACATCCCAAATATTATTAATTTGGTTTTGTATTTGGTTTTCCAATCCCTTTCATGTAGGTATTCCTGTAAAGCAAGTTAGCAGAAAACCATAAGAAAATACAAGCCAAAGAATATAAAGAAACTTGAAACTATTTGAGCAAACTATTTAATAATAAAATTAACTAATAAATTAAAATGTTAGATGAGTTACAAAATAAAATTTATAACCTCACAATTAAAATTAAAACTTTTAATTGACAAGAGTTATATATGAACTTATTACATATTAAACATGTACATAATTATTTTAATTGACAAGAGTTATATATGAACTTATTACTAATGAGTTACAAACATTTTTTAACTCTAAATATATTAAACTAAAAACCAAGAGTTATGTAAAATTGTTACAAAACAATAATCATGTAATAATTCTAGCAATTAACATGCAAATAATTCTAGAGATTAAATCATGTAAGAAAACTAAAATATGGAAAGAACAAAAAGCTCATGCCAAAAAATTGCATAATCATGGAAATTATATTATTAGATCTAGAAATAAATTATTCTAATCAACTGAACCATCAAACATATCATTTCATAATTTACAATTAAAAAAAACAATGGCCAATGAACCAGTATACAAAACAATGAGCAACTCCAAGCATGTATCTAATTGGCATGTATATATGTTTCTTTGTTTATTTTTTATTATAATTCAAAGCATGCAATAGTAGTTATCATGAAACAGTCAACAATTATTATTCAAAGATACTAACTAAGAATCATGTTTATAAAAATAAAAATTATACTAGAGCCAAATAGCATGCAAACATCTCATGTATAATAATTTTGATTTCCTAAACCTAGAAGCAAGCAAGTTCTGTACACAAATTAAACACTACTCCCTTAACATAGCATTGTGGGTGGAATAAATTGGACAAACGATAGTCTGTTTTATGGCACACAAATTATACTCATGTATTATTCAGGATGAATATGTACAAGAAAGCAAGAATAAATTTCTATATGCAAGTATATAAATAGAATCATGAATCTACAAATTAAGGAAGGATCTGCATATTAAATTAAATACATTGGAACAGTCTTATTCATATAAAGGAATTGAATTTCTTAACATGCAAATATACACAGTAACATATATATATATATATATATATATATATATATATATATATATATATGCACCAATATGAAGGGATATACACAAGTCAATTAGACAAGAATCACATATTGGACAGTGAGCAATTCTGTAATAGGACGAATACTGGGTAATTCTATAATAGGACGAATACTAACTGAATTTCTATATGAATCTAATCACTCAATTTCATGGAAAAAATATAAATAAAATATGTTTTAAGTTTGTTGTACAAATTGTGTGATAACATAAAACAAATAGATTCATATTGAACAAACAATTAGAATTTCAGAATAAGAACATGGTGGATTTTACATAAATTCATAATAAAATAAAACTTCTAAAAGGAAGCAAACTGCAGCCTGTACTAGACAGTGTCATTAAAATAGATTCGTCGCCTCACCGGTTGGGTGCTTGAGGTTGTTCGACGTCTGTCTCCTAGGATATGACGGTTGGACCAGCTACGCAATGCGCCAACTGAATAGCTTCGATGAACAGAACTTTGTAGCACTCTCTCACAGGAAGAATATAATATAAGAGAAACCTTTTGAAGACAAGAACAAAATTCTCGGGGTTATGAAAAGGAAGGAAAGGGCCTCCTTTTATACACATGAAGGGAGAGAGGAAAAAACTTATGCTATTAAGGCCATCATAAATGCAGAAATAAATTATGTATTTAAACTTGCATTAATTCTGCAAAACTGATGGGTTTAATTCCGTCATCAATAGAGGAGTTACTATCTATACACACTAGGTTTTGTGTATATATTCCTGCAGTCCACACATCTGACTTGGCCCAAAAAGATTAAGATGAGTTGGCCAAGCCCAACCCCCACACTCAATCCATTCGAGCAAACCCAAGCCCAAACCCAAGCCCAAGTCCCAGCCCCAAGTCCCAAGGTCCAAGGTCTAAGATCCACGATTCACGGATCACGAACCAGAACCAGGACCAGGACCAGGACCAGGACCAGGACCAGGACCCGGCCTGGTCCGAGCGGCGCATGCGTGCGTGTGGCAAGTTTTGCATAACCGACTTGGATTATAGTCTTGATTTAAGTCCTTCCTTTAAGCATCCATAACTCATTTCCTTCGGAAAATTTGGATGCTCCAAAGGGCTCACACCCTTAGGTAAAAAATGGGATTTAAATACCTATCAATACTCTCCTCTACAATGAATATGGGATACAAGGTTTTTACACCTTTCCCAACACCTCTTTCATGAGGCCAACTTAATGAGTCAATTTCTCATTCAAATTTTAATGGTTTTTGGTCATTCTTTTTGTAGTGTAAAGATCTCACTACAAAGAATCTAAACCCACTTTACTCCACCTTAATTGAGGATTGACACCCACTTTAATATTGCATTAAAGTCACCAAAAAACTATTATTTTTCCAACAATATAATCAGAAGTGCTGCATTCATAGAAATAAAAATCAAAAACAAAATGTTGGAAGAGTTATACTTCTTGAACAAACACACACACACACACACACACACATATATATATATATATTATATTATACATACATGTGTATCTCCATGTGTAGTGAAGAAGTTGATGGAGTTAGAAACCCTAGACTTACAGTGGAGACAGTTAATGACATTGATGGATCGAGCATAGAGGAATGGGCATTGATTGGAGCTCAAAATTCAGATGTGGATCTTTCACTTTTGGTAATGAACTATTCTCGATCGAATTCTAAAAAACCTAGAGAGAAAGGAGAGAGGAGAGAGAATGAGAGTGTGTGTGTGATATATAAGAGGGACCTTAGGTTACAGAAAAAAAAAAAAAAAAAAAATGTGGACCTCTTCTATTATTAAAAGTTGGAGATGAATATTAGACTAAATATCTCTTATTTTTGTTGTGACTTTTTTGTTGGTTTATTTCATTTTAAAAAAAAAAAATTAAAAAATTTTCCAAAGGCTTTAAGGATTTGAATTCTATTTGATTAGACAAATTGAAAAATTAAGGGTATGTTTGGTTTGCATTTGGGAGATGAAATTTAGAAAAAAATTTCTAAAAAGTTGTTTGGTTTGAGTTTTTCTCAAAAAATTTCCAAAAGAGTAATGCTACGTAGCTCGAATTGAGCCCCCCCGAATCTCCCTAATTTACGAAATGACGTCGTTTCGTCGTTTTCATTTTTTTTTTTTTTTTAAAATCAGAAAATCAGAAGAAAGAAAAAAGAAGAAAGAGAGAAGAGAAGAAAAAAGAAAGAAGAAGAAGAGAAAAAGGCAGAGGCGGAGGAAGAAGGCACAGGCGGAGGCGACGGCGACTGGGCGGAGCTGCGACGATCGGACAATCGGCCGGAATGCAGGGGCCTCTGTGTGTGTGTGTCTCCATTCCCTCTTCTCTCTTCTCTCCCTCTCTGTTTCCCTATCTCCTCTCCTCTCCTCTCTTTTTCTCCCTCTCTCTCTCTTGCCTTCACCCTCTTTTCCCCCTCTTTTCCGTCTGTTTCCCTCTGTTTTCATTTTCGGGGGATTCGGAGGGGGAGCTCATTCGAGCTCCCAAGCTTTATCCTTTCCAAAATCACTTTATCTCTCCTACACATCAATCAATCACTTTTTCTCTCTCATTTCTTATTCTCAATCACTTTTTTTCTCACACACATCTACTCAAATTCTCCCAAAATATCAAATCATCCCAAACTCCCAAAAAAACAACTCTCCCAAAATATACAACCAAACAAACCAAAAAAATTTCTAAACTCTCTCCCCAAATTTTTTTTCAAAAACAACTCTCCCAAAAACAAACCAAACAAGCCCTAAATTTTTTTACTATTCAAAAAAAATAATTTTTTTAAAAAAAATTTGAAAAAGCTAAGAATAGTAGCTTTTTTTGGCTTTTTAATTTTTTTTTTGAAATTTCTTAAAAAAATTTACTTATTATATTCATCTACATAAGACAGATTTACAAAAATAAAAAATTTGATATAATTTTGAAAAAAAAAATCATTAAAAATTTTTTTTTTTAAAAAAGAGGTGCACTTTTTATTTGTTCCAAAACAAAATACATTTTTTTTTAATTTTCTTTAAAATTCGGTAAATATAAAAAATACAAAAATTCTGAATATTTTCATTTTTTTTTATATTTTGGGATAATTACAAAAAAAACCTTAGGGTTTGGTGTGTTTTTCACATTAAACCCCAACATTTTAATTTTAATAATTTAAATTCTGAATTTTTAACCGTGCCCAATGTTGAACGTCCGTCTGCTTCCGTTTATTTCTGTTAACTTTTTACACTTATTTGATACCCGTGTCACTTTTTTTTTCATCCATAATTATTATAATTATTTTATTTCTAAATCATTTCGTTTTTCTTTTCTTCCATTTCTATCAGCTCTCTCTTATCTTTCTAGAAAAAGAGAGAGTGTGTGTATATGTGAGTGATTGAGAGAGAAAGAAATCCATCTCAACAATTCCATCCTTCAATTTTTCTTCCCCACACAACTACGATGCTAATTGACCCACCCTTTGCTTCTTTATCTTGTTTTTGTTTTATTCATCAATTACAAACCCCACAAATCTTGAATTAATAAAGAGAAAGCACCAAAATCAAACCCAGAAAGAAATTTGTATGAAAACCTACCACTCTCAAACATCACCACTGTAGCCACCATCTCCTTACTCAGTTCAAACCCCTTCGTCCCAACCCAACTAGTCGGAATTCGATTCGGCCGATTTGGGAGCTGGGTCTGCCTGCGACGAGCTTGCCAGAATGCTCAAGCGTCCCTGCCTGCAATGAGTGTTGGCGGGTTGACTCGCGAGAACATGGTGAGTCATCTCCAGAAGTATCACCTCTACTTGAAGCGTATGCAATTGATCTCCGTAGGTGGAGGTGGAGGTGGAGGTGGAGGCGGCGGCGGTGGTGGTGGAGGGTTAACTGCCGGGAGCGATCCAGCCACCGATCATTTGTTTGTGAGCTCGCCGGTGCCGACACATTTTCTCCGTCCGAGTCGTACAAATTCAGATCATTTGATTTGCAAAGGAAGAGAGAGGGGGAAGGAGGATTGGCCTTTATTTTTGGTCTCTCTCTCTTCTTTGATTGATGACAGAGGGAAGGGAAGGGAAGGGAAGAGAAGAGAGGGTGAGAAGAAAAAAAGTGTTGGAAAAATTTTGGAATAAAATAATTATAATAATTATGGACGAATTAAAAAGTGATATGTGTATCAAATAAGTGTAAGAAGTTAATAGAAATAAATGGAAATGGTCGGAGAGTTAACATTGGAACATGGTTAAATATTCAGGATTTAAATTGTTAAAATTAAAATGTTGGGGTTTAATATGAAAAATATGCCAAACCCTGCTTTTTTTTTTTTGTAATTATCCCTTATATTTTTATTGAATTATTTATATTGTTTCACAAATATTTTAATTTTTAAGTGTATCTAAATTAAGTAAATCTTTAAAAATAAAGATAAATTGATTAAGGCCTTGTTTGGCAATTTTTATTTTTAGTTAAAAAGTCAAAAAGTCACTATCAATTGTCACATCACTTTCTTTATTTTTTTGTACATTTTTTGTAAAAAGTCAAAAAATTGCTAAAAATAACCTATTCCCAAATGAGGCCTAAAATATTAAAAGAGTGCTGCTAAATGCCTCTATCTTTTTACTTTGAATGTCTCTATCTTTTTTATTTATTATGATTTAGATATATATGGACGATTTAAAATTTTTTAAAATTAAATATTTTTAAAAAATAAAAAATATTAAAAAATTAATAATATTAAAATATTTAAAAATAAAAAAATAAAAAAATAAAAAATAAAATTTTTAAATATTTATAAAAATATTTAAAATAAATTTTGTCTAAATTTTTAAAATAATTTTAAGAAATAAAAAGTTATTTTGTTCAAAAAATAAAAAAAAATAAAAAAATATTTTTTTTACAAAAATTAAAAATTTTAAAAAATAAATTAAATAAAAAATTAGTTTCAAAACTCATATGAAAACAGGTTTTTAAAATATATAACTCAAAAACTAGTTTCAAAATTTATAACCAAAGAAGTTTAATTTTTTCAAAACTCATTTCAAAAATTTATCTTTCAAAATACAACTCAAAACTCATTTAAAAAACTAAACCAAACGGAAGCTAAGATTTTCTTTCAATGTTAATGGTGATACAAGTTTGTTAAATGTGTTGATTGAGATATTCTTACATGTAGGGTTTTGATTTGGGGCTTTTTGAAATAAATCTATTCTTACTGTTCAAAGTCAAACAGTGTAATGGGTGCTGAATGATGTTCCTCCAGAATTGAGTTCTGTTCTTTGTAAGGAGTTTCCTAGCTTTTATGTAATGGGGGCTTCAATCCTCCACCCTCTAAACAAAAAAAAAAAAGAAGGTCAAACAGTGTAAAAACACAAAAGAATTGAGATTGATTTGATTTTTTATTTTATTTTATCAGAGACACACATGGTGGTGGTGGTGGGTTCATCTTCTCTGCTTTTGCTTAGAGATGTTCGACAATCTTCGCTTTATTAATTTAATTTTTTTATTTGTGGACTCAACAACAAAACATAACACACAAATAAATAAATTTAAGAGAAAGATTTTCTAGAATCTGTTTAATTACATAAACAAAATAGAAATTAGAAATATAGTAGGAGGAAGGAAACAAAATAAGAATAGAAAAATACTTATAGAAAATATTTTCTAAGAATGACCAAGTCCAGTGTCTTACATTGTCTTCTTAAGACAGATTCGTCCTGTCATGATGAAATGATCTACAACGAATAGTAGCAGTACTACAAACTGGTCGCACAATGAACACACTTTGTGTATATACTTTCTTTCAAGGAAAAGAAATGCAGAAATACGTAGGAACTTTGAGAATGAAAAACGAAAATTTGAATAAAAAATCAAATGACTTGTCTATTTGTAGGTGAAGTGGTGGCTTTTCATAATGACTTCAATAGGTACCAAACCTATTCGTATAGATTTGAACAGGTAAAGTACCTATTCAGATTAATTTTGAACAGATAATGAATCTATTCGGTTGGAGGAAAAATACTGAAGAGGTGCAAGGGACCAAACTGCCAATGTTCAGAAACGTTGGGGTCATTTCGAAATTAAGTTTGAATTTCAAACTGTAAGAATTTAATTTTAAAAAATAAAATTCAAAAGTTTTTGGCCCAAAAAGATAAGTATTGGGCCGGACAAGCCCAATCCAACCTCATACCACCGCTCGGACGGATGGCGGCGCACGTGTGGGTTTATTTTGGGTCCAATGGGTTTAGTCCATTTTGCCCATAACCTCACCCTTCCACAAAACTTGGGTATCCCTTGGGCCCTCTCCAAGATGCAAACCCAAGGCTTATAAACACACATCAAGTTTGCCCACCAAAGCAATGTGGGACAAACCTTAACTCCTCATTTATGGAAATTGCATCAAAACATAATTTTCATGGAGCTCATTTTTGCATTAATTTCCCATTCACTCGATAATGGTTTTGAGCAACCAAATATATGGCGTGAATCATTACGTGGCAAAGAACATGTTGCCACATGGACTGACAACTTTGGCGCATGGGTCCCATCTAAAAATTGGACCAAAGTTTAAAAAAAATTTGTTTTTGCCAAACCATTTTTCAAACCATTTCTTACAAGAGATTGCTTGAAAACACAGCAAACAACATAGTATGGTTTGTCAATTCCATTTTTTTACAAAAATTCATGGAAGACTTTGGCCTAGTCGCTGGGTATAATTTATTTTTTCATGTAAAAACTAGGTTACCAAAGGAGCAATGCATACATAAACTTATTTTCTCTTAGCTGCAGATTTCATTATCATTTAATAAAAATAAATGTCCCCAAATGTTCTTTTGAATCAAATTTTTTATTTTATCATTGAAAAAATAATTATATTAATGCAAAAATTATAGTACACAAGTAGTACATAAAAAATGCAATGTTTTGCTTTCTTTCTTTTAGTTTGTATTCTTTTGGGAACATAATTTACTGTTTTTATGATAATATTGAGACCTATTTATTTTTTTTAGTTATTTGGAACATTGAAATGGAACCTAACAATGTTGTGAATGACGTGGGTGATTGTGATTGGAAGCTTAGAGTTCATTGACATTTTATACAGAACAAGAAGCATATGATTTCTACAATGCTTATGGAGGACGGCTGGGCTTTAGTATTAGAAAGGGTTGTGTTAACAAGAGCAAGGAGGGGCAAATCACTTCAAGGCTTTTTGTTTGTAATAAGGAGGGGTTTTGGGCTGCCGACAAGCGAGATCTGTTGACAAAAAATCCTAGATAGGAAGTGAGAACTGGTTATCAAGCCCAACTTACCATTAAGGGGGATAAGAATATTAAAATTTTTTTTTGTTAGTGATTTTGTTGAACAACATAACCATATCTTTGTATCGGTAGAATGTGTTCATATGTTACTATCTCAAAGGAAGATACCTACTTCATAGGCAGCTGCAATAGAATTAGCTGAACAATTTGGAATTCGTCTTGGTGTTGCATTTGAGCTAATGGGTAGGGAAGCTAGTGGAAGGGAGTCACTTTAGGATCATAAGTGTTAGGTTTTTGTAATTGGCAATCCTGTTTGACAAAATTCCTTTCAGTTGTAATTTTATTTGATCTTTTATTTCAGTGAGGGTATGAGTTTTTAGATGCGAATCCAACCCGAATTGTGTCTTTGCAGAGGAGTTTGTGATGTTAATTCTTTTATGTTTGCCACTTCGCTAACTATGTCGAGAATTGAGCTGCCTGGTTAGCTCGTGGGGTCTAGGGAGCAGCTCCCTATGGTGGGTCTAGGGCAGCACCTAGGCGGGGTTGAGGGGCAGCGCCCCCGAAGCAAAAAGCAAAATTATAGTCGGAGTTGTTTGACCGCTCGAGTGGTCGATTGTGCGCTCGAGCGAAGATGCAATCCTTTCAGAAATTTCACTCGCCTACAAAAGTACTAGGAGTTGTATTTTTACGCTCGAGCGGCCTTTCCTGCGCTCGAGTGTAGATCCTTGTTTTGAAACACGCGTTTTAGTCAAACTACTCGAGCGTCTATTCCTGTGCTCGAACGGAGATTGTGATTCTATTTTCTATAAATCTGCGATTAATTTAGTTTCTAGGGCACGACTTCTGGATCATCTACTTGGATATTAGGGTTTTCATCTGGAGTTTCTTTGCTTGTTTCCTTTGATATCCATGAGAGTTTATATCATGAATTAAGTGGCTTATATCAAAGGGTTTGTTTATTTTGTTTTATTCACAAAAGAGAGAGTTGTTTTTCGGTGGATTCTGTGGAATTTGGGCCTGAAGCTTTGGTGGATTCCGGAGTGGCTCATCGTCGTGGATTCAACATCGGTGTTGTGGATTCAACGTTGGACAAGACAATTCCGAGGTGAAGATGGTAGTGGAAGAGGCACAATGGGGTCGGTTCAATTTGGGCGTAGATTCGCTAGGTAATTGAGAGTACACTTGTATAATTCCTTTTAGTCTTCTTAGTGGATTGTTTTATAGTTTTGGCCTACGGTTTTTTTTTTTATCACAATTGGAGGCACTTCAATTATAATTTTTCCACGTTAAATCGTTGTGTTGATTTTTCTTTGATTGTTTGATTGGGATTGTTATTTACTGCTTAAAATTGACATATAATCACAAATCAATTTCTTGGGAATTTTAGATTTTTCAATAAGTTGTTGGAAATGTGTGTTCTCATGCAAAATAAGCTTAATTGTTAAAAAAAAAAAAGTCTTGTTGCTTCTATGTATCCAAGTACATTATTCTTTTTTGGCAAAGTGGCTTTGTCATTCCATTTTGGCAAAGTGACTTCGTCCAAGTATGCACCAACAAACACAACAAAAAAATAAAAAATAAAAAATAAAAAATTACATTCAATATGACTCTTTCTTTCATAAATAGAAGCTAAAACCATGTAAAATGCTACTAATTTAGTCGATTCGTAAATCCTAACACAACTTCATTTACAAATATATGTACAAACAAAATTACAATAGAGTAGTCAGTCTATTACACTTAATATTTAAACAATAAAAGAAAAATTTCAAATCCAATCAATACTATTATTAAAATGCAGTAGTGCAACTTTTCTCCAAGTTCTCTAATTTGTACAACCATTTGTTTACTTTCTTTACTATACTTCGTAACCATCTCTTTCAGCTCACCATTAGATATAATGAGTTCTCTTACCAAAGGCTTGATATTACAGTTTTTGTCGCTTTCCTCCCTTAGCATCTTCAACCATTGATGCTGCTTATGCAAAGGCATTCACCACTCAAAGAAGCCACATCTATTGGTGTTTTTGAAAGGGCAAACGAAGTACACCATCCCTAGAAAGTTAGTTTGAAGACTTTTAAACTTGCTGCACATAAAATTAACCGCATAAAATAATCTTGACCATACATTTATAGTAATATCTATCTATTTCGGAACTCCACTACTTTATTCTTTTACTTATCCATTCAGATTTTCGTTTCTATAAAGTTTTCTAAAGTCGATGATGAGATTTTAAAAGTTCTCTGATTCCCTTTAGCCAAGTTAGAACTTTACCATTGCCAACCTGAACTTTTGATGTTGCTTCTCAATTCTCATTACACAAATCAAAAGACAAAGGTTGCAAAAACAAATCTTGCCAAGAATACAAACAAATCAATGATATTTACGAACTCATATATATATATATATATATTTATAGTTTCCAATTAGTGGCTCGTCCTGTGCTGGTGACTTCTAACAAGGACTCATCCATTCATATGAATCATGGACGATAACAAATTCAAAATGAAAGTTGACTAGGGGTAGAGCCTTTTTTTTTTAAAATTATTATTATTATTATTATTATTTATTTTTACAATAATTATCATCCCAATGAAAACAATCCCAAAAGATTATTGAAAAAATTGGAAATTCTAAATTCTTTTGTACATTTAGTTTTATTTGCTTTTGTATTCTAATTAACAGCATGGTAGAGTTTTTTTTTTTTTTTTGTCAATAATAATCATCTCTGAATCAACACAGAAAACATGAAAGAAATCAAAAGATTAATCAAAATAATGTTAATTTGAAAGAAATCATGAAAAAAGCCACAAATCAAAAGCCTAATTTTTTACCCAAAAATAGATTTGAAAATCATGTAAAAAGCCCCAAATCAAAACTCTAAGAATAGATTTGAAATAAACCATGTAAGAATCTCTCAATCAACACATTTAACAAACTTATATTACCATTACCATTCAAACGAAACCCAAATTTTTGAAATAGTTTGAAGGATGAACTCGTTTTATTTCGAATTTGTTGAAGTTAGAGGTCCGAACAGCTTCGTTGGCGGCAGGGTAGGACGTCGTGCGGTAGGGGGCAGGGCAACGGCAATAGGGTGAGCTTCTTCTTCAGCCCCTCATCTCTTTCTCTTTCTTTCATTCTCTCTCACCTCTGTTGTTGAACGATTGAAATGAAGGTAAATTTGATTTTTTTTTTTTTATTCACCAAAACGACGTCATTTGGGCGAGGTTTTGATCTTAACCCTTGGTTTTTCTAGTGGGATAGGTGTCGCGCTTTGCTTAACTCACTTCACCATATCATTTCAGGGAAATACTTTAGAAGATCCTAATGCTTTTTTATGCACCCTCACCCTTCACATTTATTCCTTTGGCAATCCTTTTTTCCCATTCTTTATCTCGGATACTACTTACCACCTACTTTCGGTCGTGTCGCTACCAGCCTAACCTACTCGTTGCAAGGCCCAGCCACCCACTAACCTTCTTAGTTTTTCTCCACTAGTGCCCCACCTCTCAAAACCCTAACTTTAGTCGAACTCTTTTTTTTTTTTTTTTGGTTTTTTCTCTTTTTCTTCTTCTCTTTCACCCTTCTCTATATCAATCTATCTCTTATCTCTCTTTTCGTTCGGCTACACAGAGCCGATCTTTTTGAATATGTTTGGTACTCCATAACCGAACAAATGCACTTTGTTCGGCTTCGGTTGACCATGTTCGATCAAATTCCCTTTGCTCAAATACATAATATCGTACACCAACCTTTTGTTTGAATCTAGTTATCTGAATAGTGACAAAAGTAGTTCCCGAAGTATGAGAAGGATCATGGGAAGTGGTTGTTGTAAAGATGAAGATCGTGAAGTAATTGAGTTAGGGAAAACCATTGTCGGTAAATGAAGATAAGTAGGAGTTGCAATGGGAAAAAGGGTCGTCGGAAAGAGAAAAAGTGTTGTTGTGGAGAGAGGGCTTGCCAGAGAAAGAAAATAAAGGAGGAGGGTTGGTCATCGAAGGCTGTCAATAGGAGTGGAAATGGTGGTGGGATTAGGGTTAGGGTTAGACTTTGGGGGTAAAGATGCAGACAAAATTGGAATTTGATGTTAGAATAAAATTGTAAAAAAAGAAAAGAAAAAGAAAGACATGGGACGTCCAAAGTAAAAAAATAGAGGCATTTAGCAACACTCTATTAAAAAGGTCAATTAAAACAAAAAGACGAATTGAAAACTCAAAAAAACTCGTTGTTGGGAGAAATAATGATTAAAATTTATTTACTTTTGATTTAGAGGGATAACGTAGGTATTATATTTTTGGGTGTATTACATTTTTTATCCCTAAACTATCGCTAGGTTCTCTACTTAGTCCCTAAACTATCAATTGAGTCTACCAAGTCCCTAAAGTATAGAAATCAAAATTTATTTAGTCCTTAAACTATCGATTTAATCCATTAAGTCTCTAAACTATTTAATTTAAACATATTTAGTCCCTCAAAGAATTAAAACAATAAAATATAAATTCATAAGTATTTTAAATCAGTAAGGGACCCTACCTAATTAAGATTTTATTTGAAAAATTCTAAAAATTTTATATTTTGTCCTAAAAGTGTTTTGTTTCACTATATTTAAATTAGTATAAGAGCTTGGTTTGTTAGCCTTGCCAATAAAATTATACGAGTATTAGATATACTGAAGAAGTAGAATCAAATAATTTAAATAATAACAATTCGCTAAAAATAATAATAGAACAAACTAATACATTAATTAAGTTATAAAAAGAACTTAATGAAAAATTTAAAGACAATCAATTAGAAATTGTAAACAAAATTCGACATATAATGCTAGATAAAGGCAATCTAGGTAGCCAAGACAAAATAAAATTATAAGATTTTTTAAAATAAAATTTTAACTCGATAAGGTCTTTATCAATTTATAATACGTATAAGCTTATATTTTATTTTCGTAATTCTTTCAATAACTATGTTTGAATTAAATACTTTACGGACTTAATAGATTCGATCGATAGTTTAGAAACTAAATATATTATGATTTATGTATTTTAGGGACTTAGTAGACTCAATCGATAGTTTAGGGACTAAGTAGATAATTCGGTCATAATTTAGGGGTAGAAAGTGTAATAAACCCTATATATATATATATATATTTTTGTAGAAAGTAATTTTAATTTTTTACTCCTCGTTTGACATCCAACTAAAAATTCATGTTTAAAAAAAAAAAAACTGTCTTTAATGATTTTTTTTTTTTGAATTTGTGTGTGTGTGTGTGTTTTTTTTCACTTTTCAACTCCATTTAATGTAAAAAAAATCTAAAAATTAAAAAAAATGGTAAATTACACTCGCCTCTCCTAAAGTTTGAAAAAAATATAATTAGTTCCACACATTTGATATAATTATACTGACCCTTTTTGAAGTTTTAATTTACATAACAATTAAGTCATTTTTTATTAATAATTCATTAATCGTATGAATGAAAAATAATATTATCATTTCTTAGGTCATTTTTATTATTTCTCTTAAGTGGTGTAGCATTGCTCCCCCAACCCCACCTCGTCTATTTTTTTTTTTGGTCAATCAGTCGGAGATTTATTACAAATATGAAAATAATTGCATTAACATCTAACAACGACCAAGCCCAACAATCATCACATGAAATAGTCCAAACTTGAAGAGAAATATATAAATGAGAGACAATAATAAATATTTACCATTGACTGACCATCTGACAATAGAAGTATGTAGGCCAACTAAACTAACCTAGTTTTTCACTAACTCAATAACTAACCAACATTGTTGTAATTAAATATCACATTCATACCTGAGAGGGAGTTTTTATGTGCATTAGGGCCGAGCTAGGCCAAGGCGCGGTAATGGGCCGTTCTATGGGCTGAGGTAAAAAGGGTTGAGTGTAGAGGACCTTGTAGTTAGCTCGGTCCAAATATGGCTATAGTCACCACGATTAGAGTGGTGATTAGCTCGGTCAAAGTATTCAGAGATGAGGTATTTGGGCGTCCTGTGGAGGACCTTGCTCTTGTTAGCTCGGTCGAAGCTTGGTATAGTTAGTTCGGTCTCAGCAGGCCAAAACCGAGGTACAAGTGAAAGGAGAGCCGAGCTATGTATTGCATGCGAAGACATTGGATTAAGTATGACAAAGGGCTAGTGTTAGCTCGGTCGTACTGTCATCCAACCGTAGTAAAACCATCTCACTTGGTTTAAGCAGTGAGGGGGGTGTTGAAGGATAAGCATTATCTTTCAGGAGTGTGATTCCTAGAAGGACTCTACATGGAGGAATAAGAGTCCTACTAGGATTGTGCCATGCAGAACCTATAAAAGCTCACAACATAACCTATGTAGAGGTAACACAACTTTGATTCTCGAATACACAAAGCTTTTGTCTATTTGTCTATTTTTCTAACTTAGGCATCGGAGAGGTATCCGGCACACACCCGCCGGCTAGCTCACGTTCGTGTTTTCAGGGAGTAAAGCGACGACGTTTGGAGGATTACAAACTTGATCAACAGGATTATACGAGAAGATTATTTCGTGCTCGTACAATTGGCGCCGTCTGTGGGAAGTCCAGAAAGAACAAAACCTCTTGATCAAGTTTTTCCTCTCTAATTGGAAGCAATGGCACACAATGAAGATTTGCCGCAATCCGCTATTGACGGACAAACCCTAAAGGGGGCTGGAAAGCGCGAAGGCTTGCCTTTTATCCCTCCCATGGCGGATCTAGAACTCCAGCGACAGAACCCCCGGAGGGATGCAAGGGGGAGGCGGGCTAACAGCCCCGTTGCTCTCAAAGTCCTGAAAGATAGAGGCGGATGATGGACTCTCAAGTTCTGGAGGATCGCGTGAAGGAGCAGGACAAGTTAATAAGGAAGATGGCGGTAGACATAGAGTCAATGAAGCGCCAGATAAAAGGAAAAGAGGTGGCAACAGGAGAGGGGCGCAAAGACAACACGCCCCCTCGCCACTCGGAAGATCGTGGTAGGCGTACCACACCACCGCAAGCAGAAAGTAGGAGCCTTAGAACATGCGACACTCAATCAAGGACTTCCAGGACTCGTCACTCCAGGTTTGAGAGAATGAGAACTGAGAGGTCATATACTGAGGGAAGCACCTATCGGCCCTCGCACACGCACCAGACGTCATCTAGGCACACGGAGCTGCCTAGATCATCTGACTTGCGAACCGTACTTGAAGAAAGGGCACGATGGAATGAGGATACTAGGGCACGCGACCCGTGCAGAGTTTCTGCCCTTCAGCAGTTGGCCCCTCGAACGGATGGGAGCGTCGAGGTAAGAATGCCAATGCTGCGCCTTGCTTACGAATTAACAGACAAAGCATTAGCAAGGTTACAGAGCTCGCCGTTTGTTCCGGCAATTGAGAACGCGCCACTACCTTCAGGCTTCCACCAACCCAAATTCACCACTTATTACATGCACTTTCGCCACTTTCGCCAGGTTATGGCAGTATACCGGCGAAACGAGGCCTTAATGTGCATCCTATTTCCTTCCAGCCTTGGCGACCTAGGTTTAACCTAGTTCGAAAGGCTACCAGAAGGCAGCATTGCCTCGTGGGCGCAGTTGGCAGAAGCGTTCGTGACTAGATTCAGGACGAACACCAAGACACCAGTCGAGATCGACCAGCTACTCTCCATCGACATGGGTGAAAAAGATACATTGAGGTCCTACAACAGTCGCTACTGGGAGACCTTCAACCAGATAGGGGATTGCCCTACGAACGTCGCCATTGCACAATACAAACGGGGCCTGCTAGTCGGTAACAAATTGAGGGACTCGATTACAATGACGGCCCCCCTCATGATGGAGGTCTTAATGGAGAGAGTGCACCAACATATTCGCATGGAGGAAGATAGCGCCTGTGCTAAGGCAAAATCTGGCACAACAGCAATGCCAGATAAAAAGGCCACAGCGAAAGTCAACACGATAGAGCAACCAAACAGGAATGGGCGAGGCAGGCGGGCCAACAGAGAGGACCCAGACAAAAGGAAGTTGAGAGTCCGCACTGCCATTACCACAGTGTTCAAAAAACCAATCTACCGAATTCTCAGTGAGATACGTAATGAACCTTTCGTCCGATGGCCAGCAAAGTTGGGAGAAGCGCAAAAAGACTACGACGAAAGGTCTCGGTGCACCTTCCATGATGAAAAGGGGCACCGCACTAAAAATTGCATGCCGTTGAGGCAGCATTTGGAGGAGTTAGTGGCAGCTGGGCACCTGGACCAGTACATAGAAGGAGGAACACAACCAGCCCCCCAGAACCACAACTACCCAAACAGAATGCCGGTCGACGCCCCACCTCAAGGCGTAATTAACATAATATATGGAATATTCGAACCTGAGTGGGTATGTGAGCTCGGGGGAATGATCAAAAAGGCTGAGCACTTGAGGGAGGTATTAAGTGCATAACCTGCCATCAAAAAGAGGAGAACAGAGGCCACCAATGTAATATCTTTTTCAGACAAAAATTTGGCAAGGATATATTGCCCTCACAATGATGCACTGGTTGTTACTCTACGCGTCAAGGGTTTCAACGTGAAGCGGATTTTGATTGACCAAGGAAGCTCATGTGAGATAATGTATTACGAAACCTTCAAACAACTGAAACTGGAGGACAAAGACATGGCACCTGCAACATCTCCCCTAATCGGATTCAACTCAATGCCAGAGTGGCCAGTGGGCAAGAAAATCCTCCCAGTTAAGGCAGGAACCATGACGAAACAAGTGGAATTCTAGGTATTGAAAGTCCCTTCCACTTACAATATAATTTTGGGAGGACATGGTTGCATGCCATGCAATCGGTAGCGTCAACCTACCATCAAGTATTGCGGTTTCCCAACGAAGCCGGAGTAATTGAAGAGGTCTTTGGAGACCAAATTATGTCAAAACAGTGCTTCGTCACAGTAAATGGTAGCCGCGCTGCAAAAGGGTTTGTACATATGGTCGAAGAGCCAGAAAGAAATGACCTATTTGCGGATGTCGGCAAGGCAACTGATCAGAAGGCAGTGGAAGACTTGGTACAGGTAAGGATAGATGAAAAAACCCAGAAAAGTTCTTTTTGCTCGGCTCGTCTTTGTCCAGCACTGAGAGAATAAAGGTCATGGAATTCTTAACCTCTAACATCGAAGTGTTTGTTTGGACACCGTATGACATGCCTAGCATTGACCCAAATTTCATCTGTCACCAACTGAACGACCACCCAACTGCCAGACCAGTTATACAGCGCACTCGCAGATCAGCACTCCACCATGCCGAGATAGTGGCGGAAGAAGTGGGAAACTTGCTGGAGGCAGGAGCTATCAGAGAAGTGCACTATCCCAGGTGGATCTCCAATACCGTAGTAGTGCCAAAGAGGAACGGAAAATGGCGTGTCTGTGTGGACTACAAAACAGTCAACAAGGCATGCCCAAACGACAGCTTTCCCCTACCACGGATAGACCAACTGGTAGACCTGACGGCAGGACACAATCGACTTAGCTTCCTTGATGTGTACAGAGGTTACCATCAGATCGCTATGTATGAACCAGATCAGGAGGTCACATCCTTTACAACGCCTAGAGGATTGTATTGTTACAAGGTCATGCCCTTTGGCCTAAAAAACGCAGGGGCAACATTCCATCGGATGGTCACCAAGATGTTTGAACCATTGTTAGACAGAACAATGGAGACTTACATAGATGACATGGTGGTCAAAAGCAAGGATGAGAAGGACCATCTCAGGGACCTAGATGAGATGTTCCATATTCTGAAAAAGAACAAGTTACGCCTAAATGTATCCAAATGTGCATTCGGCGTAGGATCGGGCAAATTCCTAGGCTTTCTGGTGACTAACCGAGGTATAGAAGCAGGCCCTTCTCAGATCAAAGCAATCCAGGATCTTGAGAGGCCCAACACAGTTAAGGAGGTGCAGCACTCACTGGCCGTGCAGCCGCACTCAACCGGTTCATAAGTCGGTCGTCAGACAGATGTCGATCATTTTTCCAAGCATTGAAGGCCAAGTTTGAGTGGGATGAAGAATGCGACCGCGCTCTAGAAAGCTTGAAAGAGTACATGTTTTCTCCATCATTGCTAGTAACCCCCAATACCTGGAGAAGAGCTCTTTTTGTACCTGGCAGTTTCACAGCACGCAGTCAACGCAGTGTTAGTCAGAGCGGAAGGAATCCAACATCTGCCCATCTTTTATGTTAACAAAACCTTGCTGGGAGCAGAAACCAGGTACTTACCTTTGGAAAAACTGGCCTTAGCCTTGATGATGGCCTCGAGAAAGCTGTCGCATTACTTCCACGCCCACACCATAATCGTCCTAACAACTTTTCCATTAAAAGCTTTGTTTGAGAGGGCGAACTTTTCTGGGCAAATCTTGAAATGGCAGTGGAATTGGGATAATTTGATATCAAGTTTCAACCCAGAACCGCAATAAAAGCTCAGGCTTTGGCAGACTTTGTGGCCGAGTTCACACCAGGAAGCCATCACATCTGCCCAGTGGACTTGACAAATATAATAGAAAAGGGGATAGAGAGTGCTGCAGGAACCGCGCAACCCCCAATACAAGATGCATCGCCACATCCCATGGCATACCGGATTGGAGAAAGGAAGGAAGAGGCAAACCGCGCTATATCTGGCAAAGATTCATCAACAAGTTATAACTTGGTACAATCAGACAGTGAGGGGCAAACAGTAGGTGTGGACTATGAAGAAGACATTAGCAACACACATGACCCCAAGACATCATCCGACCCCTCTACTTGCTGGAAGCTATTCGTTGGAAAGATGTGGAAGCTCTTCGTGGATGGAGCATCCAACAGGCATGGTGCAGGACTGGACATAGTTCTCATCTCGCCGGATGGCCTAATAGTGGAACAAATAGTCAACCTTGGCTTCCCAGCATCAAACAATGAAGCAGAGTATGAAGCACTTTTAGCAGGCCTAAAATCAGCAATCTTCATGAAGGCCATCGAGCTAATGGTTTACAGTGACTTCCAGCTGGTAGTAAACCAGATTTCAGGCGACTACGAGGCAAAAGATAAAAGGATGGCTAAGTACCAAGAGTTAGTCAGAAAAGAGATCATGAAATTTGAAGTAGTGCGGATAGAACAGATCGGCTGAGAAGAAAACAGCAGAGCAGACGAACTAGCAGGCTTCGCTTTGATGGCAGATACATCCATTCCACATCCATTACTGATCGATTTCCTACCTCGACCAAGCATTGAAGAACCTAAAGTAGCTGAAGTATGTTGTGCCGAGCTAGGCCCTTCATGGATGGATCCCATTATAGTGTTCTTAAAAGACGGCATCTTACCCGAAGAAAAGAAAGAGTCCAACAAAATAAGAGCAAAGTCACAGTGATTTTGGCTCTCCCCATCAATGGCCTTGTACAAGAAATCTTTCACAGGGCCTTACCTGAAATGTGTTCATCCCAGCAAGGTCGAAGCATTCTTGTTCGAGATACACGAAGGCATATGCGGAAGCCACCAAGGAGAAAGATTATTGGCTTACAGAGCAATTTCGCAAGGATATTGGTGACCATACATGCAAGCAGATTCAGAGAAATATGTCAAGAAGTGCGAGAAATGTCAGAAGTTCGCACACTAAATACATCAACCAGCCAGAGAGCTCCTACCATTAACTAGCCCATGGCCCTTCGCAATGTGGGGCTTGGACATAGTAGGACCACTTCCAACGGCACCCGGCAACAGAAAGTTCTTTCTTACAACAACAGACTACTTCACAAAGTAGGTAGAAGCAGAACCTCTCGCCTTGATAAAGGAGAAAGATGTGAAAATGTTCGTCTGGCAGAATATCATCACTCGATTTAGCATACCCAAGCCCCTAATATCCGACAACGGCACTCTGTTCGATGGCAAAATCTTTAGAGGCTTTTGTGAGGAATACAAGATAGAATTCTATAATTCTACACCAGCATACCACCAAGCAAATGGCCAGGCGGAAGCATCAAACAAAGTCATCTTGGATGGATTGAAGAAAAGGTTGGAGAAAGCAAAAGGCAAGTGGGCTGAGGAGCTTCTCCATGTTTTATGAGTTTACCGTACCATACCTCGGCGATCAACCGGAGAAACGCCATTCTCCTTAGCCTACGGCATGGAGACAGTAATCCCACTGGAAGTTGGCCTTCCCACTATTAGAAGTGAAAATTTTGACCCAGATCTAAATGGAGAAGCCGTAGCCTTGGAACTCGACCTTGTGGAAGAGAGAAGAGAAAGAGCACTGGTTCACATCGCCTCATACCAGCAAGAGTTATCTAGAAAATATAACAAGACAGTACATCCGAGGCAATTCAAGATTGGAGATTGGGTACTGCGCAAAGTAATGGGAAACACTCTGGTACCCGGAGATGGCAAGTTAGGGCCTAATTGGGAAAGACCTTACAAAGTGGTTGGATTAGCAGGAAAAGGGCCATACCACTTGGAAGATAGAGACAACAAGGCCATTCCCAAGCCATGGAACACTGCCAATCTCAAACTATTTTCTTTTTAGCTTTTCTTTAAAGTACTTGTAATTTTTCTTTTTTCAATAAAGCAAGTAGTTTCCTTTTCAGCATAATGGTTTTCTTCTGTAAAAGTTGTTTTTAGTGAGCTAGGGGCAATGAAAGTAGTGTTAGCCGGAATAACCAACACTTAGCTCTAGGTTGGCAGGAATAACCAACTTTGAGTTCTCTTCAGCCGAGATCAGGATCTAAGCTAAAGAGGTTGGCTGGAAAAACCAACACTTACTTCTCCTAAGCCGAGATAAGGATCTGGGCTGTAGAAAGTTTGGCAGGAATAAACCAAACACTTCGCTTTAGGTTGGCAGGAATAACCAACTTTGAGCTCTCTTCAGCCGAGATCAGGATTTAGGCTGAAGAGGTTGGTTGGAAAAACCAACACTTATTTCTCCTAAGCCGAGATAAGGATCTGGGCTGCAGGAAGTTTGGCAGGAATAAACCAAGCATTTCGCTCTAGGTTGGCAAGAATAACCAACTTTGAGCTCTCTTCAGCTGAGATCAGGATCTAGGCTGAAGAGGTTGACTGGAAAAACCAACACTCGTCTCTCTTCAGCCAAGATCAGAATCTAGGCTAAAGAGGTTGGCTGGAAAAACCAACACTCTCTTCTCTTCAGCCGAAATAAGGATCTAGGCTGAAGAGTAGTTGGCTGGAAAAACCAACACTCTCTTCTCTTCAGCCGAGATAAGGATCTAGGCTGAAGAGTGGTTGGCTGGAATAACCAACTTTAAGTACTCTTCAGCCGAGATAAGGATCTAGGCTGAAGAGTGGTTGGCTGGAAGAACCAACTCTGAGTACTCTTCAGCCGAGATGTGGATCTAGGCCGAAGAGAATTGGCAGGAATGACCAAACAAAATGCAAGGCTCCAAGACCGAGATAAGTACCTCGGCCAGAGAAGGCTAAACTTCATACAAATTATAGTTAAAGAATAAACCGAGCAAAAAGATGCAGAAAAAGGAGATTTCATTTAAAATGCAAGTCAAAGTTACAAGAAGTAGGACTTTAGCCCGGTTCAACATTCTTTCCAAAAGAAAAGGAAGAAAATACAGGATCAAGCAAAAAGGTCATCGAGATCCGCATCCAGATCAACTCGAAGCCCGGTTTCAGCTGGTAGCTCGGTCACATTTTCAACCAAGTCTTCCACCGGTGGCTCCACCCGAGCTGACTGAACAACGGGATCATTGGCGACGACCGGGGCGTTGTTGGGTTCAGGAGATGCTTCTTCCTCAACTTTAAGAAATTTTTGTTGAATGGCGTTTGCATACTCTGCCATGTAGCTCGGTATGAAATGCGGAGGAGGGTTCTGGAAGAACTCGGTCTCCTGGCCATGGCCGAGCTTCGCCATGGCTGCCTTCCACCCATACTTGAAAAAAATGTCTTTAGCAACCTCACACTACAAGATGTATGTGGCTTCGCCTTCCTTGTAGCCGCGGTCTTCCGCGTCTTCCATCTTCTTCTCCAGCTCCGTTATCTCGGCATTCTTCTTCTTTTCAACCTTAGCAAGCTCGCGCAGATAACGTTCCTTCAGCTCGGTCAAGGCCTTTTGTTTGTCTGCCTCCGCCGAATCTACTAGCCTGGTGAGTCGGGCGACTTCTGATTACAGCTTGGCAATTTTTTGCTTAGCTTCGTTTAGCTCGACCGTCTTCCTATCGGCCTCAGCCACGGCCAGCCTTGTCGTCTTGCGCAGTTCCAGCACACGCTTATGCGCAATGTGGTTTTTTTGCATGGCCTACGAAAGGAGAGATAGCAAATATGAGTAAAAACCGAGCAAACAGATGGTATAAAATGAAAGACGATTAGAAGGAGTACTTACCAGCACCATTGACTTGTCGCCGACCAGATGACCTTTAGCTCGGTCAAATGGTCATGATGTTCCATGTCAGGGGGCAAGCATACACTCCTATCTAGGTTAAAGGCGAGTGTATGATCTTTGTCTGCTACCACGGAATCCGTGTTTTGTATAGCTCGGTTCCTAAAGGTAAGTTTTGGGGCCCACTCAGAAGAGTTAGCCCGGTCGGAACGTTCGGGTTCTGGGCTCGGTAGCGTAGTTTGGAGAAGTATGGTGTCTTATTCGTCAACGAGACGTGGCTCGGTTGAGGAAGTGCGAGCACGCTTACTTGGCTGAGATGATGAGGGCTGGGCTGTTGGAAGAGCCACCACGGTCTCTTGTGATTGGCCGGCTTGTGGTACCTCGGCTTGATTTGTTTCGGTGATGAGGGCCCTAACTGCTCTCTTCTTGGCCATTTCTTGTTCCGCTGTTAATGGAATGAGGTTGATTTGTGGAAGGGTTGGATCAGGTTCTGGTGATGGCTCTAGAAGGAAATCTGTCACCCTGGTCTTCCTCCTGCTGCTGTATCTATATATCGGCTCAAAGTTGAGTAGCTCGACCCAACCTCGATCAGGATATCTTAGTGCGGCGCGGAGTGCGTCAAGATTGGGGTAACTATACTGGGACTTTAGAAGGTTCAAGTCTGCATAAAGGAAAAAGACAACGGTTAATACGGTTGAAAATGAGACTAACGGAGTAAAGAAAGTAGAAAACTGAGCCGAGGTATATATACCGGCTACTCCTTTATTCCAGTTGATCCGGTCTCCTGGTATTTGGGCTTCTTGGTCTTCGAAGTTGCTCGAGACCTAGAAAAAATCGTCATCATTTACATCTTTGTCTAGGGTGTTTTTTATTATCTTTTCTCGGCGTCTTCTTATTCTTAAATAGTAGACCTAGCCATCTTCGTTCTGGCCAAGTAAATATTGGTGGAATAGCTCGGCTAAACCGAGATTAAGGCCAAGTCGGCGGTTTAGCTCGGCGATGTCATTTATTATTCTGTACGAATTTGTGGAAAGCTGGGTAGGGCAAAGTCTGGTTTGTCTAAGGAATTCACAAAGAAGAGGCTGAATGGGAAAACGGAGACCAGCCTCTACAATGGATATGGCGTTGAAAGGGACGAAGCCCGGTTTTTCCCAGGGAATGGTGTCTAGTTCAGCTAAACTGAGGTGAACATCATCAGGGATGTTGTAGTCCCTTCACAATTCGGCAATAGCCCCTGGAGAGTTCACTAAAAATCGATACTTCCCCATGTGGCCTTAAATTATGTATAATTTAGCTCGGTGTTGAGATGACCTTCAGTATCTCGGTTAAGCGTGCAAAGGTATGCCTGGCCAACCTAAGTCAGTCTGCAAAGTGAAAAGGTAAAGTGTTAAGCACAGATCGTTGGACCGTGCTAAAAGAAACAAAGGCGAAATAAATGGAGTCCTGGCTCGGCTACGTGGGATACTATCCGTCCTTAGCTCGGTTGAAGCAAAGGACTTTAGCCCGGTTAAGTAAACGAGAGGTTCGTAGCCCAGTTGAAGCTTAGGGTGCGGCATTCTTAGTTCGGTTTTGACTAAGTCAGGAAGCTGTTTGTCCCCAAGTTATAGCTCGGTCGTTGGTTAAGGCTTTCTAGTGCGGTAGTGCGCACACCTAATATAATATCCTAGCTCGGCTAAGTAAAACAGAAGGTTCTTAGACCGATTGAAACTACAAGAAAGTGTTTTTGAAAAACATATATACTATGTTATGTATTACAATACAATACAAAATGAACGAAAAAGAAAAAGGTTTGAGCCACGTACCAGTTCAAAGATCTTGGAATCAAAGATGGAAACGGCACCAGTAGAGAACACGAGCTTTGCAGATGAAGTGTTGAGGAAAAATGAAGGCTCAGAAGGTAGAGAGAGAAGATGATGAATAGTAGAAATGGTTGGTTCAAAACATATGGTTTTTGTGTAAAGAGAATGAAAAAGGCGGGACTGTTCAAAATTCGCAAGATACGAAGTCAGCGTCGACGGTTGTACTCAACCAATAGGGGCTAGCCATGTGTCAAAGGGAATTGTAAGCGATTCAGTTATGCAGCGACTGAAAAGACGTTTTTTGACCGAATCAATTGGTAGCCCGATGACAATTTAGCTCTGTTGAAAGGCTAAAGTTTTTAGCTCGGCTGGTAACAGGTAATCCCAATCAAGCTACGCAGATGGAATTAAGGGACAATTGAGAGGGAGTTTTTATGTGCATTAGGGCCGAGCTAGGCCAAGGCGCGGTAATGGGCCGTTCTATGGGCCGAGGTAAAAAGGGCTGAGTGTAGAGGACCTTGTAGTTAGCTCGGTCCAAATATGGCTACAGTTACCACGGTCGGAGTGGTGATTAGCTCGGTCAAAGTATTCAGAGATGAGGTATTTGGGCGTCCTGCGGAGGACCTTGCTCTTGTTAGCTCGGTCGAAGCTTGGTATAGTTAGCTCGGTCTCAGCAGGCCAAAACCAAGGTACAAGTGAAAGGAGAGCCGAGCTATGTATTGCATGCAAAGACATTCGATTAAGTATGACAAAGGGCTAGTGTTAGCTCGGTCGTACTATCATCCAACCGTAGTAAAACCATCTCACTTGGTTTAAGCAGTGAGGGGGGTGTTGAAGGATAAGCATTATCTTTCAGGAGTGTGATTCCTAGGAGGACTCTACATGGAGGAATAAGAGTCCTACTAGGATTGTGCCATGCGAAACCTATAAAAGCTCACAACATAACCTATGTAGAGGTAACACAACTTTGATTCTCGAATACACAAAGCTTTTGTCTATTTGTCTATTTTTCTAACTTAGGCATCGGAGAGGTATTCGGCACATACCCGCCGGCTAGCTCACGTTCGTGTTTTCAGGGAGTAAAGTGACGACGTTTGGAGGATTGCAAACTTGATCAACAGGATTATACGAGAAGATTATTTCGTGCTCGTACAATACCAATAGAGTTCAAACTAATTATGTATATAGCTCTACTATTTTTATTTACCAACATTAATTATTCTAGTTAAAGTCACATTCGTACCAATAGAGTCCACGCTAAATATATACATAGCTCTACTGTTTTCAAACGAAATAGTTGAATAATGTTACATTGTTATCATCATATTATATATTTACAAAGATTGACAAATAATCACTAATGCTATGCACTAAATCCTCAAATTATCCAAATGAAGAATCTAATGTAGGATATTCCTAGCATCTCTTCAGATTGTGTATAACTTCATATGGTAAAAATAACACTATTTCTTGGCTAGCCATAAGAACTAACATTAACTTTGCTTATACTTTGTGTGTTGCTGCATTGCACATTACTTTTGCCGAAAATGCTTTGGTTTCTTTGTTGTTTTGAGACCAATAATGTTGTTTACCATTCCTCTTGTTAAACTTTGGGTAGCTTTTGTGTCTTTTGTACTTGAGAATGGCCTCAAACTCCGTGTTCTGGGCAATCGAAATCGGACTCGTAGTTTTCTCACTTTCAGGTAAGATTTTCCATTATTGTTTTTCAACTTTGGTTTTATTTTTGCATAATAAGATGAATTGCCTAGGATTCAAATTTTGTTCATGGACTTGGCAATTGTCGGATTTGTCGTAGTGGCAATTCGTACGACAAACATGCTGAGGAGGGTTATAACATGTATTATTCCGAACTGGGTGTATTTTCCATCATTAGCTATTGACAAATTCCTTGATGATATGGAAAAAGAGGAACCTATCAAATTTTCCTCTCACCAGCTTAAAATTGCAACGAATAACTATAGCAACACATGCTTGGTTTAGGAGGTTTTGGTGTTGTGTATAAAAGGTCTTTGGCAAATGGAATTATAGTAGCAGTGAAATTTCTAAGTGGTTTCTCAAATAAACGGATAGAGGAACAATTCATGGTAGAAGTGAGTGCTATTGGTAGAATCCGTCATTTTAACCTTGTTCGTTTCTATGGTTTTTGCTTTGATAAACACTTGAGGGCAATGGTTTATGAGTACATTGCTAGTGGCTCACTAGACAAGTACTTGTTTGATGAGAATAACTTCATAGAATTTGAGAAGCTCCATGAAATTGCAATAGGAACCGCTAGAGGGATTGCATATTTGCGTGAAGAATGTCAACAAAGAATAATTCACTATGATATGAAATTGGGTAATATCCTGTAGGACGTAAAATTTACACCTAAAGTGGCTGATTTTGGATTAGCAAAACTCCATAATAGAGAAAATACCCATGTAACAATGACAGGGGAAAGGGGTACTCCTGGTTATGCTGTACCTAAACTTTGGATGCCCTTTCCTATAACCCGCAAGTGTGATGTTTATAGCTTTGGAATGCTTTTATTTGAGATCATTAGGCAGAGAAGGAACCTCAATATTAATCTTCCAGAAAATCAAGAGTAGTTCATTAGAATTGAAAAGAATGATAGAGAGATTGCACATAGAAAGGTAAAGGTAGCTTTGTGTTATGTGCAATATAGGCCTAAATTGAGGCCTTTGATGAGTGTTGTGGTGAAAATGTTGGAAGGAGCACTAGAGATTCCTATGCCGCTAAACACATTTCAATACTTGTTGGGCATTTCACCAACTAATTTTCTCTCATACGGGACAGGGCTATCCAATTCCACCAGTTTGGATTCCTTTGTGATGGAAACAAGATCTTCTAACGTAGATTTACTCGCATGATTAGATGAAAATCGTTTTTATCTTATCACTGAGGACACCAATTGTAACATATCGGATCTTAAACCCGACCTATTTATGTTAATTGGTACTCATTACCTTGTACTTGTGTTGTTTCCGGAATCTTCATAATGATAGGTTTGCATTTGGCCTTGTAATTATTATAAATGAGACCTCCTTCTAGATGTTTAGAATCTTGATTAATGTTTTAAAGTGGTGTTTGGGCAAGATTGAACCTAAAACTCCAAATTCAGATTTTTGTTTTTGACTAGTCTCCACTCTTTTGCTCTTTACTCTATCCACACTCTGAATCTTGATGTGAAACCAAAACCGTTGGAAAGTTTACTTTTGGAGCTTCAATTTAGACATACAATTGACCTAATTCCAACTCTAGAAAAAACAAATATGCATGTTTGAAGTTTACCTAGTAAAGTTGTCTAGCTCAATCCGCACGTGCGGAATATTTGTTCCACATGAGCAAATTATGCATGTTTGCGAGCAAAATTTAGTGGGTTGATTCGTATGAGTGGCCCATAAATTTTTCACGAGCGAATTGTATGGGATCAGAATCTTCTAAGCAATGTGGCAACCTCCCAACCATGCATTTTGGACCTATTTTCTTCATTTGGTTGAGATATTTCTCTCTCTTCAGTCATTTCAAACACACAGACTCTCTATCTCTATTTTCTCTCTTCTTTTTCTCTCTTTCTTCAATGTTCCATTAAGATTGAGGTGGTTGGGGCTTGTTTTAATAATAATAAAAAAAAAAAACTCAACTATTAATATTATGGAGCATGGCGATGGCTTCACTTTCATCGAAGCCAATCTTTGTTTTGCCACTGTTTGAGTTTTAGCAATTCTCCTCTTCTCTATTTAAGGTAGGGTTTTCTTCTACTTATTTAACATGTGTTTATATGAGTATAAGTAGTAGTTTCTTTATACTACATTGAGAAATTTATAGAGATTTTGAAAATATGCATTGTAGGGAGTTAGGGTTTGGGATTTATTGGCTATTTATCTACTGGACTATATGTTCACCTTATGTAGCTAATGATTTTTTAGGTGTTAAGGACGTGCCACGACTCTAAGTTGTCATTGGATATATGTATGGGCTAGAGAGACCTCTGTTGATTGATTGGCTTAGGTCTTTTTGTGTTTTCTTAGACGAGTGCCATATTTTGGTAAGGGTTACACCTTCTTATTTGATGTACACCTAAGGGCATTTCATTTTTGTTAAATGCCTGTTACTTTTGATTTCATATTAAATATATATGCCACTTAGATGATGAATATAAGATGTATGAAATGAACGAATCTCATGTATTGAATGATATTTCTATATATATGCAAGTGATGACATTTGATTATTATTGTTATTTATGTTTTTCTTTAATATTGGGGAATATTCTTGTGGGTCCAAATCTTAGAAATCTAGGGTATGACAACATGGTATCAAAGGTAACCAGGTTTGAAAATCTTAGACTCGTGGGAAGTGGTTTTACCATAATAAGTTTTATCTTGCTTTGTGAAGATGATTGCATGTTGATGTGCTAAGTGATATCAAAATGTTTATATGTTGCATATTTATGTGGGTATGGTGTTAAGTTTCATAGATATTATTTTGTGTCTAGTTGACTAACTTATAGATCTTATTAGAAACGCGCTTGGTTAACGTTGTATCTAGCTGGAATTCTAATAGAGTTCTAGAACAAGTAGTTGTCCTTGAAGACTTAGCTCGATTATGCGCTTAAGTATTATGTGACCAATCCTTGATAGTGACGTATGAGTGCCTTAATGAAAGGTTTTAGTGTGATGTATTCTAAACCTCGTGTTTATCTCTTAATATGGATGTTTTAGGAACGGGTAACAATCTTTGAGAGTGTAATCCATTATGTGTTATGTATCACGTGTCTTATGATTTGTGTTGTCTAAATTATTTTGGAGTGTGAGTCTACTTCAATGAGAGGTGTTAGTTCTATGAGTTGTTCGTATTGTTTAGCTTGATGGCTGAGTTATTCCACTCACTCAAGTAACCATGTGTGGGGTTTGTATTGGACTTTTAGTCAATTAGCTTGATATATATTTATAATTATGGTCTTGGTGTTGTAGAAATTATAATGTGTGGTATGAAACGTGTTGCTCTGAAGAGTTTGATTATTTCTAAGTCTTGTAATAAATCTAAGGAGAGTCTCAATCAGCTTTTATAGGGGGTAGAAATATTCTTGATGGTATCCTGGTTGCTAATGAGATTGTTGACGATTAGAAGAAGAAGAAAAAGAAAGGTCTTATCTTAAAGCTAGATTTCGAGAAAGCATATGATTCAATAAATTGGGAGTTCTTTTTCTCCATGTTATCAAACTTTGGCTTTGGTTTAAAATGGATCAAACGGATGAAGGAATGTGTCTCAACTGCCAAAATCTCTATTCTGGTGAATGGATCACCTTCAGCTAAGTTTAGTCCTCAAAGGGGACTTAGACAAGGTGATCCCTTATCCCCTTTTCTCTTTAACATTGTAGCTGAGGGTCTTAATATTCTGATACATAGAGCTGTCCAGGCTGGATTGATCAAGGGTGCATCAGTTGGTTCAAATGATCTTACTATTACTCACCTACAATTTGCTGATGACACAATCTTGTTTTGTGAGGCAAAGAGGGAGGAGGTGCTTAATATCAAAAGAATATTGAGATGTTTTGAAATCTTGTCTGGGTTGAAGATAAATTATCACAAGAGTGTAGTGTGTGGTGTTGGAATTAATGAAGACCTTACCAAAGATTTTGTTGCCATACTGAACTGCTTGCATCATAGGCTACCTTTGAAGTATTTAGGGATGCCATTGGGGGCTAATCCAAGGAGGAGAAGGTCTTGGCAACCTGTCATTGATAATTTCAAATCAAAACTTGCTTCCTAGAAGCGTAAGCTGCTTTCCTTCGCTGGTCGGTTGACAATGATCAGGTCTGTGCCATCTTCATTACCAGTGTTTTACTTATCTTTGTTTAGAATGCCTGAAGGGGTGGCCAAAGAGATTGAAAGAATTCAGTCCAGATTTCTTTGGGAGGGGGGGGGTGATGAACTTAGAAGGAAAATTCACATGGTAAAGTGGGAGGAAATCACTCAAAGCAAAAGTAACGGGGGTCTTGGTATTAGAAAGGTGAGAATCATGAATGAATGTCTTCTTCTCAAATGGTGGTGGAGGTTTGGGAGTGAATCTGACTCTATTTGGAAACAAGTGATTCTTAGCAAGTACCCACAGTATGGTGGATCTAGGTGGCCAGATCAAGATGCAAATTCTAGATATTCTATGGTGTGGAGGGACATTTTGAGGGTTGCTATTAAGTGCCCAGAGTTGATGGAGTTATTTAAGGTCAACTCAAAGATTAATATTGGGGATGGGAGGCTCATAAGTTTTTGGCTGGATCAATGGGTTGGTAGTGACTATTTAAAGAATTTATTTCCTAGATTATTCTCTGTGTCTATGCATAAAGGTATATCAGTGGGAGTGATTAAGAGCAGGAGCAATGGAAATGAGGAGTGGATTTGTCTTTCAGAAGAACATTGTTTCAATGGGAACTTCAAGAGTTGGGGAGGATGAAGGAGTTGCTACAAACTGCTCCAAAGCTCAAGAATGGTGTGTTAGATGGGTTGTCTTGGGCTGCAGACAGATCTGGTACCTTTACTGTTTCGTCTGCCTACAAGTGGAGTGAGTTACCATCTACTATGCCTGCAAAAGTGGTGGATTTCATCTGGAAGAATGCTGCACCTCCGAAAGTGCAATTTTTTGCTTGGCTAGCATGGAAAGGGAGGATCAAGACTTCCACTTACTTGCAAAGAATTGGAATCCTAAGTGCCAACTCTGATGTTAACTGTGTATTTTGCAGGAATGAAAGGGAAATTGTATCTCATGTGCTGCTGTGCTGTACGTTCAGTTGGAGAGTTTGGTCTAATATTATTGGATGGTGGGGTGTATCTTGGGTGCAGTCGGGATCAGTGGTTGGTCTTATTCAATGGTGGACTGGGTTTAGATGCAACAACAGATTGAAGGTAATCTGGAGGATAATGCCACTGGCAGTGCTTTGGTCTTTATGGAAGCAGAGGAATGAAATCATTTTTAACGTGTCACAGTTGGATTTCGAAAAGTTGTGTGAGCTTATCAAAACACGGATTGCATTGTGGTTCAGAGCCTCTAGTCCTTCCTTTTCTTATTCAGTTGATGATTTGGTGTTTAATTTGCAAAATGTGAAATTCTGCATTATGCACTGAGGGTGTTAAACTGTGTACTGCTGTTTTTGGGTGTTGTTCTGTTCTGGTGCATCTGATGTAGAGGGTGTTCTGTTCTGATGTGTTGTTCTGCTGTGCTTGATTCTGTTTTGCTGATGTGCTCCAAGCTCCAAGTTTTGCTCATGGCTGTGTGCTGTTGTGTCTGATCTGTTTGATCTGTTTTGCTGCTGTGTTGGTTTAAACAATCTTGGTGCTTGGATTGGATGAAGGGCTGCTGTAGTTCAAGGCAATGTGTTTGGTATGATTGTTGGGCTGTTGTACTTCATGGCAATGTAGTTCAAGGTAAATTTTCTCTGCCTGTTCTGTGCTGGTGCTTGGAAGGGCTGCTGTTCTGCTTTGGTGCTTGGAAGGGATGTTGTAAGGCCTGATCTGTTTGGTGCTTAAAGGAGTGTTGTACTACCTGATCTGGTCTTGGTGCTGGTGTGCCTAATTTTCTGGTTTTCCTGGTTTTTATTTGCTCCGTTTGTTTAGCTCGTTGATTTCTTACCAACTCGGAGGTTGGAGCTTGTTTTAGCTCCAAGCTCCTCTTTATTGATGTAATTTTTCATATATTCCATCAATAAAGTCTTCTTTTTGCTGATCAAAAAAAAAAAAAAAAAAAAAAAATCTAAGGAGAGTGAACTAGGTAAAGCATTCTGAGGTATTGAGTTGGGGATTAAACTTGTAGGTAATGGTGTCGTTAGTTTGAATTTCTAGTAGTAGTAATGGTAACTTAGGAACAAGTATTTTTGGATGTTGCCGGTTAGAACACATAGACTTGTCGTATATGATTTTGAGCATGGAGATCACAGGTGACACATTCATATTATGAAAATAGTATGATTAGATAAATGCTAAAGTACCACAAAAATCGTTTCTGGTAATCTTCTTTTTTTTTTTTCTTTTTGTTTTGGTAGCAAATTTAAAATCAAATAAGAAATAGATAAACCTACAAGATGATTATTGATTAGGATAACAATAGTTGAGGTCCTTTGAAATCATTTTCGGGCTCAATTTTCACAAGAGTGTGATTAGCAGAATTGGGGTCTCAAAGCTGAGTTCTTTAATTGTAAGTGATATGGCTGGCGAAATATTTATCTCTTGTAGGAAGGATCACTCTAATCAAGTCTACTTTTTCTAATTTACCAGTTTATTATATGTCAAATTTTTTTTTTATCCCATTAAGGTGATGAATGTATTGCAGGAGATCTAAATAGTCTATTTATGAGATCACAATGAAAGAAAGAGAATGCATCTTCTTAATTGGAAGAAAACCACTATGAATTAAAGATTGGGAAGAGTTGGTATTAGGAATTTGAGACATAAAAATGACCTTTGACGTTAAAATGTGTTGGGTTTTCTGTCCATAGAAAAATACATAAATATTTTTGGAAGCTAATTTTTGGATCATAATATGTTTCTGAAATTGCTTTGGGAAGATGTATGGTTAGACACATTTTGTTAGGGTGTCTCATCATAGTCTTTAATTGTTTTATTAGTAATATGACACATACTCTTTGAGAAAGGAAAAGATTTTGTTCTTGGGAATCTATTGGGTTTGCTGGCAAGGGTGTAATGATTACACATAGGCGGTAGTTGGCAGCTCTGGCGTGGGAAGTTCAAAAGTTTGTTTGTCTCATGTAATATTCATATCTATATATTCATCAAGTGTGTATTGGGTCGATACATAGAGAGAAAAATTCACACAGCATAAGTGAATTGTACAAAACAATGCTACTGTTTAGAGAGTGTACATAGTGAGTGATATATGTACACAATGGCTATAGTAAAGGAGTCACAAACAGTGAGGGTTTGGTGACTGATATATGTGTGTATTATCTTTGTGGGGGTGTGAGGTTGAGAGCAATAACATTGTCGGGGTTGTGAGAAAACACCAAGGAGTTGTATTTGTCTCACCATTGTAATTGTTTCAATATTTAGTGGATTGCTTTTCATTCACCATGGACATAGGCATTTGGGTCGAACCACATAAATCTTGGGTGGGATTATATCTTTATTTTGTTTGCTTCCATTGCTTGGGTGGGATTTATTCCCAACAAATGATATTAAAGCGAGGTTCCAAGGTTAGCAATGGCAGCAAAAGGGTTGGCATTCTTCATTGAATCGTTTAATGGTCGCAATGATTTCACGTTGTGGCAACAATGGGTGAACAATATTTTGAGACGAGAAGGATTGATTAAAGCTCTCAAGAAGAAGTTGATAAAATAGGAAAATATGAAGGAGGTGGATTGGCAAGACGAGGGATCTAGCCAATAGCACCATTCAATTGTATCTTAGGAATAATACTATTCAGGAGGTTATTATCGAAAGTGATTTGGCAGAGCTTTGGGCGAAGCTTGAGAGTAGATACAAGTCCAAGTCGCTCACCAACCGGTTGTTTTTGAACAAACAACTTTACACACTTCAAATGAGGGAAGGTGTGAATTTTATGGAGCATCTCGATGAGTTCAATTGAGTCTTGATAGAGTTGGACGCTATCAGTGCAAAGATTGAAGAAGAGGATAAGGCTATTCTCTTGATGATATCTTTACCACCATCATATGAGCATTTAAGGACCACATTGATGTACGGAAAAAACACACTTGAACTTGATGAGGCCGTTGCGGCTCTCATATCCCATGAGACTTTACGGACGATGGAGAGCGATGAAAGTTCAAGCAAGAAAAATATGGTGTCTTCGGATGATGGTCCATTTGTTGGATCAATCTTCTGTGTAAATAAAATAAATCGAAACAAAAAAAAAAATAAAAAAAATAAATAACGTACCGAATTTATTTATCGAACCAAATTAAAAATTAAAAGACTAAGTCGAGTGTGTGACACTCTGTCTTTAAGACAGATTCGTCACGCTACGGTACTTACGGTTATGTGGCGTTTATCTCTCAGGATACAATGATCTTCACAAATTTGTAGTAGCACTTTAAACAAATTTGTCCGGCGATCTAGAACCTTGTGTTCTATACTCTCTTTAATTTTATTCTAAAACTAATATGAAGAATAATGCACCAAAAGAGCAAAGTTGGACAGCACAAAGGAATTTTTAAGATTGTTTTTTTCCATGCCAAGATTGCTGGAATTGATAGGTTTTTATAGGCAAACATTGCTGTCTGAACAGGTACTAAATTTGAATGAACAGATGTGAATACTGTTTGAACAGATGTCATTCAAAATTTAAACAGATTTGTAACAAAACTATCCAGATTTTGAATATGTCTGGACAGTTATGAATCTGTTCGGTCTTGAACAGTTTGACAAACTGTGTGGACTAAAAAATCTATTCGGTTCAAATTGGCAGTTTTAAAATTGTTTTTAGAGCAGTTTAAACTGTTGGAATATTTAGACAGGAAAATGTTTGTTTGGGCAAAATTTAAATTCAAATTTGAATTAAATTCCTGCAATAATTTTTGGAAAAAATTCAAATGAATTTTGTTAAAAAAATTAATACAAGAACTGACCCGACCCAAGGCGCGTGTGTGGTAGTTTGGGTCAAGGTTCCATTTGTCCATAACTCCTCCCTTCTACAAACTTGGGGTGCCCTTTGGGGCCCAACCCAAGGTTGTACACCTAGAACTTATATACACACATAAGTTCTCTTCAAATTTCAATGTGGGACAAGCCTCACAAGGAAACTCACATTTAAAACTTAAATTTTCAAATCCACGAACTTGCAAACGACGTCAACTTCCCATTCATTCATAAATGGTTTTGATGAACCGTCTTCACCGTGTGACTTGCCATGCGGCAAGGAACACGTCACCTTTTCGGACTCACCCTAAAAGACGTTTGGGGCCCACTCAATTTTGGACTCAAAATTGACCCAAAATAAGTCTTATATAAACCAATTTTCCAACACCATCTAGAGGGAGGACGATGGAGAAGCATGGTGGAGCCGAGAGTAGTCAATGGGACGTTCACAGTCAAGGGGCCGCTCGTAATCAAGGGGTTATGTGAAAAAATGCTATTATTGTGACAATGAGGGTCATGTGCTTAAATTTTTTCCGAAGCTCAAGGAAGATAAAAAATAAAAAAATAAAAAATAATAATAATAAAAAAAAACGAAGTTCTTAGATTCTATGGCGATGGTGGATTCTATCCAAAGTAAAGATGATTTATATGTGGTTTTCCCAAATTCAAGTATGAAAAATTCGGATTGGGTACTTGATTCTGGATGTCCTTTTCATATGTGTGCAACTCGAAATTTTTTTACCTCTTATCAAGCATGCAATGGTAATATTGTGAGAATGGTTAACCATCCAATGAACAAGGTTGTGGGCACTGGTACGGTTAGATTTCACTTGCTTGATGGAAGGGTTGTGACCTTAATTGGGTTTCAGCATGTTCCCGATTTATGAAAAAAATTAATTTCACTTGGTATGTTGGATTCCAAGGGTTGCAAGTTTTCATCAAAGGTTGGAGCTCTTGATATTTTTAAGAGAGATAGAGTGGCGATGATGGGAAAAATGGTCAGGGATCTTTATTTTCTTGAAGACGTTGTTGTGACACGAGGTGATTTTGTCAAACACCAAAGTGCCCATAGGTGGATGTGTATGTAAGTGTGGCAGTGTTCAAAGATTCGCGAAAATGTGCAAAAATCCGGCCAAGAACAAGGGCAACAACCAATGGTTCACAAGGTAATTTTGGATAAAGGAAAAGAAAATTTTGAGAAAGTCTCTATAAAAAAGTGGGTTTCTTTTGCAGAAAATTTGGTTGTTTTTGAATGGACACAGGAATGAAGGGGTGCAACAATAAGAATTTTTCTCATGGATAGAAGGGGATGATTGTTGGGTTTTTCCTTCCATAGAAAAATAAATAAATATTTTTGGAACCTAATTTTTGGATCACAGTATGTTTCTGAAACTGCTTTAGGAAGATGTATGGTTAGACACGTTTTGTTGGGATGTCTCATCATAGTCTTTAATTGTTTCATTGGTAATATGACACATACTCTTTGAGAAAGGAAAAGATTGTTGTTGGGAATCTATTGGGTTTGCTGGCAAGGGTGTAATGATTACACACATGTGGTAGTTGGCATCTCTGGCTTGGGAAGTTCAAAAGTTTGTTTGTCTTATGTAATGTTCATATCTATATATTTATCAACTGTGTAATGGGTTGATACATAGAGAGAAAAATTCACACGACATAAGTGAATTGTACAAAACAGTGCTACTGTTTGGGGAGTGTACACAGTGAGTGATATATATACATAGTGGGTATAGTAAGGGAGTCGCAAACAGTGAGGGTTTGGTGACTGATTTAAGCGTGTATTATCTTTGTAGGGGTGTGAGGTTGAGAGCAATAACATTGTGGGGGTGTGAGAAAATACCAAGGAGTTGTATTTGTCTCACCATTGTAATTATTTCAATATTTAGCGCATTGCTTCTCACTTACTGTGGACATAAGCATTTGGGTAGAACCACGTAAAATCTTGTGTTCTCTATTTTGTGATCATTCTATTTTTATTTTATTTGTTTACATTGCTTGGGTGGGATTTATTCCTAACAAAATGGTGGTGGAGGTATAGGGTTGAGAATACTTTTTTGTGGAAAAAGGTAGTTTGTGGTGTGGTATGGATCCTAATGTATGGTAAACCAAATCTTGTAATTGCCATACAATTTCTTGGGTGTGGAAGGAAATTGTTATCTTCATTGGAAAAATCAAGCCATGTTTGATCTTTTTCAAAATGAATTTGAGGCTATAAGTTAATGGTATTGTTGTTGGGTTTAGGAGAGTTTTCTTGTTTTGTTGTTGTGTTATTATTGTTGACAGCTTGCCTAACTTTTATTATTTGCTTTGGGCATTGGATTACACATGATTACTTTGGAACATATATCAACCTAGTTCAGGATATATTTTAAACACATAAAATGAAACGAGAAATTTGCATAGAATTTGAAATCTCAGGTGAAGATATATTTAGGAACAATTACAAATTAGGGTAGTTAATCAAAAGTAATTACAAATACATGAAGTGCAATTCTTTTGTATGGAAAAAAATATAGCAAAAATTGCATCCCACAAAATTTTTCACTTTTTATAGTAAATATTTGCCCTACCTCCTATTGGAGTCCAAATTTTCTGCCATAGTTTCCTATAATGCTCCTTGCCATGGTGCCAAAACAGTGTCCTTTTGGCCAAAACGATGCTATTTTGGATTTTTTTTTTTCTTTCTTTTTCCTTTCCTCTCTTTTCTGTTGTCTCTCAGCGTTGAGAACCATAACCCACCTGACGGAGTAAGAACAGAGAGACAAAACGAATAGCAAGGTGACGGTAACGGTGGCAGCAAAGCATCGGTAATGGATCCTCAACTACCTTCTTCTTCTCTCTCTTTCTCTCCTATTTCTCTCACTTTTTTTTTTTTTCCCTCTATGAGAGCTAAGAGAGATGTGGAACTGCTGTTTTATGTTGTTTTTGGAGAGTTATTGATTTGTTTGATAAATCAATGGTTTTGTGATAATATTGTTCGTGGGTTTAATATAATCAAGTGTCAGATGCTATATGTATAAGAAAGAAGATGGCTTCTCTCTAGTCCACATAGTAGATTGGAGTGTATTGTTGGCTTTCTATGAGTCCCGTTTCAATGATTCGAACCGTTCAATGTGTAGAGATCACAGGGCCGGCCCTGGGGCATAGGCCACAAGGCCATGGCCTAGGGCCCCTGAAAATAGACTAAAAAAAGGGGCCTCCTATTATAATTTAGTATAATATATTAGATATGTTTTAAGTCTAAAAAAATTAAAAAAGGCCCAAATTAACTTAAAATAAATTGACCCATTAAAAAATTGAAAGACTATTCAAAAAAATTAGCATTGTTATCAATTGAAAATAGACCCAAAAAAAGGGTCTCTCTTATTATAGTTTAGTCTAATATATTAAGTACTAGAAAATATATATGTAGAATATTTTTTGGAAAATATATCTCAGCCGTTGTTTTATAATTGAATAGATCTGAGCTGTCCAAATGTCTTAGTAGGACAAATGTGTGTAGGACAAATTTAAAAACCATCATGCTTTATTATATAGATATTTTTAAGTCCAAAAAAAAATTAAGGAAGACCCAAATTAACTTAAAATAAATTAATCCATTAAAAAATTGAAAGGCCTATTTAAAATAATTAACATTGTTATTCATTGAAAATGATTTTGTAAAAAAATTAGATTATGCAAGTATGATTGACTTATTTGCTTCTAAAAATACAAAAAGAGTGAGGATCAAGCGATACTTATTAGTTATTGTAATGTAATGCTAATTATTTTTTGTGATTTTGACACAAATCTTTTGTCCTTTACTTTCAATTTTTTTTTTCATTCAATAAAAAAAAAAATGTGAAGGGCCCCAGAAATTTTTTAGTTGATTATCGGCTTTGGGCTCCGGAAATCCTAGGGCCGAGCCTGGGAGATCATCGAGTACTTTATGCCCGCAAAATATTATGTTGATCGGATATCAGTAGCCCTTTGATTAATACACATTTTTTGTTATCAATTTATTTTTAAAATTATATTTACCATTGACAAAAATATATTCCGATCAAGGGACTACAAATATTCAATCAACGTGATTTTTTATAAGTATAAAGTATTCAACGAGTTTTACATATCGAACGTTTGAATTATCAAAACGGAACTCGTAATAGATATGAAGTGTTTAGAATTAAAATTTAGGTGTTGTTGTGTAAACATAGTTAATGGTTAAAGTTGTTTATACTAGAACCATTGGCTAGAATTCATTACCGTTGCCTCACCACCGCCATCGCCCTCCTCTTTCTTTTGTCTCTCTATTCTAGCTTTGTTGAGTGGGTTAAGGTTCTCGGTGTTGTGAGAGAAAAGAGAAGAGGGGAAGGGAAAAGAAAAGAAAAGAAATTTCTAAAATGGTGTCGTTTAGCATCATAGCAGGGGCCATTGTAGGAAATTATGGCAGAGAATCCAGACTCCTCCCGTTGATGAATAAATTTTCAATTTATTTATTATATGACCCACAAAAATAATTCCCCCACCCACCCAAAAAAAAAAAGTTTGAACACACATCACAGATATAAAATTTTGAATAATTTTCTGGTCCTTTTTGCAAGACCATAGACTAAGCAAGGATGTTTATTCCTTGATCTGTTTTTATTGATGGTTCTTGAAATCAATAAATTTCCTTTCGTTGATAAAATAATAATAGGGAAATTACATATACCCCCTCGAAGTTTAGCAAAATTACAGATATCCTCCTGAGGTTTGAGAAATTACAAATACCCCCTGAAGATACTATTTGCATAACAAATTAAGGGGTAAATTGTTATGAAAATATAAATATCAGGAGGTAATTTGTTCGGAAAATATAAACCTCAGGGGGGTATTTGTAATTTCCGAAACCTCAGGGAGGTATCTGTAATTTAGCTAAACCTCGAGGGAGGTATATGTAATTTTCCCTTTAGAATAAGAGTATACTACACTAATATCTCTTGAAGTTTAATTATTATTATTTTTATTTTTTTTACAATTTTAACATAATTAGATTAAGCTCCTTTAAAATTTTAATTTATATAATGTTTAATTCATTTTTCATCTATAATTCGTTAACCGAATAGATTTAAAAAAAAATATTATCTTTTTTACGCTGAAATATATATTTTTTGTTATTTATTCTTATTTTTTCACACTATTTGCATTAAATTTAGTCCATTGAATCTTCTTAAAAAGAAAATCAGTGTAATATACCAAAATTATGAAACTTGTTATATATATATAGATATATATATATTTAAATTTTAAAATAGTTAAGTGTAATTTATCCTAATAATAAAAGTAGTTAATGAGACATAATAGATAAGTATGAACACTAGATTGAAATTTATTTTATTTTATTGTATTCCAATGAGACATAATAGATAAGTATGAACACTAGATTGAAATTTATTTTATTTTATTGTATTCCAAATGCATAAGTCTATTCATTCATTAATTAAAAAGACGTACGTATGTTACCATGGTGACGAAGTCAATTTCAAGGAAAGAAAATTCTGTCAAACATCAATGCATTATTTATTTATAACAACTTTAATAATCAAAGAAAATCATCCTTGTCACTTTTATTGAACATTTCAATTGACAAAGTCACCATACATTTCTACAAGGGCCCGAGGCAGAGGGCTCGGGTCAGGGGGTTCTAGAGCCTCTAACCTTATGTAAAATCTTTATTTTATATGTATGTTTTTATTAAATTTTTTTTAAATATATTGCATAATAGTTCTTCCAATTTTAATCTAACATTCAAAAAAAAAAAAAAAAAAAAAAATTGAAAAAACTTTAATGTAGTAAAGTTACCATTCAAAGAAAATATTTACAATAATATTATGGTCATTATATTTTCTTATTATGTATTGTTTATTTTTTTATGTGTCAGTGTTATATTAGTATTAAATATGAGTGGTTAAGATAATAAACAAATTGTAGTAAAAAATATAATTATTCTAACATTATTGTAGTTAAAAAAAAAAGAATTGTAACATTATTGAAAAAATTTAATCCGGTTCATATTAAAAACAATATAGTTTATTTGTGAGTTTCTATAATATATTTAATGGAATCACTAGCAAAACTTTATGTACCTAAGGATATTGTATAATAGATTAATTATATTAAGATTTTTTTAACTATTACCAAATATTACCTTAATGTTTATCTATAAATTCTTACATTTTGACCTCCTTAACCATAAAATTTATACAAATAATATTAATTAAGACTAATCTCTTATAATTTTATTGGTTCAGTTGACCTCTATTGAGTAATATTCAATAATGATTTAATCAAATAAAACTCTAATGGATTTATCGACGGCTCAATAAATTTATCATATACCATCTCTTTGGCGAAATGACCTCCCACCAAAGAAATCTGGGCTCCGCCCCTGATTTCTATATCCATAATTTTTTTTTTTTTTTTAATTCTTATGAAGAATCTTAATCTAAAACATGGAGCTAAAAATGTAAACCAAAGTAATAAATTCGGGTTAATTACATTTTTGATCTCTAGTGTATGAGATTTGTATCATTTTGGTCAACAATATTTAAATTGTGTCAATTTGATTCTTAATATATAAAAGTGTTTCAATTTGATCCCTCAACCAAATTTTGTCAATAGATGCTATTAAAATCAAGAATAAATGTGCAATTTTGGACATTAAAATAACACAAATCATATATTTTGAAACTTAAAGTATAATTTTTTAAGTGAATTTTTAAATTAATGACACATCACATATTTTTTAGACTAAAAGGGCCTATTTGATTGGTGGGATTGTAACATAAGATTTAGATTATTAATCTATTGGATATATATATATATATATATTCTAGTGTTGGTTACAATTTTTGTTATCTGAATTAGATTTTGAGACATTATATCCAACAAACTGGCAATTTTTTTTTATTTATTATTTTTTTAAATTCTACAACTAATAATGCAAAACAAACATATAATTAAAAATATATTTTTCCATATCCATTTCAAAACAAAAATAGATAAAAGTCGAATGATGTAGTTTACTAATTCAGCTAGATAATTAAACTAATCTCATGTATTATTAATTCTCTCACAATTAATTGTACTAATCAAACATGGTCGAAGTGTAATTTTTTAAGCGAGTTTTCAAACATGGCCGAAGTGTAATTTTTAAACTAGTTTTCACATGTATTCCTGAATTTAATGACCTTTATTGACAGAATTTGGTTGATGAGCCAAATTGAAACATTTCTCATACATTAAGGACTAAATTAATACAATAAATTGATACAATTTAAACACTGAAAATCAAAATGACAGAAATATCGTACTTTTGAGACCCAAAAAAAAAAAAAAAAATTGTAATTAACCCAATAAATTATGATGTTGAGATATTGAATTTCATGACCTATATATATATAGGTTGGTCATCATGTTAGTGAGCATTCTTGAGGCAATCCTTGAGGGAATCTTTTAGTATCAGTGCAATAGTTGTAAATCATGTAGTTTTTTTGCACCCATTTGATCCTCTGTTGACCAGTTGAGTCGAGTGACTGAGTTAACCAGGCCGGGTTGTTTGAACAGGAAGAGGAGGAACCTGGTATGCAAGCTTCGGCAGAGAAGTTCCTGTACGACGCGGTGAATGGAGCTTGGCTCCAATCGGTCTTCACTAGGCCTCCACGTGTAGCCCAGTCATCAGCGTTCCAGAGACTAGAGTATATCCACATGGATTGGTTATTAGGGAAAGGAATACCCTTTGATTCCAAGTTCTTGAATTGTCTGATTGGAGTTCCATCCACTGAAAAACTAATTAAAAAAATATATATATATTATGATAAGTATTAAAGTAAATAAATAAAGGGTTTAGGGATTTTTTTTCCACAAATAAAAGTATCGAATTTTTGTCCTTTTTGATATTAATACACCTATGATGGCGAAATTATATTATTTGTAAAATATAGGTAAATTATAAATACACCCTGAAATTTGATTAAAATACGAATTACCTCCCGTGGTTATGAAAATTACGTTTTACTCCTGAGGTTTCTAATTTCATAACAAATTGTCTATTTTATTGATAAATTATGAAATCAATTAACAATTTTTAATGATTTTAGAAATATGTTTCAATTAATGAGTTAGGTAATTTTATTATTGTATAGGATATCAATTATGAATTTCATTTTTGTAGTTAATTCTGTTAAAAAAAATTCTAATAATGAGGTTTTTATAATTTTTCAAATCACAGGGAGCAATCTGTACTTTAAGCAAACCTTAAGAGATGTATTTATAATTTATCCTAAAATATATAATGCGATGCTACTAATTTTATGAAAATTATTTTATAAACTCTTTGTTTCATTAGTATTTCACAAGTATAATTAGATGTCCTCATAATAAATTACTTTTTTCACAATACTCATGTAAAACATTTTCTTCTTAGTATCAAAATTAATTCAAATTTTTTAATTTTATGAACACACTTTACCCTCTACAGACAAAATTTTTGATGTCACCCCTATACATCCCGGTATGGCAATTAAAATGAAAATCATATGTGTATCGATCGACTCTCGATATGTATAACCTATACATTGACTCAATTGTTATAAAAAAAAGTTCCTTTATTTTTTTTAGTTGCTGATGATTTTAAAAAATTCACGACAGTTTTATCTACTTCCTTGTTCATTTTGTTCAATATTCTCAATATAATTACCCTACTGATTCTGGTACATCTCCTGATACTACTTAAAACTATGAGAGAGAGAGAGGGAGAGAGAGTTACATGATACTCTGAGGATTCCATAGAAGGGAGTAGGTATGGAAATCATGAGTAGGGTCGAACCAAAGATAAAATTGCTGCTCTCTATTTCCTTTCCCTTGCGTAAACACATTAGTGTGGAGAATATAAGGGTCGCCACTCAAATTACCCAGAAATTCAAAATCAATTTCATCATGAGTCGATCCAACCGAAGACAACTGCAATCAACCCAACATTGAAAAAATTCTATTCATACATAAAATTCATAAAACTAAAATTAAAAAAAATTAATGTGACAATATTGTTTTTATAAATAAACTCAGTATTTTGTTTTAAAGCCATATCTTTTTGTCTGAATTTTTCTATTTGAGGAACAAAACAACATAAGCTTACATAGTATGCAGTGACGGTGCCAGCAGAGTTACCAGGCACAAGTTTTAGCTGCATATCAATTTTACCAAACAAGTACTGGTTTTTTGATTTGAATCCCGAGCCGGATGACTTGTCAAGCGATAGGGTGAGAAGCTGTCCATTGTTGAGTATTTTGGCTCGGCCATCGCCCCATGTGATGTCGAAATCTTGGTATAAGTTGCCGGCAGAGGCCATTGTTAGAAGAAGACACAGCACAAGGGAAGAAACCATAATAGTAATAGCCATCTTTTTAGAAAATAAAGTTTGAGAATTCATGGTGGTTGAAGAGGAAAAGAAAGAACACAATAATATTGGGATTTGGTGGTGTGAATAAAGTGCATGAAATGGTGAGGGTTTATATAGGAGTGAGAAGTTGGTGATCAGTAATGGACGAGCCAGCCAATTGTATTATAGGTTGGTTGGGAAAATAGAACAAACATTGATTACCATGGTATTACCAACTCAACGACTTAAAATAGTAGTTCCTATGTTTGTTTGATAGACATGGATTGAGTTAAAAATTTAATAAAATACATAATCTCATGTTTTATTACGAAAGATAGTCCGCACATATACTCCACTAGGAGTTGAGATAAAAAATAAATAAAAAGAGGTTCAAACTAACTCAATCAAACTCAATCATATTATCCTTTTTATTTTTTTACATATCTTTCTATTTTATTTTTTTATAAAAAATTAAAAAATCAATTAAAAAAATATAAATAATGACTTCCCAAACATCCCCTAATGGGCTAAATTACAAAATTAATAGAATTTTTTTTAAGGGAAAGAACAAATCAGTACATGTTTGGAAAAAAAAAAAAGATAAATAGTAAACTTTACAAACTTCAACAATTATTAAGATCATAAACTTTTTCATGAGTATATAATTATTTTGAGAAAGTACAACTGATTTGTAATTTTTACATTTTTTTAATCCTTGCTCATGTAAGCCAATCTAAACATAAGATATAAGATATGACATATGAATATGAGTTCTACGAATGCTATTCATATATAACTTTATCTCTGGATAGCCTTTTCTTACTATTATCCAGCTTGGTTTGGGTATGACTTATTTTTTTTTGATTTTTTTGCTTATTACGAAAAGATATGTAAAAAAATAAAGAGGTGATGCAATTTAAATAAGTCAATAAGTTGCTTATTTTTTGTATTGCCAAAATTAGTTGCTAATAAAGTAATTTTTGAAAAGATTGATAATCCTAAGAATAAGGCTTCGTTTGAGATATGAATTGGCTTTTTGATTTTTTGAATTTTTAGCTATTTTAACCTTGGGCTAAAATAGCTTCGTTTGGGATGAGTCTTTTTTGACTTTTTTAAGAGAAAAAAATGTAATAATTATGATTTAAATATGACAAATTTTAACTTGAGACTAAAAACTCTATTTTATATTTTGTAACTAAAACAATCCCAACCTCATCCAAATTCACATGCCAAAGGAGTGCTAAGAATACTAATCTCATCTAACATGCCGGTCCAAATGAGCAAAGAGTACTGGAACAAGTAGAGCCAACTTGATAAACATTGATCAATTAGTGAGGAGATGAGATGGGGCCATTTCTCTTCTTCTTTTTTTTTTTTTTTTTTTTTTTTTGGTTTTTGTGTTTTTTTGGCATGTATTGTTGCTCAAAATTTTTTAAAAAATATATATATTGGAAGAAGGCTGCTATATCTCCCTTTTTTTTTTTTTTTTTTTTTCATCCTTTAATATTATTATTAGGGTATGCAATCAAATTTCATTTACATTCATTAATTTTTTAATAATTATTCTTAAAAATAAACTATTTATAAAATTTATCTAGACAGTAATACAAAATAATAATAAATTTCAAAATAATAAATAAAATTTGTGTTAATGAAACAGTATACGTGCATGCGTATGGGAAAGAAATTTCAGGTTGACTTGGGGATTGGTGAAGTGTGGGGGCTCACAGGACAGCTGCGATGATGACGAAAAGTTGCTGAATTAATGAGTATTGAAAATTTATTATTGGCTTTGTTTGGATGGTGGGTTTAGAATTTTTTCAAGTTAAAATTTACAGCAACAGAAAATAAGTTAAAATAATTAATAATATAAAATATCATATTGAATTTATAATTATTTTATTTTTTTTTACAAATAATACATTTAATTATAAAAAAAATTTAACTATCTTTACAAATATAAAAATTTTAATATATTAAAATAATTAAAAACTAAAATAGCCAACTACTCCATTACCTTTCCTTCTATCTCCTACGCGGTTTTGAAGGTAGAAAGAGACTGCAGGCCCCCCTCACTATCCCCATAATACACAGCTGTCTCATCTAACTTTTTGTTGTTCATTTTCTTACTGTCAATAAACCAGGTCTTCAAGTAACCAAGGGTGGATTCTGTGTTGGTAAGAATTCAGAAAGCCACCAACAGGATTCGTTTGGTGGTAATGTTTTTGGATTTCTCGCTTAAAATAAGTCGTCATAGTCTGTTTTTTTTAAGGTTAAATATATTTCTTAGCGCTCAGGGGTATGCAAGTGTCTTAGCTTTGATTTTGATGTAGAGGAATTCCCTATAGATATACTATGATTGCTAAGGGACCAAGGGCGACTCTGAAAATTTAATAGATTGAGTCACTCAAAATTTAAAGCTTTACAAATTTTATTAAAAGAAAATTTTTAATAAAATACTATCATCTTAATAAAACAATATATATATATATATATATATATAATTGTATTCGACGATGTGTTATTTTCTTAAAATTATTAGATGATTATCTTATCGTCAATATCTTTTTTATATATGTGATCAAACAACCATATCCTTTATCTGGTTTGAGTGAAAAACATAATAGGGAAGAAATAGATTTTGGTTTTTAATGAATGGGTCCCTTATTTTTTTATTTAATGAGATCAATTAATTATCAAATGAAAATTTTATCATGCAAAAAAAAATAAAAAATAAAATTAAGGCCTTTTTCGTAGGGCAATATAGCTTGGCGGGTGGGTATATGGAGTAGCCTATCTATATATCCGTTTATGTATCTAAAAAAAATAAAAATAAAAAGAAATTTAGAAAGTTTGTTTTTGGATCATGGATTTAGATAGGAATTTGGAAAAAAGAAAAAATGTAAATGAAATATAATTATATTTCATTCATATTCGACTTACATTTTTCTCTCTTTTTTCAAGTCTTTATCTAAATTCATGATTCAAATACAGTGAAAAAGAAATCAAGAGGTGCATTTTAAAAAAAGTATATATCATAAAAAAGTTGTATTTTTTTATAATGGAAATTATGAATATTTGTAGTGTGTATTATATAATTTTGTATATCATTTATGAAAAAATTAAATAGATCGGACACTTGTAGTCTTTTCATTATATCGCATTTCTCAGGAAAAAAAAAAGATGATGGGTATATTTTTGAAAATAGATTATTCATTTTTTTGAGACAAACGCGATAAAATAAAAAGATTACGATTATTGGATTAAATTAATTTTTTTCATGAATAATACATGAAGGGCCTTCAAAACGAATTATTCGAATTATCAAAACGAGACACGTAGTGGGCTCTATACGTCCCTTAAGAGAAGCCCAACCCTTAATAAGAAAACTAAATAAGTTAACTTATAATTGTTATCAAACATGCCTTCGTGGATTTGGGTTATGTATCTTGTTACATATGGATTTAAAGAGAGAAAGACGCACTTTTGTGTTATGGTTCAATCAGTTCATTTTGTAGGTCTATACCTAGATCATTCAAAAGAAAAAAAAAATCAAATTTGATTTGATAAATGCAGATATAATTTTTTCTTCATATTTTTCTTCCAAAAAAAAAAAAATGCAGGGTAAAAATGATTTTAAAAATAGATCGTTAATCTAAGATGCTCATACAAATGTGTACTGGAGATAAATTGTGTTTTTTCGTAGGTTGTACCTAGATCATTAAAAAAAAAAAAAAAGAAAAAATCAAATTTGATTCGATAAATGTAAATATATTTTTTTCTTCATATTTTTCTTCCAAAAAAAAAAAAAATGCAAGGTAAAAATAATTTTAAAAATAAATCATTCATTTTTTGAACGACAAGCGTAATGAAATAATATATATAGTTATAATTATTGAATTAATCTAATTTTTTTAATTAAAAGATTTACACATAAAAATTTACAATATGTACGAAGTGGGCTCATGGTCCCAACTAGGCTGCCCAGTCCAGTTGTGATCCATAGACAAACTATCTTCTTATATAAAAATTCTAAATTTTTGAAAGATATTTGAAACCAAACAAAAAAGGAAAAAATAAAATAAAATTGATGAATGCTTTTAATTTTTATTTTTAACTAAATTAGTTTTGAAAAAATTGACCAATACTCCATGTGATGGAATGTTTTGTAGCAGAAGTCTAAGCTTTGATCTTTATTGGTGGTAAGGGTGTGATTTGGGTCCGGCCCAGCCCGGCTTGCCTTCGGATCTCATGGGCTTTCGCCATTTTTTGGGTCAGGCTGGCTCACGAGCTAAAAAGTTTGGCCCAGATCCAGGCTCACTCAAATTAGGGTCGGCGGGTCTAGGCTCCAATCATTAAATTAAATAAATAACATTTATTTAATGAATAATTTTTATTTCCAAATGAAATAAAATATTACAAAAATTTATATCATTAAATAAAATAGATATAGATTATTGATGATGGTAGAGAAATTGCATTGTTATAGGTCTAGTACATCTCAACTGGGTTGACACCTACTAGCCTACCAACCATTTGCATTATACTCCACCTCAATAATCTAATGGATACATTATGAAATGAAATAGTGAAAAAAAAAAATATTGATCAATTAGCAGAAGAGGCAGACAGTTCACTCGCGTTGCTTGAGGATATATCATTCAAATCGCTTTAAATTATCTTATTTTCACTTTAATTTTGTCTTCTTATAAGCGCATGTATATAATATTTCGATATCATCAATGCCTCAACCATTTGGGGTGAAAGCTCTTTCAAAAGCAACTATAGAAATATGAATGGTTAGTATATCATGGGTCATCTATGAAAGCACAAGCCACATATCTTGATTTTGTTTTCATCAATTCAAAATTTCAAAATCATAGTTATCATCCACTCCTGGACTATCTAAATAACATTGTAATTTAGAACTACTTACGCTTATATTTGAGATATTCTTCTACTTTTTATTTTTGAAAAAATACTTAATTCTACCTCGAGAATGAGGCTGGCGTAGTGTGTGTAGATGTATTTGTAGATATAACTTCCTTATATTCTTCAAATAATTTTGTGTATGTTTTATCAGAAAAAATACGATCTAAAATTTTTTGTAAATAAATTTCTTTAAATCTAGGATCAATTACGATGGCTAAACCTAAAAGATGAGATAATAGATCAAAATATTTATCAAATTTTTCTTTCATTGCAATAATAATGGTTATATAATATTCATTACCAATATTTTTGTGAATTTCATTATTTCTGCTAGCATATATAAAACAAATGGTGAAGCAGGAATATATATATATATATATATATATAGAAAATAATTTTGTTGCAGTATAAAAAACTTTTAGAAAATCTTTATATAAGGCTACTTGACGCCAATTAAGTTTTCTAGGAGTCAGTACTTCTCCTATTGATGTTATTGCAAAAAATAAATTTATTGTTTTTTTATTTATTTATTTACAAGCTCTCTTTAACATATTATACGTTGAAGTCCACTTGTTGTCTATATCTAAAATTAATTTTTTAAATGGTATACCTTCTCGTAGACAAATTTTTCTATATTTTGAAATTCGATTGGCAGAAGACATAATAGTAATAACCTCATGTTTTATTACCAGTATAGAAGTGTCATATACATGCATAGTTTTTTTTAATAATCAAGTTTAAAATATGAGCACAATAACGAATATAAAATAAATCACTATCAATAAGTAGTTGTATGTTGGAAAAATATATAAAATTCTACTTGATTAACAAACTGAAATAGATACAAGAAGATAAAAGCAGAATAAAAATAGAGAAAGAATAGAATCAAGGCACAAAAGTTAATCTTGTGAGAACCCGAATATACAAATCAAGTAAATAATTAAATAATAATAATATTGCAATCTCAAAATATTTTGGTGGTGAATCTTAAAGTGCAAATTAAATATTTGGAAGGGCTTTTAATTAATTTTTAAACCTAAAATAAATTTATGGTGAAAGTCTTTAATTTAGAGGCAATGTTTATTATAAAAAAAAAAAAGAAAAAAGAAAGAGAAGAGGGTGTGACTTGAACTCTAGACCACAAAATTAATAAATAAGGTTTTACCATTTGAGTTGCATATAACTTATATATGTATTTTGTATATTTATCTATTTATTTAACCTATGTGTGCCCACCACTAGTATAAATAAAATAAACACAAACCCTAATTCTTATGATATTGTTTTCCCACAACTTTTTTGAGCATCCGTGAGAGGTAAAGGGAGGGAGAGAGACGTCTAGGTCATTAGGTGAAAATTGTTGAGTTTTGTGGTGGCCATTGGCAAGGTAAATCCCTTATTATTTTTATTCCTTCACTATCTTTTTCTTCTTCTTGTGAGTTGCTGTGTAGTTGATGGATCAAATCGGTAAAGTAGGTACATGTGTTGGGCATGGCTATGAAATATTTGGCTGATTGGGATAGTGTTTTATGTATAAAGAACGGTGTAATTCTTAGTCCAAAAATTCTGCACAAAATCACAAACTTTAAAAATCAAGAAACCATATCAAACGGATGAATTTTAATCTGAAATTTTACAATAGATTAATTACATATTGAATTGCATATTTGAATTTTTTCATAATTTTTGGGAGTCAAAATCCATATAAACTGATGTGTTCAAATCTGTCCAGAAAACTGGTTTTTAACAGTAAATTCGGAAGTGTTGTTCTCTTTGGGTATAAATCCAAAAATTATCAAATCAGCGTCATTAGAATCGGTTACGAGTCTAGTTTCTTGAATTTTTGACTTTGCGTTGATTACTCGTGTATACTAAGAGAACCGTCAATTTCTTTAAAGTGCTGTAGAAAACAACCTGCTTAGATATAATTAATTGTAGGTAATTATTTTGATAAGCAAATAAAGTGAAACCATTTGGGTTTGAAACTTCGGATATATTAGTTGATATCTGGAGGGTTTTAGAAATTTTCGAATAACGTGGAGTGGGTTTTTAATTTTCTAAGTTAGCGAATAGATTAGAAAAACTCTGTTTTATCTTAAAGTCACTTTTAGTTAAGTTTCAATTGGAACCCATGTCTTGGGTGATTTTAGACCTTGAAGAACATTAACTTAGGTATTATTTAAGAGTAACGGTGAGTGGGGTTGAGCCGTGTTAGTGCGCTTTAGTTTGGAGTTACTTAGTTTATTATTCCTTTTAGAATGTTGAATTAGTAGTGACGTGTAGTTTTCATACTTGGTTCAGGGCACTAGTTGGACTTTCATACTCTATTCGAGGATTATATTATTTTGTTTTCAGGTGAGTAGTTTCATGCTACATATTTTTTTAAATGTACCCCTACCCTGAACTGTTGAAAAATTAAATTGTTGTTTCAAGACTAAACTGTTTTGATAAATTATTATATTATTAATGGAATCAAATTATTTTTGAAACATGTGTGAACTTGGCATACTGTAAACTATTTGTTTTGGTTTCATGTTTATAATGATGAACTGCCATATTTTGCGAAACTGATGTGTATTGATTATTGGAACCATCTGTGTATTTAGTCCAGGGAAATTATTCCACTGTGTGTGGTGACTCTGGCCACTAGGGAACAGATCCGGGTTGGGTCGTGATGATTCTAGTGCTCAACGATTGTAAGGAAAAGACCTTAAAAAAAAAGCTAGGTGACCTTCAATCGGATCGTCTTAGAGAAAAGGCCCAGGTTGCCACCCTGAGGATGACTCTTAGTTCGGTATTAGATCCAACGGGGCTTATAGCCTTGAGAACTGTGTGGCATATTATTTGTTTTTCTCGGTACCCAGAAAATTATTGGTGTTCATGTTGTAATTTGTTTTAAGTGGAAAATGTCATTTAACATGTTCTTGCGAGACATGAGTATTTTAACTGTTGAATTGTGGAACTTTCTTTTTGAAATAGATTGTATTTACCAAACTGTATGCCAATCTAGTTTATGTGATATATATCTTATTTTGGAATTTATCCCTGATTTCAAAACTGTATTTATTATCCATGTTGCTACTCACTGAGCTATTAGCTAACTTAGTTGTTTATCATTTCCAGGTGTTAGAAGGACTTAGAGTGGACCCATGGTGTAGCGGGGACTCAATTGCATGGACCTCTAAGACATTCATTTATTTTAGAGTGTTATGTCAAGTTTGTGCATATTTATTTATTTACTTCTTTTTATTTTTATTGGGGTTCATTTAGGATTATTTTGATATGTGGGTTGTTTATATTCCATAAGTTTGGATGGTTTTGATTACGGTTGATTTTGCCGTTTATGCTTGTGGCATGTCACTAGATTGAGTTTTGGTTGTTTATTATTGGACTATTGTTTAGTTGTTCAATGTGATTATGGATTTATGTTTAGGCTTACGTGTGCCTTGGGCTGAGTCCCTGTGGGCCACGGTCGGTCATACCTGGATTTGGGGTGTGACAAATCTGCTATCTTTAAGAAATGATTTTGCCCCACTTGGTGCAAATGGCTACTGGTGGTCATTGTCCAAGATACACCGGTGAGTCTTGATGGTGTGCACTCACCAAGCAAGACCTGAACTCATCTAAGGAATAGCTCAAAGAAACCAAGAAACGGTGTAGGAAAGACGAAGAAGAAGAGAGAACTTTTTCTATATTACTAAACTACTAGTATATATATAATTCCAAGTCTGAAAGTAAGGTAAGAATAAATTAAGCATTTGATCAAACAAATCCCTTGAATTATGAAATGGCTAGTTAATTCCTTAATCATAGTTAATTACAAAAGGAAATGAATCTTATAGAAAATCAATGAGAAAATATATATATATTGTATTAGCTCACACACGCGCCCAACCCAGCCCAGTCGAAGTCCAATGCGCACGCTTGTATATATATATATATATATGGGCTTCACACATATATCCCAAAGCTTACATAGTTGTAGACACCCCATTTTTGACCGTCCATAAGACTTCGACGCGACTGATGATTTACATGGCGGAGAAAGGTGTGCAGGGCAAAGGTTCAATTTCTTCGGCAAAGAGAGAGTCAAATCTCAACTTCATACCCCTGTTCTGGACCAGAACGATCTTGATCAAAAGATTTTAGACTTAAAACCCTCTCTTTCAAAACATTTTTGAAATAAAGTTTCTGCGATGTTCCGAGGCTCGCATTTTGTCAAAAATTGCGCTTTTCGGTAAACCGAGCAAGGACAAAGTGGAAATGAATGAAAGAGAGATGAAATCTTTGAAAAATCTTTCAAAACACCTTACTTAGGGGTTTGAAGTTGAAGAAAAGAAGAGAAGAGGGAAGAAATCCAGTCGGGGGAGAAAATGGGCATGAACCGTTAAAAGAAAGTCGAGCAGCCCTCGCCGAATCGGGCCTATTCATTTGGATACTTGGAATCAAACTATGAGACCACCACCGTTGGAAAGCTTACTCCCGGGGATTCATTTTTCACTCAAGAATCTCCTAAATTCAATTCCGGACGGGGGAGATATGGTTGATTGAAGTAGGGCATCACTCCGGTTGGACCGAAATCTGCGCGGCTTTACGGAAACTGGCATAACTTTTTCCACAAGAGGAATTTTAATGCAAGGTTTGCGCCATTGGAAAGATAACTTCCGGGGCTTCAATTTGGACACTTGAATGGCCACCATTGGACTTCCCAATCACCCACCGGCCACTTTTCTTCCCGGTAGCCTTTTTTTTTTGTCCTGAAAGTAGCTGGCCGGCCAGAAAATCTGGCTGGCCGGCCACCTATTTGGTGAAATGACTTTTTTTCCCTTTTAAACTAGCCGGTCATGCCCCCCTCCCCAAGTGTGTCCTAGAAGTGAATTTTGTTTTCCACTACACCCATGTCCGAGGGTTTGGCCATTTTGGGGGGAAACTTGGTTTGTTTTCCCCCCCTTTTTTCCCCCTTCTTTTCCACCCCTTTTGCTTATATATACAGGCCCTCCCCTTCAGATTTTAGGGTTACAAAATTTGTTTTGAGAGCCTTGCATCAATTCTCCCTCGCTCTCTACTCTAAGCCTCAAAACCCTTAAGCTCTTACACCCATTTCTACACCACCACCTAGCACCACACCACCACTTCCATTTCCAGCAGTTTGGGGGACTTTCCAGCAGCTTGGGGGACTTTCCAGCAGCTAGGAGACACCACTTCTCAAGCCAAAAGGCAGCCAAGATTTGGTCTTCAAGGGTGAGCACCATTTTTCCCTTTTTGAGCTTCTTTTTGTATCATTTTTTTAGCCATTTTTCTTGCTGTTTTGGGCTCCGACTCTAACTGGAACTAGGCTTATTTTGAGCCATTTGTCATGTTTGTTGAAGGGTCTTACCCTGTTTGAGACCTCCAGCCACCACTTTCTTCATTACCCCTCTTGGATGCCATATTTTTGCATGATATTTTTGGCCTATATATAATCTGTTTTGAGCTCTGTCATAAACTGTGAAGTAGCTTATTTCGAGCCCTTCTTCAACATTGAAGAAGGGATCATCACTTTTTGGGACCTCCATGTGTCACTTGCCATTGAACCCCTCTTTGGTCCCCATTTTTGCATGATTTATTAGCCTATTGTGTCTCTGTTTTTGGACTTTGGTCCAACTAAAAATGGCCCTATTTTGACCCCCTCTTCATGTTTCATTAAGGGTCTATGGCTGTTTGAGACACCCTTTGTATACTTCATGTTATAGCCCTCTTGGTGGCCTCATTTTGCATGATATTTTGAGCATACTTGTATACTATTTTGGGGCTGGTGCTAAACTGTAAAAAGCCATATTTTGGGTCCCTCTTCAACATTTTTGAAGGGCCCTCACTTGTTTGAGGCCTCCAGCCACTACTTGCTTCTTTGCCCCTTGGTTGGCTCATTTCTTGCATGAGATCTTTGGCATATTTGTATCTGTTTTTGGGACCTGTCATAAACTGTAAAACATCATATTTTTGGCCCCTCTTCAATATTGTAGAAGGCCCCTTCTCTGTTTGGGGCCAGAATTTGTGACTTGCTTCATTACCTCCCTTGCGGAGCCATTTTTGCATGTTAATTTAGTCCCACTTGCGCTCACTGTTTGGCCATGCTTTAAACTGTAAACATGCTTTTTTTGGGGTTGCCTTGCTTCTGTATTTACACTTCATGTTCAAATTATGCATGCTTTGTATAGCTACAAGTCATTTCATGTGCTTAATCTTGCATTTCGGGATTGATTTCGTGCATCGGGTGCATTTTTGCCATGCTTCGGGGCTGTTTCGCATCTCATTTTGCTACTGAAATTTGCATGTTTGCATATCATATCCCATGTCTTGCCATGTCTTGTTAGAGTGGCATTTCCGTGCCTTAGGGTCGGTCCTCGGTTTGCGTGCACGCGTGCACGCATCTCGAGTTGTCTTATTTTCATCTAATGGCCTCTTGTGTGAGTGCGGCTGAGGTCCACTCATGTCAGTGTAAGTCCATTATGCATTGCGTATGCCATTTCATTCCATAGCATTGTGTATGCTAGGTTGTATATTAGAGCATTGTGTATGCCATTTCATAGCCTTTCGCATGTTAGGTTGTATCTTAGTTGCATATCATGCATATTGCATCGTGTCCGAGATAGGAGTTAGCCCGGGCACGGGAAACGAGGTATGTTCTGTACTCCGAGTGACAGAACGTATCTCAATCCCCCAGTCACCGACACTCCGGATTATCCATAATGGAGTCTTGGTCTTGTTGTGTTTATATGTGCATTCATTTCATATCGAGTTGTGCAATTCGGCTCCTCGGCCATCATGCATCGAGATGCGTGATTGGTGGCACGAGGATCGAGACATGCATACATTCGTGAAATACATTGCTATGCCTCTTTCCTGCTCTCTGTTGCAGCAAAATCAAGAATCAGCAGTCTTCCGAGGCTTGGCACGTATTTCAAGAACAGGTGCAAACAGAGGCTAATTGGGGCATCCAAGTGGATTTTCGCGCAAGGCAGCCTAAACATGCATCATTCATCACTCGGAACGGAATCAAGGCAATCCCTGGCTTGCATACCAGTTTTACAGTTTTCTTAGTTAATTTGTTAATTAATTAGGAATTTGTACATTATTTGGACTGTATTATTTGGACTGTACTATTCTTTTATTCGGGACTGTATATTTATTCGGACCCTCTGTGCGAGGGCATAATTGTAATAAGTGTGGGTGAGTGTGATGTATGTCTTCCAACCCCACGTCTTTCTTCCTTTTTATTTGCCTGCTTATGATGGTTAAATTAGGGCATGTTTAAATTAGCATACAGTATGATAGCATGTTTGCATTCATTCATCTGTTTTGCATGCACCGGGCTCGGCGCATCGTACTAACTGCATTTGTATTTCAATTTCAAGTTGAATACTTGTTAGCTGTTGCATCTCATATGCCATGTTTAGAATAGCTGAGCCTGCTGTAGTTGCATTTTTGCATGTGTTGCATTAGGCATCTCTGTATAGTTAGGATCATGCATGATTTCTAATGAGCTTCTGTTTTGGCTTGGAGTACTCGGTGAGTTTTATGCTTTAGCATCCTTGCATGCGTGTGAGTGACTGCCATGATAGCATGCTTACCATGAGGCTATTTGCTTATGTGATATAACTGCTTGAATGCCTGTGGGTGGAGGTTTGGTTATTTGGATTGGAACAATTCATCAAATGTTTGTTTTAAAGCCCACTAGATAGTGGCAAAATCATGTTTTCTTAAGCCCACCCGAGGGTGGCAAATCCACGTCTTAGCCTACTTGCGAGTAGCACCATCAAACCATTTTCAAACAAACAAGCATGAAATGTTTTGTTCCAATTCAGGCGATCCAGTCTATACTTGTATGCTGTGCGCATCACATAGTAAATCTAGGCTAATAACCGGAATAAGAACACACAATGTTTTCAAAAATAGATATCATGGTTAGTAGAGGCCGATCTTTGATCGGGCGAGCGGGGGTGCTCACGAAGTGACCTTCCCCAATCGTACCCAAGTTCCCGAGCCGAGGCAACTTTGGTGATGACGGACACGTGGCCTTAGGCAACGAGTCAGGGTTTCCTAAATTTCCCAAAAATAAAATATTTAGGTGGCGACTCTGTATCTGGCAAAGCAGTCCATGTTTGGCACTTCCTTTCTAAAAATCTGTTTTCTCAAAACGATTTGCCGGATTTGGACTCTTTGGTTCAGATTAAGAACCGTGACAATTTGAGTCCGAACTGTAGTGACCCCAATATGAACGGAACGGGACTTAACCCTCCCGGGGCATTCGGGGACGTCTACAATAGTCTCCCCTACATTCTTGCCCCATACCCAATAACAAAGGTCTACATATAAAATGTGTAAAAAATACTAATAAGAAATCAATGTGGGATAAGGAACAAAAGGAAAATTTTGAAGTACTTCCAGCGTTGTAATGTTGATTTCAAATGGCTACACTCTAATTGTAATATGTTACATTATCTAAACTAATGGTAAATATTTTATTTTGTAAAGCCCACTCATATAATACATTTCTTATTTCTACCCTAAGTGAATGACCAATGTATGGAAGTTCAACTAATCTAAGTGAAATGATTCTTTTATTTAATTTCCAATCATTATCAATAAAATGTGCAGTAATACATTGATATTCTAAACTATTATTTGACCACATATTAGATGTTAAACAAACTCTTCTATTCAAAATTTTAAAAATGTCAAATAATTAACTTTTAATATCCTCAAATTTCTTTAAAATCCTATTTCTAATAGTGTTTCTTGAAAAATCTTGATATTGAGATGCAAAACCTCAATGAATATTCATTTCTAAAAAATCAGGACATTCACTAGTAGTAAAATGTTGGTCTTTTTAATAATACAATCAACTACAGAACTTTGTGCACGCATAAGATCATACGAAAATGTTTGCAAATTACCAGTTGATGAACCCCCCCAATTGCATTTGAGTTCTAATATCAAGTTATTGATTTTGTAAATGTCTTTGAGCATACCTTTTTAGATGGCTAGTACCTCTGCTAATGCAACACTAAGTAAATGTCCATAGTATTTACATTTTACTTTAAATACAGCTGTATAATCAAGATTAGTTACAGATACTCTTTCAAAATGCTCCCAAACAGTACTAAACATAGGGACTGTTTGTTACAGCTTTGGGAGGTGATTATAGCTTATTTTGATTTGGAAGTTTGTGCCAAACCATTTAGTGCAGTTTCTGCTTATAGCTTATTAGGTAGAAATAGCTTAAATAAGCTGAAAAAAAGCTGATTATTTGGAAGTTGGGGTAGGGGCGCTTTTAACTTCTCCTTCTACTGTACCTAATATCCCTCTTTTAACAGTAGCATCATCATCTAGGGGTATGGCCCTGTTTGGTGAAGCTTTTTTAAGTTAAAAGCTTATATATATTAATATATAGTAATTCAAATTAACAATATATATTAATTTCAACATAAACATAGTAATTTAAGTAAAATAATATATTAATTAACAATTAATTAAAATAATGAGTAAATAATAACAAGTAATATATGTTACGAAATAATTAACGTAAAAAAATGAATAACTAATAAATATTAATTCAAATAATTAATGTTACTGATCGGTGAATGCAATACAAAAATTAACTTCTCCTAATAAAAGCATATTCTTGCACAATTGCAATTGCCACTTAAGGATGAGATTTCAAGATTAATTAAGAGAGTTGAGAGTTGAGAGAGAACGAAAGTTTGAGAGAGATATTTGTTTGTGAGAAATAAAATGGGAGATGAGTCTTATTTATAAGAGTTGGGAGGAGGGAGGGATTAATTTATAATAAATAAAAAAATTTTAGCTGTTGTGAAATTAATGGTCAAATGACGGTTTTAATTTTTCTTTTAATTTCTTATCGTTGCACAGTGAAAGGCTGCAGAGCCGTTGGGGCAGGTCGGCTGAGCCAGAGGAGGAAAATTTTTTTGGTCTGGGCCAAGCTCCAGAACACACGACCCAAGCCCAGGCGTAGGGTCTTGGGAGGGCTTGGGTCCGGGTGTAGCCGGGTCAACCCAGGCCGTAGGCAGGCTTCAAGTGGGCTACGGGCTCGTGGGCCAAAATTACACCCCTACACACATGACACTTTTTGGTTGGTGAGTCTAAATATGTACAGTTAAGAATAATTCTTGACACATTTGCACTTTATGTATATTTTGTGCTAACAACTTTAAAACATTATAAATTTAATATATAAACCCATTTTTAATTAAATTGATATTTTTAGATTCGTCCTCTTAGGATCTTTAAAACTTGATCAATATTAAATATAAAATTTGAAAGAAAAAAAATTAAAACATATTTATCCCATTTTAACACTAACTTAAAGCAAGACAAGGCGAAAGCAACCCATGACAAAACAACTATATATTTGGTATCATACAAACTATGGTTCTGCACAATAGAACATAAACTTTCCACACCATGTAGATTGAATCACAGGATTATTTTTTCTTATGTTTCATAATTTATGTTGAAAAATTCAAATTCAAATTCAAATTCAAACCCAAAACAGTTACCTTTTTACTTTTTTTTTAAAAACAAAATAATGCATAGATCTCGAAAAAATAGATAGAATAAAAAAAATCATCCAAAACAGACCACCAAATACAAAGTTATGACCTATTGAAAGTAACATATATACTCCCTAATTTTTAATTTGTAATATGTGTCCCAATTTTACTTTAAAAAAAAATAAATTAAAAAGTGCACATATATTGACATCTTCACACACCCTGCATATCTCTCTCTCTCTCTCTCTCTCTCGTATATATATATATATATATACACATTAGTGGCGCATGTGTCTTGCTTCACATGATTACACTACAACAAAAAGCACAATTAGCGACCAAAAATAAAATTTTCGTCGCTAAAAGTTGCACCTTGGGCGACTAAAAACAGTTTGGTAGCCAAAACTGAGGACTTTTGGCGACTAAAACAAATTAGTCGCCAAATGTATACTTACTGGCGACTAAAATCAATTTTGTAGCCAAAAGTAAGGGTTTTGGCGACTAAAATTCAGTTTAGTCGCCAAAAGTGGAGATTTTTGGCTACTAAAAAAAATTAGTAGCTAAAAGGAGGGGTTTTGGCGACTAAAACTCAGTTTAGTCGCCCAAAGTGGATGTTTTTGGCTACTAAAAATATTTAGTAGCTAAAAAGTGGACCATTGGCGACTAAAATTGAGTTTAGTCGGCAAAAGTGACAGTTTTGGCGACCAAAAATCACTTTAGTCGCTGAAAGTGGTTTTTTAATGCGGAAATTAATTTTTTTGCGACTAAATTATTTTTTTAGTAGCCAAAACTAAAGTTTTTGGCGACTAAAAAAAATTTTAGTCGCCAAAAGTGGCTAATATTTTTTTTAATAAATAATTTATTTTTTACATCAATTATATTTGAATAAAAATAATTATGTTTATATTTATAGTTTTGAATTAATACTAGTGAAAGTAATATATAAATAATATAAGTTGCAACTATATTCATGAGATAGTTCACTGGCATGGTGGGGTGGAGTGTGTGCTTAAGGTTTGGTGCCAGCTAAGACGTCTGAGGTTCGAGGCGTGGGGAGGTCTGAGGCACAAAGGGAAATTTTTTTTTTTTTTTCAAAAATGCTTTTGGCGACGAAAAAATTAGTCGCCAAATGTATAAATAATAAAAAAAATTAATTCACTATTGGCGACGAATAGTTTAGTCGCCAAAGGTATAATTTCCAAAAATGGAATTGACTATTGGCGACTAAAACCGTAGTCGCTGAAGACCTGTGTATTGCCGACTAATAATTTTTTAGTCGCCAAAGGTATTGGCGACCGTCTGTTCGCGACAAACGCGACGACTAAAAGATTTCGTCGCTGAAAGTCGAAATTTGCTATTTGGCGACTAAAAAGGGACTTTTGGCGACTAAAAATTTAGTCGCCAAAGGTGTATTTTCTTGTAGTGTTAGGTGTACCCATGATAAAAGAAGAAAAAAAAAATGAATTGCTAAATTGTCGTACATCAATTACTTGCTAATTGTGTGGATATTATGTGTTTATGTAAGAATACAGTGAGACACCAATGTGGGAATTAGGATCCTCTCCTTGCTCTCTCTTCTTATCTCCCTACTTGGAACGGTGGAGATGTTGGAAATGGTTATAAAATTCTAGTTAAAATCAGAATTTTTTCCTAAGTTTGGTCTAATTTTTAGGTGGGCCCCGTGCATCGATTTACACGGGTCAAAGTGGTAACGCGTTCTATGCCGTGTTGTGATTCACGTGGTATATTTGGTTGTTCAAAACCATTATCGAGTGAATGGGAAATTGAAGCCAAAGTATGCTCCATGGAAATGGAATTTTGGTGGAAATTCCTTAAAGGTTTGAATAAGGCTTGTCCCACATTGATTTTGTGGGAGGTTTTGAGAGGGTTTATAAGGCATGGGTTTGGTACTTGGGGTGTGCCCCAAGGGGTACCCAAGTGTTTTAGAGGGAGAGGTTATGGGCTAGACCCATTGGACCCAAAAACCACCACGCCCGCGCCGCCGTCGTTCGTCCGGGCGTGGGTGTGAGATTGGGCTTGTTCGGCCCAATATTAATCTTTTTGGGCCAAAAACTTTTTGAATTTATTTTTATTTTTTGATAAAATAAAATTTAGAATTCAAATTAACCAGAAATAATCTGGTCCGGTTTTTCCTGTTCATCCAAACAGGGCCCTTCCCATTTTAAACTGTTTTGGATTTATTGTTCATCCAAACAGGGCCCTTCCCGTTTTTGAATCCAACAGCTTTAAATCTGTTTGAAATTCAAACCAAACAGTGCCTAAACAGTTTGTATCTGTTTAATTCAAATTGAACAGGTACAGTACCTGTTCAAATCAAAACCAAGAGCCACCTTTACATCTATAAATAGACTAGCCTCCCATTTGGATTTTGACTCCAATTTTCGTATTCCATCCTCTGCTTTAAATCTCTATATATTGCTGCATTTTATTTTGAAAGAAAGAGTGTAAACACTTAGTGTGTTCGACGAACGATTAAATTGTAGTGCTGCTTTTATTCGTTGATAAGATCATTTTATCTTGGGAGATAGACGTCCAAATTCTGAAAGCACCGTGGAGAGGACGAATCTGTCTTAAGGACACAGTGTTAAACACTGGACTTGATCAGAAAAGTTATTCAAAGAAATTAACCAAGTAAGTTGTTTAATTTTATCCTGTTTTTTATTTGTTTATTTAATCAGATTTTAATTTTGTTTTTGTAACAAAATAAAATCTGTTTTTATTTTTTTATTTTTTATTTCAAGTTTGATTTTTGTAATCAAACAAATTCTCTCATTTTCTTTATTTCTTTAAATTCTAGTTGTTGTTTTGTACACAATAGAATTAAATCTTTTAAATACAGTGAAGATTGGCCAACAATCTTAAGACAAATTTTATTTTTGGTATCTTCATTGTATTTAATTTTCTGATTTCATAAAGACATATTCTGGTTGGAAAAACAAATAGTGTTTATGCTATTTGACAGATAGTAGTAATATACTGTCTCTTTTCTTTGACAACTAGTAGTAATATACTGGTGTCATTAACAATTGCAGAATATTAATTGTGTTAACAGAAAATTATTGTGCTATTTTATTTTTCTAGTTTTAGTAACAAGAAAAATAAAATTATTTTGTGTTATAATTTATTTTCTGGTTTTAGTAACTAGAAAATTAGATTATGGCTACTACAACCGAAACTGTATCTGGCAGTGGTACTCCTATTGTTACACCAACATCGGTCCCTATCCAGAACCATGTTCATGTACCTATCAATCATGGAGAAAAACCGAAAAAATTTAACGGTACCGAGTTTAAGAGATGGCAGCAGAAGATGCTGTTCTATCTTACAACTCTTAATTTGGCCCGGTTTCTCCATGAAGAGGCTCCAACACTTAAAGAGGGTGAAAGTGATCGGCAAGTTGTTGCCGCTGTAGATGCTTAGAAACATTCAGATTTCGTGTGCAGAAACTACATCCTCAATGGCCTTGACAACATGCTGTATAATGTTTACAGTCCTCTGAAGTCAGCAAAAGAATTATGGGATTCTTTGGAGAAGAAATACAAGACAGAAGTTGCTGGCACGAAGAAATTTGTCGTCGGTAAATTTCTGGATTTTGTTATGGTAGACTCCCAAACGGTAATATCTCAAGTTCAAAGTTTTCAAATAATTTTGCATGATATTCATTCAGAAGGTATGTCTCTTAGCGAATCTTTCCAAGTCGCTGCTTTGGTGGAAAAGTTACCACCGGCTTGGAAAGATTTCAAAAATTATTTAAAACATAAATGCAAAGAGATGACCATGGATGAGTTGATTGTAAGATTAAGAATTGAGGAAGATAACTGAAAGGCTGAAAAGAGGAATGGAAAAATCCCATTGAGTCCAAGACTAATGTGGTTGAACAAGTTCATAAACCACATAACAAAAGAGAAAGTTTACTGGAGATGGTCCTAAACAAGGCAACAACAATGGCAACAAGAAGTTCAAAGGAAAATGCTATAACTGTGGCAAGACTGGACATCGAGCTTCTGATTGCCGCCGTCCTAAGAAGGATCATGGAAGTACAAGTAAGAAGACCACCAATCAGGCCAATGTAACAGAATTGGATTACATCTTTGACGGAGTGAATGACATCAACCTCTCTGCTGTGGTGTCTGAGGCTAACTTGGTTGGAAATCCCAAAGAATGGTGGGTTGACACTGGAGCAACTCGTCACATATGTGCGGACAAGAAAATGTTCACTACCTACAATGAGGCTGCAAATGGTGAACAACTTTTCATGGGAAATTCTTCTACTTCTACTGTGGCTGGACAAGGAAAAGTGATCTTGAAGATGACATCAGGAAAAGAACTGACCCTCAACAACGTACTGCATGTACCTGACATCCGGAAGAATTTAGTTTCTGGTTCTTTGTTAAGTAAAAATGGTTTTAGGCTTGTCTTTGAGTCTGAAAATTTGTATTAACAAAGAGTGGTATGTATGTTGGTAAGGGATACATGAGTGATGGTCTCTTTAAACTAAATGTAATGACAGTTGTACCAAAAGTTGCTATGAATGAGAATAACACATCTTTTGCTTATATTCTTGAGTCGAATTTATGGCATGGTAGATTAGGTCATGTAAATTATGATGCTTTGCGTAGATTAATTGGTTTGGATTATATACCAAATTTGAAATTAATCCTAATCATAAATGTGAAGTTTGTGTAGAAGCAAAACTAACTAAGGCTCCTTTTAAATCAGTTGAAAGGAAAACTGAACCTCTAGAATTAATTCATACTGATGTATGTGATCTAAAATTTATTCAAACTAGAGGAGGCAAAAAGTATTTCATAACATTTATCGATGATTGCACAAGATATTGTTATGTTTATTTACTTAGAAGTAAAGATGAAGCCTTAGAAATGTTTAAACTCTACAAAACAGAAGTTGAAAATCAACTTGGTAAAACCATTAAAATGGTTAGAAGTGATAGGGGTGGTGAATATGATGCACCATTAAATGAATTTTGTGCACAACATGGCATTATTCACCAAACTACAGCCTCTTATTCTCCACAGCAAAATGGAATTGCTGAAAGAAAGAATAGAACCCTAAAAGAAATGATGACTGCCATGTTACTAAGTTCAGGCTTACCAGAGAACTTGTGGGGGGAAGCAATATTGTCTGCTAATTATGTTCTTAATAGAATACCCCACAAGAAAACCAAAAGCATTCCTTATGAATTGTGGAAAGGCCGACCACTTTCTTACAAATACTTAAAAGTGTGGGGGTGTTTGGTAAAAGTGGAAGTTCCTGTTCCTAAAAAGACTAAGATTGGACCAAAAACAGTAGATTGTGTGTTTATTGGTTATGCTCAGAATAGTAGTGCATATCGGTTTCTGACTTATAAATCAGAAATACCTGATATAAATGTGAACACTATTATAGAGTCAAGGAATGCTGTGTTTTTTGAACATGTCTTTCCTTACAAGAAAGGACAGGAATTAAGTTCACAGAAAAGAACTTATGATTGTACACAAAGTCAAGAGACTAATGACAATCAAACACAAGAGACTAGTAATGGTCTCAACCAACAGGATTTAACTGATGATGAACCAAGAAGAAGTAAGAGAGCGAGAACATCAAAATCCTTTGGTCCAGATTTTCTGACATACTTGTTAGAAAATGAACCTCAAAGCTTTAAGGCAGCAATGACAGGTCCTGAAGCACCTTTGTGGAAAGAGGCTGTTAATAATGAAATTGAATCCATTATGCAAAATCATACTTGGGAATTGGTGGATCTTCCACCAGGTTCTAAACCTCTTGGATATAAATGGATATTCAAGAGAAAAATGAAAGCAGATGGTTCAATTGACAAGTATAAAGCGAGACTTGTAGTTAAAGGTTACAGACAAAAGGAAGGTCTGGACTATTTTGACACATATTCCCCTGTAACAAGAATAACATCCATTCGCATGCTTATTGCTATAGCAGCGTTGTTTAATTTAGAAATACATCAAATGGATGTTAAAACAGCTTTCTTAAACGGTGATCTAAATGAAGAGATCTATATGGAGCAACCCGAAGGGTTTGTTGTATCAGGGCAAGAAAAGAAAGTTTGTCGACTTGTAAAATCCCTTTATGGATTAAAACAAGCACCTAAGCAATGGCATGAAAAATTTGATCATGCAATGCTTACTAATGGGTTTAAGATAAACGAATGTGACAAATGCGTCTATGTTAAAAACACTGACCAAGGATATGTCATAGTTTGTCTTTATGTGGATGACATGCTTATCATTGGAAGCAGTCAAAACATGATCAAATCAACTAAGCAAATGCTTAACAAAAGATTTGATATGAAAGATATGGGGGTCGCAGATGTTATATTAGGAATGAAAATTACTAAAACATCTGACGGATATGCATTATCTCAATCTCATTACATTGAGAAAATACTTGATAAATTTATCAAAGATGATTTGAATTTAGCTAGAACACCTGCAGATATCAGTCTTTATTTATCGAAAAATAAAGGTGATGCAGTGTCTTAGTTAAAATACTCCCAAATCATTGGAAGCCTAATGTACCTAATGAATTGTACTCGTCCTGATATAGCTTACGCTATCAGTAAATTGAGTAGGTACACTAGTAACCCCGGAGAAGACCATTGGAAAGCTATCATTCGGGTTCTTAGATATCTAAGATTCACCCGTGATCATGGTTTGAACTTTACTCGATATCCAGCAGTACTTGAAGGTTATTGTGATGCAAATTGGATATCGGATACTAAAGATTCAAAATCCACAAGTGGATATGTCTTTACTCTGGGAGGCGCTGCTGTTTCTTGGAAATCCACGAAACAAACATGCATCGCAAGATCCACAATGGAATCTGAGTTCATTGCTTTAGACAAAGCAGGAGAAGAAGCAGAATGGCTTCGTCACTTCTTAGAAGACATTCCAATGTGGCCAAAACCTGTGCCAGCTATTTGCATTCATTGTGATAGTCAATCTGCAATAGGCAGGGCACAGAATCACATGTATAACGGTAAGTCACGACATATTCGTCATCGACATAATACCGTAAGGCAATTGTTGTCAAACGGGATAATCTCAATAGATTATATAAAATCTAAAGAGAATATTGCGGATCCGTTAACAAAAGGTTTGACAAAAGAGCTAGTGTATAGTTCATCAAAGGGGATGAGATTAAAGCCTATTACATAAGAGTCGTCATAATGGTAACCCTACTTATATGACTGGAGATCCCAAGAACTAAGTTCAAAGGGACAACTAAGTTATGTATGGCTCGCCAGAAATCACCAAGGGATTAAAATTCCTACCCATTCCTATGGTGAGAGTGATATCTGCAACATATGTTGTCTGCAGGGGTATAAGGATAAGCTTTGCTTTTAATGATTACTTATATCTTGATTAAGGCATAAAATCAAGACGAGTATAAGGAGATACTTACAATAAGAATCACCTATATGAGTGTTGAACTGGGGCCGGTTCTATGAGAATGAAAGAGGCTACATTCTCTAGAAATACTCATGAAAACCAGGTGCGTTCAAGGCCAAAATGAACACAACAGTGAGAACCACGATGTGTTAGAAGATATTTTGTGTGAAATCTATTGTCTTGGCTTACACAAACGGCTGAACAATTAAAGGCATCGCGTCCATTGGTTAGCCAGTAAGTCCGATAGGTTATCACTAGGGAAGGTTCAAGGCCGAAAACTACCTATCCTGATGCAAGATATTTTTGACTTATACTCTTTTGTTAAGTCTGCATTTTGTTGCATTTCCGTTGTCATCAAATTCCATTCATGTGGGGGATTGTTGGAAATGGTTATAAAATTCTAGTTAAAACTAGAATTTTTTCCTAAGTTTGGTCTAATTTTTAGGTGGGCCACGTGCATCGATTTACACAGGTCAAAGTGGTAACGCGTTCTATGCCGCGTTGTGATTCACGTGGTATATTTGGTTGTTCAAAACCATTACCGAGTGAATGGGAAATTGAAGCCAAAGTATGCTCCATGGAAAAGGAATTTTGGTGGAAATTCCTTAAAGGTTTGAATAAGGCTTGTTCCACATTGATTTTGTGGGAGGTTTTGAGAGGGTTTATAAGGCATGGGTTTGGTACTTGGGGTGTACCCCAAGGGGTACCCAAGTGTTTTAGAGGGAGAGGTTATGGGCAAAATGGGCTAGACCCATTGGACCCAAAAACCACCACACACGCGTGCGCGCCACCGCCGTCCGGGCGGGCTGGGCTGGACGCGGGTGTGTGGTGTGAGGTTGGGCTTGTTCGGCCCAATACTAATCTTTTTGGGCCAAAAACTTTTTGAATTTATTTTTATTTTTTGATAAAATAAAATTTAGAATTCAAATTAACCAGAAATAATCTGGTCCGGTTTTTCCTATTCATCCAAACAGGGCCCTTCCCATTTTAAACTGTTTTGGATTTATTGTTCATCCAAACAGGGCCCTTCCCGTTTTTGAATCCAACAGCTTTAAATCTGTTTGAAATTCAAACCAAACAGTGCCTAAACAGTTTGTATCTGTTTAATTCAAATTGAACAGGTACAGTACCTGTTCAAATCAAAACCAAGAGCCACCTTTACATCTATAAATAGACTAGCCTCCCATTTGGATTTTGACTCCAATTTTCGTATTCCATCCTCTACTTTAAATCTCTATATATTGCTGCATTTTATTTCTGAAAGAAAGAGTGTAAACACTTAGTGTGTTCGACGAACGATTAAATTGTAGTGCTGCTTTTATTCGTTGATAAGATCATTTTATCTTGGGAGATAGACGTCCAAATTCTGAAAGCACCGTGGAGAGGACGAATCTGTCTTAAGGACACAGTGTTAAACACTGGACTTGATCAGAAAAGTTATTCAAAGAAATTAACCAAGTAAGTTGTTTAATTTTATCCTGTTTTTTATTTGTTTATTTAATCAGATTTTAATTTTGTTTTTGTAACAAAATAAAATCTGTTTTTATTTATTTATTTTTATTTCAAGTTTGATTTTTGTAATCAAACAAATTCTCTCATTTTCTTTATTTCTTTAAATTCTAGTTGTTGTTTTGTACACAATAGAATTAAATCTTTTAAATACAGTGAAGATTGGCCAACAGGAGATGCACTCTAAGATGATCCAACGGTCTACATCTGACTTGTTTAATATCTTTATTTTTTAAAATAGTTAGATCTGGACTATTGAATTATCTTAAAATGCATCTGCACCATTGTAAGTATAGAGATAAGGACAGAGAGTAAGGAGAGAATCTGGACTCCCAGTGAAGGGCATGATAGTGGCACAACTGCGGAATCATGGGAGATCCAAAGAACGTCGTAGATGATAAAATAGCATTTATCACTATAAATAAATAAATAAAAAAACTTCTAAAACTGCAATGCACACATTAAAGAAAGCATTACAATGCTTGTTAAGATACATGCTCAAAAGATGAACGAAGAATCTTAGATAAAAGCATTCTAGATGCAGAAACCATATTAGCCCTTTTAAGTCCTCCAACTCCAAGCCACAAAGACATGCCATTCTACACAGATATTCTGGGTGATTCCATACTAGCAGAAGGATTTGATAATATTGTACAAGAATCAGCACCATTAGTACGAATAGGGATGGTTGCCACCCTCCGAGAACTACTATTCCATATCTGTTAGCGTCTTCTATGGTAATGCAAAACTGTTCCATTATAGCCAAAAGCACACCAATTACTACCCCTACGGAGATCCCAATGATCAGCCGAGATGATTCTCCTTTCATCTTCTTGTTTGTGCTTCACTGTGTACTGTTCAAGCATCAAGTCCATCTACAAACATGAAAATGATTAAAATCTGTAATCAAAACTTAACAAATAGTATGGGAGCCCAAAATGGGTTTGTCTCACATCAGTCTGAGAGACATTCACAATCCACTTAATAAGTTGACTAATTCTTCTTAACTAGCATAAGGCCTTTTCTAAAGAAGAACAAAATCGCGAGGCTTTGGCCAAAGCGAACAATATTGTGCTAGTAGGGTTGGCTTAACAGCTTTGTTTGGTGCTGTCTGTAAGAACTCCCTTCGATGTGAGTCCCTTGGCGTTTAGAGCTAGTCAGAGCCAATCCGATGTGAGTCCCTTCACTGTGTGATATTCAATAGTCTAATTGAATGACAACTGAAATGGTTTTGTTTGGTTTGTCAAGTTTTTAATTTTTTGGAATGCCTTTCTGAAAAGAAAAAAAAAATGTGCTAGGAGAAACCTACACAATGATAAAGAAGAGTGATAAGGGGTAAAATTGGCATTGTAAATAATTAAATTGTTGACCTAGGCAAAATCTGTCAAGTTGTTTAACGGTTGACTAGGGGAATGAGTAATTTGTAATGCAAATACAAACTTCAGGGAAGGAAGTGTAATTTCTAAAACTTCAAGGAATAATTTGTATTAAATATAAATATCAAGGGGGGTGGGTGTAATTTATCCTAAAAAATAGTGTAGTGTACATTACATCAATAGTGAAGACAAATTCCCCAGGAGAGTTGCTTCAAAACTGAGAGCAACCACACCCAATCATGATGTTCCTGGTCCCATCTAATTGAATAATCCCAATAAGAAAAAAACTAGGGTAAATTACCAATAGGTCTTACTTTTGAGACTTATTACCCCATTAAGTCTTATTAATAAATTTATCAATATCTTATTTTTATAGTGATAAATTTATCAATTATAACCTGTAGGTAAACAAGTCTAATTAGTAAGACTGATCGGTAAGTGTCCTAAAAACTACACTCTAGAAGTCGGTAAGATGGCCACTGTGCAAGACAAAAACAAGACAAAGTGTAGCAAAGTAACATTCAACAAAAACAGAGTGCTAGCATGAACTCAAACAAATGAAAAACAGAACCCCATAAGAGGCAAAATCTATTGCACCTTCAATCAGTGTGAACAAAGGAAAAACAATCGTCAATCAGTCTCGAGCTGCAAAGTGGAACACCACAAATTTCTCCCTCCCTCGGGATGATATCCCCAAATTCGACCTCACAAAATTAACCCAACACAAGACTTTTAGGCCATGTTTGATTCACAAGACTAATAGTGAGGTATTAATAATCCTATTAAATTAGTGTGGTATTCACTATCCAATTGGATTAATAAGATAAATTATCTATTGGATTAATAATCCCACCCCTATCCCCATAATCCTACAAATTTTTTGGATTAATTATCTATTGGATTAATAATTTTAAACCAAAATGTTAAAACAAATATAGAATAATTGGGCCCATCGATTAATAATCCCAATCCCATGTTCAAATCCATCCAATCAAATACGCCCTTAATATGCTCCTCAAGACAGTCTAACACTGGTCTTCATCACTGCTTTCGGTTTATAGATTTTTTGTAATGAATTTCAAGCACACAACAGTTTTATTTTTTTATTTTTTATAGAAGTACCTTGTTTTTACTTTATGTTCTAACACAAAGCAAACTACAGTGCATACGGTTAAACACATATGCTAATTAATCATGCTTCACACATCAGTTTCAAGATTGACAAATCAAAGCTGAAGAAACAACATACTAGACAATTTGGTGAGACGATCCTGGATAATAAGTGAAGGAAACAGCAAATTAAGTCAGAAGAAGGAAAACCAGAAGCCAAACTCATAAAAGTGAACTATTGAGAAAAAAACCAAACAAACCTCAAAGACCAATGGTGTCGGTCTAGTGAAGGAACTGCCCTGAGAATGAACAATTGCCATTGAGCCTAGTTGGAGATTAGTCACACTTTCACCTACAGTCTCCACAATTCTAAGCAAGGACAATATAATTCTTACCAGAAGCATCCACAAAAGGAATCATGAATAGCTATTTCATTGCAGAACACAATAAATCTAACAAATTAAAACCAAGAAGTCCATGAACAAGAAGAATGAGCAAATTCAAATATGGGTTATGCAAATGAATAAATTAATCATCCAATATAGAGCTTGAATGAGATTGTGACCGGATTGTGACCAATTGGCAATAATTTGATACTTATATGCACAAACCCAAAGATGCAATGATATATAAAGTGAAAGGAATTTTTATTTTGTTTTTTGGCATGAAGAATCACCTATAAATAAATTCAATAAATTAGGTTGAAAGCTCTGATTCTAGAATTCAACAAACCATAATTTAAATAAATTATATGTATTCTCTACCTAAATTAAACAATACTCGAAACATAATTAAAGAGGAAAAATGGAGCAAAAACGGAAACAAATATATGAAACAACACAAGTATAACAAGGGTAAATAGAGTAAAAAGGGGATCAAAGGTCGAATAGAGGAATTTGAATTCATACCATGTAATTTGCCCACTATATTCTGAGCAGCATATTTTGAGATCTTCTTAATGGCTTCCAATGATTTCCAAGATCAGTATTGTGCAACATAAGTTCGAATGCATCCCCTATGGATGCAAAGTAACAAATTTCAAAATAAAAGGGAAAACATGAAGTTTTAGTTCACCTGCTCAGTTGAAAAATTACTTTCAATAAAATAAACTAAATCCACATCATTATTATTGCTTGCAGCCTATTGTCAATGTCATAAACAAGCAATTGCCTCATATTGAAACTAAACAAAAATAGTAAGCAACTTCAAATTTCAACTTCTTGGGACATTTTCTCCATGGATTATATAGAACTTTCTAAGGAAACTATAACAACAATGAACAAGACAATAAATAAATAAGGTATAGAATAGAGAAGCATTAACTACTTCAATATCTGATTCTCTTGAATTAAAGCATGGAGTTACCACCACAACAAACTGCACATTTGGCGACTAAAATTGGCGACCAAACCAATTTTAGTTGCCAAAAACAGGGTGTTGGGCGACCAAAATTCAATTTTAGTCGGCATTCATTTCATATTTTTAGCTACCAAAATGTTTTAGACGCCATATAGTGTTATTGGCGACCAAATTGTTTTTAGTCGCTGTTTTCAACCACTTTACGCTACCAAAGTTCAATTTGGTCGCCGTATGATAACATTTCGCGACAAAACTTTTTGTCGCCAAAAAATTGGGAGTATGTTTGATGCTTTTTGGCGACCAAAACAAATATTTAGTTGCTGAAGTTTCCAAAATTTTTTTAGAGGGAAACTCATTAATATTGGCGCCTACATTTAACAAAGAATTATTTTTCTTCTGTTTCACACACACCATACAGAGCACTCGATACCAAAGCTCTGCGCCGCTGGCCACCGTCGTTCATCACCGGCGCTCGTCACCACGAATATTGCAAATCGGCCCACCATTGATTAGAGGTATTTCTCTCTCTCTCTCTGTCGATCTATGTCTGTCTGTTTGTATCTCTCTCCCTCTCCATCCCCGTGGCTCACGAGTTTTGAGGGTTTTGAAATGTTTGTTTTCTTTCATTTTCTGTCGATTTCGTAATCAACATTTTTAGGGTTTTTTCTGATTTCGTGAGGTTGAAGAGAGAGGTTGTGAGGAAAAACACTATACAATTCATAGTAAACCAAATGAGTGAAAGTGTTTTTGTAAAACAATTTGCTTTCTGATTAAGTTTTCTACTTTTTCTCTCCCCCTCTTCTGTATCATCGCCGCTTCTTTGTATCCCTTTCTGCAAATCATCTGTTTTTCAAAGTCTTCTAGTTTTTGGGTTTGTTTTTGTGTTTCAGAAAATAAAAAAAACAAACTTCAGTGGTATTTCTCGAAAGCTAGGTGTTTTCACAATAGAGATCAATTTTATTTTTATTTTTTTGTTTTTGTTTTTGTTTTCTTTGTTTCATCAAATCACCTGAGAGGTTAGTTTTTTTGTATCCCCCTCCAGGTTGGTTCTTTTAGATCTTAGACTAAAGAGGCTTATCTATTTTCAATCCTCTTTATTAGGTTTTTTTGATATTTTTTTTTTCAATTGTTCCCTGTTCTTTGATTTTTGTTAAGAAACAGGTTGTTCTTTGAATTGTATAGTGTTTTTGAAATGTATCTCTCTCCCTCTCCAACCTCTGTATATGCTTCTTATTTGTTTGGCCCTGCACTTAATTTTGGTTCCCCAATTCTAATAGGGTATAAAGACTTGTCATCAATGCTCGGGAGATTGTGCCATATGGGAAGATTCAATTGATGAACAACTATGGGAGAAAGCCCGTTCTATGTAATTATTTTCTTATTGATTCTCACTTTCATTTCAATTTTCCAAGACTATGTATTGTTGCTGTCAGAGCCTATATTATACCTCCTTGAATATTGTATTTCTTATCGTTTTTAAGTTGAATCATTGCTACAATGAATCAATCAAACAACAAGGGGAAAAAAAATAAAATAAAACGCAACTAAGCAACTAGGTATTCTATCTTCTTACGTAGGATTTTTGCTCAATATATATGCAAGTTTTATGTAGTCTTTTCGTTCAATATATATCTACTTTTAATGTCTGTCTATTGAAAGCTCATTTATATGTGTATGCTTTTTTAGTTCTCCATTTAAAGTAAAGGAAGATGATGAAGTAGACAATTTAGACATAAAGTTCAAAGTGAGGTGGAAAACAAAGCGTGTATACTCGTATCTACCTCCTGAAGTTGGTTTAAAGATCAGCAGATCATTAAAAGTTAGTTTTTTGCTCCATTTTGAGTTGCACTTAACACATGAAACTGTGCTATTGGATAGTTTATTGTTTACTTTGTCTCATTTACCAACTTTACTGATGATTTATGATATACTTTTTCCCCACTTTCGGTTTTACTTTGAGAAAAAAAATTCTTCATTTCTTTCATCATACAGTCAAATGATGGAGTACAATTATTATTCTAAAGTGTCCAGTGTCCAGTGTCTAGCCCAAGCCTCTATTAATGGCACTTGTGCAAGAGATAGAGGAATTACTTGAACTATGAACGATCCTTGAGCCCAGAAAACAAAATGAGGAGAGAGAGAAAGAGAGGACCCTTAAGTATCTGAAATCAAGCAAAACCAAGGAATCAAATTCTTTGAAACAACCTTCTTCATCATGAAATACCAAAATTTTTTGACAAGGAGAACACATTTTTTTCAGGTTTGGCCTCACATAAAAGTGGGATTCTCAAAAGTTTGGAGGGGCTGAGACACCTCTGACCCCCCCTCCTCCCTCTACCCATGCATCTCATACAACAAAAAATTTAAATTTTTGAGTACGCTTCGAAAAATACTATCCTTCTCCCTTTCTGCCAGTATCCATCCTGTAGTTTTTAAGATAGTTTTTTTTTTTTTTTTGGAATTGAATGCTGTGATTATCATTGTTGTGTTTACTGTTTCCCTATACTTTCTAATATGTTTGTTTGATGGGAACTTCAGTTCCATATTGATAGTTCGATTCTGATATAGTTCGTATATTGATTCCTAGTGAGTGTGGACTAACATGTACAAAGATTTAAAAGACCCCATCTATGTTTTACACCATGTAGTAAATGTCTAATATTTTTCTTGAATTTTAAAAGGATTTTGCTACTGATTGGAACAAATATATAGAATTTAGTATAATGTTTGTTAAATATAAATTAATCTTGCACCAACACTAGCAAATGCCCCTATTAATTAATATAGAAGTGAAGAATCATATTAAGGGTATATATTTGGAATAATACTTAGAAGGAACAATCAATCCATGTAATGAAATTCAATATTTTGTAATATGAAAATAAATTTGTTCACACACCTTTTTAGTATAGAACAATACAATGTTCACATTTTTTTCAATGCTTCAAAACTTTGAAATTTCATTACTTTTGTTTTACCCATCTGACTTTCATAAAATTTAAGTTTACAACATGTATGTTCTGAGATCTCTTAACGTCCTATCTATATTGAATATGAAATTTAATTTCTCTTTAAATTTGGTCACGATTATATGTCTCCTTGTAAGATGACTTGACATAGAATTGTTCATGTATGTCACATTAGCGTATGCATATATGCCGAGTTACTACTGAAATTAGCCAACTATATGCAGCTGAGAAATAGGCAAAACATCCCGATCTATTATTACTATTTCGGTAAACATCAACAAGCAATGCTAATCAAACCCTTAAACTTACTTAAGCTCTCTTCCATTACAGAGTATTTTTCCAAGTTCCCGTCCATTCCCAGGTTCATCTTTGGTTGATGTGTACTGTTCCAATAATGGACAAGAGTTGGATGATGATACAAGATCGGCTAAAAAGTAAAGAGTATCTAGAGGGTGTTCAGTCATTTATTGAGTTCGCTATGAAGAATTTAGGGCCGCAGGATGAGATCCGTTGTCCTTGTGTTGATTGCTTGAACGGCACAAAATTTAGTCGACACGTTTTACGGTTGCACTTGATTCGAAGAGGAATCGCAATTTCTTATCGAACTTGGGTGCACCATGGGGAACATGTTCCCATGTTTCGTGATCATCCTAGTATGCGAAACGATGATACCGAAACCAATGAACCTGGAATGACTGACAATCACAAAAATGTGGACGAACTTCCTACCATGTTAGAAGAGATTTACATGAGTGGTCTCATAGATGATAATATCGACGAAGAACGTACTAGTTCGGAGAGGCACAATTTGTTGAAGTTCATGAAGTTGTTCGATGATGCTCAACGCAAAGTATATCCAGACTATGAAAAGTTTTCCATCTTGTCCTTCGTAATTAAGATGCTTCATTTGAAGGTGTACAATAAATGGAGCAACAAATCTTTCAACATGGTTATGCAAGTTTTCAAAGACATTCTACCAAACTGTGATGAAACTATTCCATGGACCCTTTATGAAGCGAAAAAGTTCTTACGTGAATTGGGTTTGGGATATGAGGCCATTCATGCATGCAAGAATGATTGTACTCTATTTTGGAAGGACAATGCCACATTGGAGAATTGCCCTACATGTACGGAGTGTAGATACAAGTTGAATGACAAGACGGGTAAAAAAATTCCACACAAAATACTGAGGTACTTTCCTTTGACACCGAGGTTGAAGAGATTGTACATGTCGAAAAAAACAGCCGCATTTATGAGATGGCACAAAGATAAGCGTGTGGATGATGGAGTATTACGACATCCAGCTGATGGTGAGGCATGGAAGGATTTTGATAGGTTGCATCCTACGTTCTCTGCGGATCCTCGAAATGTAAGGCTAGGGCTTGCCACAGATGGTTTCAATCCATTCAGAAATATGAGTACATCGTACAGCATGTGGCCTGTAATCTTAATGCCTTACAATCTACCCCCATGGAAGTGTATGAAAGATCCATTTGTCATGCTGTCATTGCTTATTCCAGGACGATCCGCACCTGGAAGAGACATCGATGTTTATTTGCAACCATTAGTAGAAGAGTTAACTAATTTGTGGGAGCATGGTGTGCAAACATACGATGCCTCAAATGGCCAAATATTTACAATGCATGCAGCAGTCATGTGGACCATCAATGACTTCCGCGCATATGGTTCCTTGTCTAGTTGGAGTACAAAAGGTTACTTGGCCTGCCCTAATTGTAACATGGATGCTTCATCTCAGAGTTTGCGAAGTAAGATAGGGTATATGGGTGCTCGGCGGTACTTACCTGAGAACCATAATTGGCGAAGAAGTAGGCTACTCAACGGTGAAATTGAGAATCGGTCCAAACCCATGGAGTTATCGGGAGAACAAATACTCGAGCAAATTAATTTGGGGACGTACAAGCTGTACGGAAAGCATCCAACCAACCAAAAAAGACAAAGGACTGAAAAGCCAACTCCAAACTGGACAAAAAGAAGCATTTTGTTTGACCTTCCCTATTGGAAAACACTTAAGCTTCGACATAACCTTGATGTCATGCACATAGAGAAGAATATATGTGACAGTCTGCTTGGGACACTATTGAGCATAGATGGCAAGAACAAGGACACAGACAAAGCACGTTTGGATCTGGAGGACATGCGAATACGAAAGGAGTTACACTTGATAAGGCATGCGAATGGCTCTTTCGAGAAGCCTTCGGCATTGTACACATTGTCCTTGGTAGAGAAACAAGGGTTTTATGATTTCTTAAAATCGATTAAGTATCCTGATGGCTATGCTGCAAATGTATCCAATTATGTCACTGCGAATGGTGGTTAGTTAGTTGGCCTTAAGAGTCATGACTGTCATGTCCTTCTACAACGTCTTCTTCCCATTGGGATGCGAGGATACCTTCCTATCGAGATTGAGACCACATTGTTTGAGTTGGGAACTTTTTTCAAACAGTTGTGCTTAAAGACATTGCGGGTCACTGATTTGGAGCAATTGCAAGAACAAATCGTACTTATACTTTGTAAGCTTGAGAATATTTTTCCTCCTGCTTTTTTTGATGTCATGGTCCACTTGGCAATTCATTTGCCTTATGAGGCTATGCTTGGAGGGCCTGTGCAATATCGATGGATATATCCTATTGAGAGGTATAACTACGATGGGGGTGCTTTTTTCATGTAAATATAGTTCAATGTAACCATACTAACGATCAGGCTGATGTTTACATGTAGGATGCTCGGACTTCTTAAAGGATTTGTGGGCAATAAAGCTCGGCCAGAAGGTTCCGTTGTGGAGGGCTACATATCGAAAGAGTGTACGACGTTTTGTTCAATGTATTTGGATGGAGTTGAAACGGTCTTTAACCGGGAAGAAAGGAACTACGATGGAGGTGACAATGGCCTGGGGTTGGCAATTTTCACTCAAAATGTTCGTCCGTTTGGTCAACTCCGAAGGGCAATTGATGTGTCTGTAACTGACCGCGAATTGGCTCATTGGTTTGTCCTACACAATAGTTTGGAAGTTGACGAATATCTAGAGTACGATTCCTCATCATACATGCAGCATACATTTTGTACATGGTTTTTATTTTTTAAAGTCTTCATTATTCCAATTACTTATGAATTACATTGTATTAAGTAGGGAACACAAGCTCGTGTTGCAACAAACATATGGAAGTGATTGCAACATTGCAACGCGACAATGCAAAGAATTTCCTAAATGGTTCAAAGATCGCGTAAGCTGAAGCTCGTTATTGTATAGTTTGCAGATAATGTTACATTATTCTAAGTTTGAATTAACTTGACATACTTTCTTGTGTAGATGAACCAACTGAGAAATCAAAAGTCACCCGAAGCAACCGATGAGATGTGGTCATTAGCCAATGGACCTAATGCCTTAGTGAACACATATTTGGGATGCATTGCTAATGGCGTCCGATTCCATACTATCGACCGTGATAACCGTCGTAAATGTCAAAATAGTGGGTTGGTAGTGGAAGGCGACCACAAAGGCCAATTGATAAAGTTCTACGGCTACCTTTGTAAAGTGTGGGAACTGACATATTTGTTTGGACATTGGTTTGTTTTGTTCCAATGTGAATGGTATAACACCGGTAGTAGTCGAACTTTGCGTGTCGAACCACATGTGACAACTGTTGATGTAAGAAGTCGATGGTATAAAGATGACTCATTTGTGTTCCCAAGCCAAGTTCAACAAGTTTTCTATGTTCATGATACGAAGTTAGGGCCGAATTGGCGAGTCGTAGAAAAGTTTCAACATCGACAACTTTGGGATGTGCCAGAGCTGGATGTGCCAGAATTTGATGAAGTGTTGCAAGAAGATGAGACCACTACTGTTGTACCAACTGAGCCTATTGATGATGATGCTATTTTGCGTTGGAATGACATTGAACCTGAAATAATTTCAATGGAAGTTTCTCAGACCAAAAAGCATGTACAACCCGAGGGTGTTATGGATGATGCTTTCATCTGTGATGACGATGATGAACTAACAATCGCGGGTGATGACGAAGAAGACGATGAGATAGAAACTGATTTTGATACAGATACGGACCTAGAGTTTTAACTCACTTTGTGGTAAAATTACTTTATGTGTTCTCTAAGTACGTTGTTGATGAAAAAAATTATTAAAATGAAAAAAAATAAAAAATGACATTTTTGGTGACAAAAAAATTGGTAGCCAAAAAAAATAAATATATCTTTTGCCGACTAAATATTTAGTAGCTAAAACGAATAGAAAATAGTTTTGGTGACTAATTGTTTTTGTAGCTAAAAACTGAAAACAGTTTTGGCTACTAAAGTCTGTAGTAGCTAAACTAGAAGAACCTTTCCCCGACAAAATCTTTAGTAGCTAAAAATGACACTATTGGCGACTATTAATTTGGTCGCTATATATAATTGAACTTTTTGGCGACAACAGTTTAGTAGCCTAAGATGTGAGTTAATTGAATTGCTTCACCCTTTGGGCGACTAATATCTTAGTCGCCAATATGAATCATCAGCGACTAAAGCAGCGTTAGTCGGTAATGGCTTCTTCTTTTGCCTACTAAAAATTAGTCGGCATTATGTTGGATCTTTAGTGACTAAATCCTTGTTTGTCGCTAATTGCTGCCCTTTTTGGCTACTAAAAGATTAGTCGCCATTTCTGTTGGATTTTTAGCGGCTAAAACAAATTTTAGTCGCCAATACCTTCGCCGACAATGTATCCGCGACAAAGCCAGCGACCAAAAATTTTGGTCGGCAAATATTTTCGGCGACTAAAATCCGGGCTTTTGGCGACTAAAACATTAGTCGCCAAAAGTGTATTTTTTTGTAGTGTACAAAGAATCACATAAAAAATAAATAATAAAATGTTGTAGAACATGCAAAATCCTAAAAATACAAAACAAAATAGTGATCTAAGCCAAGAATTGGCGAGTTAAAGCGAAAATACCTCAATTGAGATGGCTTGATAACGCCTACTACTACATATGCAAATCTGATGATCAAGTAGTCATAGACTATTGAATATCTTAGAGAACCCATCTTCGGTCGAGATCGTGAACTCATTGTGATCCACATCTTGGAGATCTTCCACGGAGACTGAACCATAGAGAGTGTAAAATGATGGAGATGTGCTCTTTCTCCTAGAAACAAAGGGAGTGACCATGTCAAAATGAGAGCATCTGGCCTTCACGTGGCAATCTGACACGAAGAGTTGGGCCATCAAATTATAAAATAGTCCAAACATATAGTAAAGTAGTCTGAACAAAATATGAGAGCAAAATGGGTATAAAATAAGATATACATAAATTGCTGTAGCAATAAGACTCACTCTTATATTATAGTAGTATAGATATTGTTAAATTTTTATAATTAACAATTCTGTTAGACAAAATTTTATTCAGTTGTATTTTTATTTACTCTATTGTAGCTGTGAGTTATGAGAACGTAGATGTGAATTCAACCCGAGTTATGTTGGAGTAGAGGAGTTTGTGCTGACATTCTATATCTTTTTGAGCTCTCTTGGTTTGTCACTTCGCTTACTAAGTATGGGGATCCCCGAAACTAAAGCCAAGAAAGAAGTCAAAGTTGATTAACTGCTCGAATGGTCTTTTGTGCGCTTGAACGGTGAAATGGTTCATCCAGTATCTCTGTCTGTGTTTTGAACTTCAGGGAGACATGTTTTACCGCTCGAGCAGTAGATGTTGCACTCGAGCAGTTGACTTATATGTGAGTACTGCCTTTTCTCACACCGCTCGAGTGGTAAAGTGTGCGCTCGAGTGGTCTTTGTAGCTCTATTTTGTATAAAGTGCGCTGTTTGTTTTTTTAGGGTTCAACCCATCCAAATTTTCAGAAAGGAGTAAAATACAGTGTGTTCTATATGAGAGGGTATTTATATATGAGTTTCCTTGATGTACAGAAAGTGATCGATTGATCAACGAACTAAATATTGACAAACATCAGGGTTAGTTTTGTTCTTTCATTCACAAAAAGATAGAGGTGTTTATTGGTGGATTCTAGGAAACTTGGACTTGAAACTTTGGTAGATTCTGAAGTGGTTCATCGTTGTGGATTCGACATCGGTGTTGTGGATTCAATGTTGGGCAAAACAATTCCGTAGTGAAGGCAGTGGTAGAAGAGGCACATCGGGTTCGGTTCAATTCGGGTGTGGATTCATTAGGTAATTGGGAGTTCTTGTGTGTAATTCCTTTTTGTCTTCTTAGTGGATTGTTTTGTGGTTTTGGCCCGTAATTTTTTATCACAATTGGAGGTATACCAATTGTGATTTTTTTTACGTTAAATCGTTATGTCGATTTGTTATTGATTGTTTGATTGGAATTGCTATTTATTGTTTAAAAATGAATCATAATCACAAATCAATATCTCGGGAGCTTTAGTTTTTTAGTTTTTTTTTTCAAGATATAAATATATGCATGTAGTATATGTAGTTACCAATTTTATTGTTTTCTTGTCAACATTAATTACAACTAATTCTGTCTATGACAAATGCTTTACAAAAGTTTGAGGCTTATAGACTGAATTTGTAATGCTATTAGAGATGAAGAAAGTTGTCAACCCTCTCACATGAGGTGGGTCTCACCGCTACAAAAAATTAAAGTTTTAGAGGTCAAAATTTAGGAATAAAATTATTTTTTGGGACCAAATATTTTTATTGCAAAAAGTGTCGTCGCTATATTTTTATCAACAAAAATTGGACATTAGTGATGAATTATTATCCTTTTGGGACCAAATTTTTTGTTTCAAAAAATAAACCATTTTGAGACCAAATTATTTTGTTCCTAAAAGTCTATTTAGTAGTGACATTTTCAAAATTTTGTCGCTAAAAACCTTGTTTTTGACTTTTTGGAACGACTTTTTAGCGACTACCCTCATGACGATAGAAATCGGTTCCTAAATGTCTTTTGCAATAAATTTTCACTTTTAGAGACCAAAAAAATTGGTCTCTAAACTCTTACACCCTATGTATCCAATTCGTTGATTAGATTATGAACATGTAAAAGAACTGATATTAACAGCATAAGTTTAAACATCCTAATTAACTTAACACAATTCTAGAATACAACTATTTAATGAAAAAAGATTGCCATCAAATGCATAAAATGATTTTCAAATAATCTACTAATTTAGAAGACAAAAAGGAGAGGGAAAAGGAATACAAACTTTTTTTTTGCACAAGGAAGCAAATGAGTAGGAATACAACCTACAGCAGGGTAAAGTACAAATCAACCAAAGAGAAAAATAAAATAAAACTAACTAAACCTTTTTGTTTACCAAAGACAAGTTTCATAAATTGTAGATAATCAAACCACCAAAAAAAAAAAAAAGAGAAAAGGGTATCCTTGAGTCTTGATTTCAACTTCACTGCAATGCCTCCATCACAATTCAGATATATTGACATACTAAAGTAAAATATGTTTCTAACATTGAAAACTTGCTAGTTTAGTGCTTCTTTTTGTTGCCCCATTTATTTTCCGTTCCAGACTTCACTTTATTAGAATTGATAGTTTAGACTTCCATAATCTAATCTAATTCTACAAACAAAATGAGGAAGATAATACATATAAAAAGAGTTCATCCTTGCAATACCTGCAGCCACGTTAGGCTAACCTGTGCCATAGTACTGGAGGTGGGCAGTACTTTCCACAATGCCATCGCACCAAGTCACAGCCACACTCTAATTAAGAACCAAGAAACAATGAGAATGAAGAAAGAGGTAATTCGGATTGTGGTGTTTGAATGAGGCAAGAATTTAATCCAATAAAAGAGATCAATTCTTGTTTTATTCTATTTCTAACATGGATTGCTCTAAGAAAGTTTATGATTGCTTCTTGCTTGGCAAGAAACCAATTCCTTTTGAAGTTCTATTTTTTTGGTAAATACCAATTTTTTGAAGAACTATAACAGATATGAATCTATTCCTAGCAGACATGATTGCTAATCAATACAACTCCTCTTTCAATATGATTTGATAACCAAATTCTACTATAAGGTGAAATTCAACCACATAAAATGAGATCTTCATTGATAGGCATCAATTTTTTAAAAATAAAGGAAATCTACATTTCATAGACATAAATTTGTCAGCATTTCTACTACACATTGGTTGAGTCCTAGCAGTCATGGAAGCAAAATGAATAATTAACTAAGCAATATACACCACGAAGAAGAATGAAATCAAAATAATGTTTACATGAAGTTAAATAATTATCTAAGAGCAACTTCAGATCAGAAAAGTTGCTGTTTACAGGGCTGCCTTGTTTATGCTCCCAAGGATTGGGTTGGCTATGCAATTGTAGGTTCAATTGGAAAATAAGCCCATCAACACCACGGCCACTTGCATGCCATTTCTACCTTTAATGACTGATACACTTGCTACTAGTGACGAAGGACAGCTTAGTATTATTAAAACAAGGAAAATAAGGATGGGGTTTCTAAAATAATAGATTCCAAGAGATAAGTTCGGATTATGCCGACTAAGGTCTGTTTGAATTAACTGATATTCAGCTATTAGGAAAATATTGAAGAGAAATTTACCTTGCTTCATAGGGGCTTTTTGAGTTATACACTCGAGTCTTGTAGAAGAATTCCACACTCATTCTTTAACCAGGAAAAACTTTCATTAAACTCCAAAATCATGTTACAAAAAGGGGTTGTTTTTATACACTAAAAACTACCTAAAAATTGCCCCATCCAACATAGAAATCACAAGAACACACGCATAGCACTTTCTGGTTGGTAAGTCCAAACATGTGGTGGCAATGACAATTCTTGACATATTGGTCATTTCTGTGTATTTTGTGCTAAAAAACTTTAATATGTTTTAACTTTAACCATATAACTTTGTTTTTAATGAAATTGATATTTTTGGATTCGTCTTTTCAAGATCTTTAAGACATGATCCACATCGAATAAGAAATTCTATAAATTAAAAATAAATAAGTCAACAAATATCTGTCGCATTTTGAAACTAATTTAAGGAAATCAGTATATCTATTTGTGCCTTTTTTAAAATTTAAAGTAATTTAAAACTGCCCAAATAGGCATATTTGTTGCCATTTTTTATTTTGAAAGTGGGCAGAGATGTAATTAAATTTGATTTTTCTGGAAGAGAGTGAGTACCTGCGGAGGAAAAAAGTCAATGCATATTTTGGCGGCTTCCAATCAAGGTCATAAGGATCCAAGATGAGAGTGAGCCATCTCTTGCATATGAGCTTGAATCGGAAGAAAGGCTTCGGTGGTAGCTGAATCAGGATTTGCTTGAGGAGGTTGTCATCGCCGATTGAGGAGGTTGTCATCGCCGATGACTTTTTCGGCGATGCTGATACTAATGTTGTTGTTTACAAAAGAAGAGAGACGACAACGTTGACGGTGGTGGTGGCCGTCGGAGGAAAATATCGCTGCATCAGTGGTGGCGGTGTGTCATTCCTCACACGATTTCAACGTGTTTGGAATTTGCCTTTCCTTTTCTCACGAGTTTAGCGTGGTTAGAGTCTGTCATTCCTCACATGATTATAGCGTGTTTGGAATTTGCCTTTCCTCTTCTCACGAGTTCAACGTGGTTAGAGTCTGTCATTCCTCACACGATTTCAGCGTGTTTGGAATTTGCTTTCCCTCTTCTCATGATTTCAGCGTGGTTAGTGTTCTTTTCCTCACACGATTTCAGCGTGTTTGGAATTTATCTCAGGACGCGTGATGTGCGAGCCTGGGCGTGTTTTATCTAGGGACGCGTGAAGCGCGAGCCCAAGCGGTTTCTGACCTCTTCTCACGATTTCAGCGTGGTTAGAGTGTTCTTTTCCTCACACGATTTCAGCGTGTTTGGAATTTATCTCAGGTTGCATCGTGCACACAACTGGGCTGTTGTTTTTGGACCTTCTGTCACGATTTCAGCGTGGTTTGAGTGTCCCCTTCCCCACACGTTTTTTTTAGTATGTTTGGGATTTGTTTTTCCTCCTCTCACGATTCTAGTGTGGTTGGAATACATCCCCCTCTGCATCTTTTGTACAATTTCATTCGCGCTGTTTTGCGCATTGCGCTATTTTGTGCATTGCATTTCATTCGCGCTATTTTGTGCATCGCGCTATCTTGCACACTTCATTCGCACTGTTTTGTGCATTGCATTTCATTCGCGCTATTTTGCGTATCGCGCTATCTTGCGCACCTCAATCGTACTGTTTTGTGCATTGCATTTCATTCGCGCTATCTTGCGCACCTCATTCGCACTGTTTTGTGCATTGCATTTCATTTGCGTTATTTTGTGCATCGCGCTATCTTGCGAACCTCATTCCACTGTTTTGTGCATTGCATTTCATTCGCGCTATTTTGCTCATCGCGCTATCTTGCGCACCTCATTCGCACTGTTTTGTGCATTGCATTTCATTTGCGCTATTTTGCGCATCGCGCTATTTTGCGCTGTGACCATTACTCGCATTGTGCATGCATTTTATCGCGCTATTTTGTGCATCACGCTATTTTGCGCCGTGACCATTACTTGCATTGTGCATGCATTTTATCGCGCTATTTTGCACTGTGTCCATTACTTGCATTGTGCATGCATTTTATCACGCTGTTTAGCGCATCGCACTGTTTTGTGCATTACATAGTATCATTCGCGCTATCTTGCACACCTTACCTGCACTTGTTAGTGAATAGCATTGTTTTGCATCCCTTCCGCATTGTTATGCGTCACACTTAGGTTGCATTGTTTTGCATCCCTTCCGCATTGTTATGCGTGACACTTAGGTTGCATTGTTTTGCACCCCTTCCGCATTGTTATTCGTCACACTTAGGTTGCGTTGTCATGCACCCCTCCACTTGTGTTGTTACGCACTTTTCACTTGCATTGCTATGCATCTTTCTAATGATATTGTACCTGTTGAGTTTCTTTCTTTTGCAGGCACGATATTGTATGTACGGTTCATTTGAAGCTGGCGCGGCCAGACGAATCAGACGGTATTGTATTTTCTCCGCGTGAGACGTAGCGAGAATTGTATAATTCTCTTACATCCTTTCTGCATATAATGTAGTTCGGTTTGTTTTCGCTTGCTTAAACTGTTGCATTTATTTTGCATATTTGCTTCGTTACAGCTTTCTTTGCATGATCATAAGTTATGTTCAGCTTTGTGCATGTCATTTGCATCTTGCCCCAGCCTACGGGCACATCTCTTTATTATCTTGCATGTTTGTCTAAGTCTTCGGTCTTGTCAAAAATGGGTCGTCTCTGGGCTTTGACATTCACTTCCGTCACTTGTGACTTTCGAGTTCTGTTAAAGAGGGGCAACTGTAGACACCCCATTTTTGACCGACCTTAAGACTCAGTCGTCATCGATTGAGTGCTCGGTGATGGTGCATGTTGTGCTCGTTTCGAGTCTCCGGAGTTTTGGCTGAGAGCCTTGCCTCCAGGCCTCTGAACTCTTTTGTGCTTCGGCTCGGTTTGTGGAACGAATCTTGTTTCTCTTCTCGGAGGGAGGAAGAGGTCTTGTAGACCATCTCTTTGTGGTCGTAGACCACTTTTTGTGGTCGTAGACCACTTTTCCCATTTGGAGACTAATTTTCGATTTTTGGAGCCTTTGGCAGCGCGCCTTGTCTCGGGACCGCTTAACGTTCTCCGTTTGGCGTGGTTTTTGAACCATACCTTGTTGCCTCTGCCTAGAGGAACACTGTGGTCCAGGAGACCACTTTTGTGGTCACATACCACTTTTGGTGCTCGTAGACTAGTTTTCGAGGCTTTCGGCCGCGTGCTTTGCCTCCCGATCTCTCGTCTTACATCCGCTTTGGTTTGTTTTTGTTACAAACGTTGTTTTCCTTGTTTGGAAGGTGGTCCAAGGGTGAGAGACCAGTATTTCTCCTGGCCAACCAGTTCTTCCTCTGCCAGCCAGTTGTCTGGTCAGACAACTGGCTTTCTTGGTCTTTGGGCCATCTTTTCTGGTCGACCACCACACCACTGCATTGTTTTCATGCCCTGGACTCTCTCCCGCCATGGCTGACCAGTTTTTGCTCTCAGAGGCCACTTGAAGTGGTCAGCCGACCACTTTAAGTAACAAGCCGACCACTTCAGGTGGTCGGTGCTTTTTGACACCTTTTTGGAGATATTTTCCTCCAGCTGGCACAGCTGGAGGACATTAGGGCTGTCCTCCATGGAGGGATTGCCTTGGTGCTTAGCTTCTCTTAGAAGCTTTGCCTTTCCTCTTCTATAAGAGGGAAGCTCCCCTTCCCTCCTCTAGGTTCAGAAAATTGCCCTTAGAGAGATACATATAGTTTTGTATCTATCTTGCTTGGTTCTTCATTTTTGTGCTTCAAAAGTGTAGATTTATCTTAGTTTAACACTCAAACACCATCCTTGGGTAGCTGAGGTGCTAAGGAGTTGTTTTTGGTGTTCTTGGACTGATTTAAGCTCAAAGAACTTGCTGGAGTTGCAGTGGTAAAGAAGGTCTTCAAGGGTGAGTCTTTGACCTTTAAAACCCCCATTCTTGCTTAAGCTTTTGATCCTATTTGCATGTTGTTTTGAGCTTAACCTATAAAGAAAAAAGTTCTATTTTTAAGTGCTTAAAATAGTTGTTTAAGGTCTCTTTTTCGTTTGGGGTGATTTACCCCCTCTTAGGCCTTGTTAGGCCTTATTTTGAGCCATCCCTTTAGGCTCTTGGTGAACCCTTTGCATGACCTTTCTACCACTGAAATCCAGAGGATTTTTAGTGGTGGCAAGGTGGTTTTGGTGTCCTAAATAGGAGAGGGTCATCCCCTCTCCTTGTATTGTGTTTACTAGCTTCATATGCCTCATGTTTGAGCACGTTTGTTAAGCTTGTGTTGGCCATATCTTAGCTTGTATTTGTGGTTATTTTACCGAGGCATACCACTTTTTTTGCTTAGTTTGGTCACCCCATGCATGGTTAATACACTTGTAGTGTAAATCACACAAACTAGCTTTGTATGCCTCATGAAATAGCATGTCATTCTAGCTTGTTTTCTTTCCATTTCAGCATGTTTTTGGTGATGTTTTACCATGTCATGACTCTGTTTTGGTTTGGTTTGGTTGGCCTTTGCATGCTCCTTACACTTGTAGTGCATTTCTATGAAATAGCCTAACATGCATCATGTTGTAACATGTCATTTTAGCATACTTTTGGCTTAACTTCATGAAGCTTTTGTCCATGTTTTAACATGATTTAGGTCTGATTTTGGTTGTTTTGGCCATGCATGACTTGCTTTGTATAGCTATGGTTCAACCTAGTTTGTTAGCTTTGTGTGTTGAGTCCACTAGCATGCATTACTTGGCCTATTTCAATGATTTGGCATCATTTATTATGTGATTTTAGTCCATGTTTCATGGCCATGCATTCACATTTGTCACTCATTCAATGCGTTGGAGGGTTTTCCCTTTATGCCTTAACATGAACCATTGTGTATGCCTTCATGCCATAGCTTGCGAGCCATTATTTCAGTGCTTATTTAGGGTTATTTTGCCATGATATAACTCTGATTTTTATTGGTTAAGTCATTACATGCTTGGTCCTAATAGGTGTAGTGTAATCCACCTTATTTGCCTTGTATGTATCATGCCTTATGCCCTCTATGCTAGCTTGTTTTGACTTCCTTCCATGCATGTTTTAGACTCATTTTAACATATTCTAGGATTGTTTTGGATTGCCTTGGTCACATGCTTCATGTTTTGTATACTTGTAGTACAAATGCTCTTGCTTGCCTCAAGCTTTGGGCACCATTGCATGCTTCTTTTGTGTTGTGTACATGATTTGGCATCACCTAACATGACATTTCAGAGCATTTAGCATTGCCATGTTCCTACCTCAATCATGCTTTAAGTGCCTTTGAGTGTTATGCATTGTTGCCTAGTTTATGCCTTAGCTCGTATGCTTGCATGCCTAAGCCTTTGAGCCCTCGTCTCAACATGTTTAGGTCCTTATTTTCACATACTTGAGCTTTGTCTATGCTTAGTTCATGCATTTGTGCCATGTATTGCATGCCTCCTTTGTAGTCCTCTTTACTAGCTTCATGCTTTAAGGACCCTACCATGCTATACTTGTGTTGATTAAATGATTTGGCATCATTTCTTACCTCGTTTCAGTGCATTTAGTGTTACTACACTTCCATGCTTTTCACTCTTTTAGTGTTCTTGAGAGTTGCACCTTAGTGCCTTAATTGGTGAGCCAATTGGCATGTATGCTTGTATGTGTTTTCGGTGCCTTCGTTTTAGCATTATGGCCACTGATTTGGGCATGGCTGAGGTCCACCCTTTTGGTTTAAGTCCATTGAATATGTTTTATTGCATGTTGTTTGGATGTTTATATTACATCGCATTGAGCATGCCATGTTCATCACATTGTATATGCCTTATACCTTGCATTGTGTATGCTTAGGTCACATCATCGCATTGTGCATGCTAATTGATATTTGCATTGCGTATTCTAGTTGTCGCATGCATTAGCATTGTGCATGCCATTAGCCTTGTTAGGTTGTTCATGTTGCCTTGCATGATTGTATGCTTAAGTCATATTGCATATTTGCATGCTTGAGTTGCATTCCATACTTGCATGCTCGAGTCGCATTGTGTACGCCATGCTTTTTGTTGCATTGTGTTTGGGAATAGGTGTTAGTCCAAACACGGGAAACGAGGGGCGTTTCATACTTAAAGTGATGAAACGTGCATCAATTCTCGGTCGCCAACGCTCTTGATCATACATGATAGAGTTTTAGGCCTTATGTGTTTACTTGTGCATTCATTTTCATATTGAATTGTGCAACTTTGCCTCTCGGCCAACATGCATTGAAATGCGCAATTGGTGGCCCGAGGGTCGAGAACCACACCCCCTTTGAGTTCATGACATGATAGGGAGGGTGGTTGTGCACACATATCTTGCAAATACATTGCCATGCCCTTTCTTGCTCTCTGTTGTAGCAAATTACAGTTCAGCAGCAACAACTGGCCGACCAGCCAAAAAAACTAGCTGGCCGACCACTTTTTTGGTTTTTCAACAACCAAAAGTGGTCGACAGGTGTCTGGAGAGACCAAAAGTGGTCGGCCACCCTCCCATAGGTTTCCCTAGGTGGAGTTTCATCTTTCTGGAGCTTGGTGTAGAGTTTTGAGGACAGATGAAAACAGAGGCAAATCGAGGCATCACATTGGGTTTCTGAACGAGGTGACTGGGCTTGCATGCATTACTCTTCCTCTGAGGCTCCTGATTTACTGCTTTCGTTAGCTGCCATGCTTAGATAGCTTGCTTTTGCTTTGGTTTGTACTTTAATTAGTTAATGTGTTAGCTATTCAATTCGTTTTGTAATAATTAGTTAACTAGGATTAGTTAATTAATTTGTTATGTAATAATTAGTTTAATTAGCTTAGATTAGCTAGTTAGCTTCTTATTTGGTCCCTCTTTTGAGAGGGCGCATTGTTGTAATAAGCGTGCGTGTGTGTGATGCATGTCTTCCAACCTCCATTTCTTTCTCCCTTTTACTTAACCACTTACGATGGTTAGTTTTAGGGCAAATTTTATGTAGCATACCTTATGCTCGCATGCATGCATCCATTCATCTGTTTTGCATGCACCGAGCTGCATTATACTAACTGCATTGTATTTCAATACTTATTTGAATACATGTATCAAAGTTGCATTTCACATGACATTCTAGAATAGCCGAGCCTGTTTTAGTTGCATTTTCGCATGTGTTGCATTAGCCATCTTAACATGAACTAGGATCATGCATGATTTCTAACTAGTTCTTTGTTTTGGCTCGGAGTACACTGTGAGTGTTTACGCTTTAGCATATTGCATGTGGGTTAATGTTGCCATGAAAGCATACTTGCCTTGAGGCTGACTGCTTAGTTGATTAACTGCCTGAATGCCTGTGGGCAAAGGTTAGATTACTTGAATTGGAACAATTCATTGAAATCTGCATTTTAGCCTACTTGCGAGTAGCAAACTTCAAACCATTTTCCAACCAAACAGATATGCGATGCTTTGTTCCAAATTAGGCGATCTAGTCTATACTTGTTTGCTGTGCGCATCACATAGTAAGATTAGCTAATTAACCAGAATAAGAACACATGTGTTTTCAAAAACAAGATATCATGCTTAGTATAGGCCGATCTTTGATCGGGCGAGCGGGGGTGCTCATTAAATGACCTTCCCCAATCGTACCCAAGTTCCTGAGCCGAGGCAACTTTGGTGATGACAGACACGTGACCTTAGGCACGAGTCGGGGTTTCCTAAATTTCTCAAAACAAAAAATATTTAGGTGGCGATTCTGTATCTGGCAAAGCAGTCCATGTTTGGCACTTCTTTATAAAAATCAGTTTTCCAAAACGATTTGCCGGATTTGGACTCTTTGGTGATTTATCGGTCTCACATCGCACATTGTGAGATTAGATTTAGAACCGTGACATTTGAGTCCGAACTTGTAGTATCTAGAGAACAAACGAGATTTCGTGCCCTCGCAGGCGTAGGTATCGGAGAGTTCCTGGGAGCGCGTCTACAATTTCTGGCGACTCTTCTGGGGATTTAGAGAGCTTGATTCGAACTCATGATATCTTATTTTGTTTACACTTATGTGTCTCTTTGCATTGCATTTGCATTGGTGCGCCTAGGACACCGTGTTTACTGTAAGCTATTCCTGAACGGTTTGCCGGAGGCTTGCTTTGAGAAGCATGCCATAAGGCTGACCGATTGCGGGCTCTACCACGATGGGAATACAAACCTCGGTTTTTACCGGGGCACCCTCTTTGACCATTCGACCTAGTGCATATCGGAATCCATAGTGACTATTCCAAGCTAGGACAGGTTGCTTACCCGATTGTAGGTTGTTTGAAACCGTTGTGTGCGTAGTAAAATCCTAGCTCCTGACAAAATAGGACAGGGAAACCCTACCCCAACATAGGGGTGTTTTGGCTCTCACTTGTTTGCTATGTGCTTTTAGAGTGCGTCTCTACAAGAATGCACGAATCAGTTTGCAAAGTCTGGGTATTAGGCCTGAGGGCATCGGAATTTTGGGAATCAGTTTTACCTAAGGGTATCGGTTTACAGGCAGAATTTTGGGCAGAGTTCAGTAGAGAGTACAGTCATTCAGCTATGCTCGTATCTGTTCCACTGAAATTGGGCTGAGATACTGCCTGTTTTCTCTTTTGCTAGGTAGTCTTGGAACCGTAGCTTCAGAAGGCTCCAATATTCCCCGAGGTTCATTAGATTTGTGCTGATAGACTTTGTTAGGTAAGAGATTCAGTTCAAGAGCAGTCAGTGTTTTCCTTCACTGAGGCAAGGCAAAGAAAGGCCAATCAAGGCTCACTGGTTCATCTGATCCGTTAGTCACCAGTCACATCACCTCTGTCCAGTTCAGCAGACTCGTAATGATGCAAAGTTCAAAAGAAATTATGGTCATGGCAGCAGCATTAAACCAGGGGATCGCCATGCAGGGTGAGACCGATGTTGAAATGCAACGCCCGCCCAGGTCACCTGTTGCACGCCCAATCTGGGAACCCCAATTATTCCAAACCCGTGAGCCCACCACTTTTGAGCTGATGGGAATGATCGGCGATCTTCAGAGGTCCGTGGCTGATCTAACCTACGGAATGTCGGCTTCGTCGTCGACCACATCATATGCCGGAAATTTCATGCCAGAAGAGCCCCGGCTATTGGGGCAGATTGTAATTGAACTCAGCCAACCTGAACCCATCCTAAGTATAGGCAATGGCATGTCAACAACAACCGGGTTCCGCTCTGATGTAGCAACCCAAACCTTCGACCAAGCTGAGGCGAGTGGTAAGAACAATGTGGAGGCGGACACTGATCCCTATGAACAACTTCTGCAGGCTATTGAGGCTTTGAAAGCCGGAGGATTGTACAAACAGCAAGTGCTCGCAGTTATTGCAAAAACTGTGGATGATACCTTTGTCACTCAGAACGAGGGCAGTTCGAGCCAAGGGGAAAATTGGGAGAAGGGCCGTCATACCAAGATTGTTCCTCCCAACCCTAATCCTGCACCTGGGAAAGATCAGCAGACCAAGCCAGTACCTGCCGACCCTTTTTCTAGTGCACCCAGCAAAAATCCACAAACCTCGAAGTATCTACCCTGAGGGCGCAGGGTCTTCCATGCCCTCTACATGCCTTTGTCCAAGGCTCTTCAAATCCTTGCTGAAAAGGGGCATCTCAAACCCCTCAAGCCTTGGCCTCTCCCTAGTCGGCTTCCACCTAGTCATGACGCTACCCAGTACTGTGCGTACCATCAACAAACTAGTCATACCACCAACAATTGCTTCCGTCTTCGCCACGAAGTGCAGGACTTGTTTGACAATGGGGTCGTCCTCCCACCAAGCTCAGCAAAGTCTATTGTTACTGGATCAGTGAATCTGGAGGATAATGTGATGTGATCAGGGGATGAACCACCTGCGGGCGGCACTCAGTTTACTTCAAATGTGGCGTATAGCACGCACTATTTTGAGCATTTGCGAATGCTAGTTTTTGTACTTTCTGACTTGGGTATTCAGTCAGTTTTGTTGTCTTGTATATAGTCAGTCTTTTTGTACTATGTTAGTCGGGTCTGTCTTGTTGTATCGAGTTAGTCCTGTTTGTTAGAGTCAGGTGATTTCGGGAATGTTACCTCGGATATCACTTGCTTGTTTTGTGTTTGTCTTTTCGCTTTCTTTTGAGTCTGTTTCTGCCATGGACCCAGTTACACCAGAAGATCTGAATGAAACAGCGGTGGTTTTCATGTTTTTGTGTTTGTTGCTATCTTGAACCTGTTGTGCCAGCAAGTTTGAATGAAACTGCAGTACATTTCACCTGCTCTTTTGTGCCTTGAAACCATTGCATTGACCTAAGTTTTTCAAAACTTTTTGAACATTGTGATGAAAACAAAGAGGAAAGAATTCCTCGGGATTTGCAAAAATTTGATTAAATGAGAGGAAGAGAGGCATGCTAAGCCCTTAATGAATGAAATCATGCTTGTTAGTGTGAGTACTGAGAAGGATCCTGGCTTGATCCAGATTGGTTCTACATTGTCTTCAGCGCGAGCGATTTGTCGCTTTCTTAAAAGATTTCAAAAAATGTTTTGCGCAGTCCTGCGAAGACCTATGTGGAATCGCTCTTGAGATTGTGCAGATTAGGATCGTTCTCAGCCTCGAGACTCGACCCCCTTTGCTTTCAAATCTTGAACCTTAATTCAGAATGTTCAAAGGTCCATCATGATGTGAGGCTTGTACGGCCAGATTTGAAGCAGCCCTCGAACAAGAGACAAGAAAGTTAGATTAAGAAGATCAGATGTGATCAAAAGAAGCTTGCGAAGCTAGAACAGGAGCACCCCTCGAACTAGGCGCAAAAATGTCAGATGTGCTCGAAGAGTAAAAAATTGCGACATTTCTCAAGCTAATGAAGATCAGCAAGAATGCAAATTCCTAGAAGGGAGGAAAGAAGAAAGTATTGCTCAAGGACAACCGAGTTCCTACCCACAACACTAGGGGCAAATTCAGCCCCCTATTGGATGGACTCCAACATCATCAGCAAACAATAGCCACTCTCCTGGATTTAGATGGCTTTGAGATCTCAAAACCATTTGACATGAACAAAGCTACACTTTTACCCTTAAGAGGCTCGCTGGGCCGAAAACCCGGAAGGGCGACCCAGGCAAAAGTTAGAGTAAGAAAAAGAAAAAAAAAGCAAATAGAAAAAAAAATCAAAAATCAAAATTCTGAAAAGAAATAAAAAAGAAGAAAAGAAATGAAATGAAATGAAATGAAAAGAAAAACATAGCTCGCAAGGTTGAAAACCCGGAAGGGCGGCCTTGGCAAAAGTTAGAGCGCAAAAGGAGAGGTCAATACTCGAGTGTACCTTAACCGGAACTACGTCAGGCTTGATTCCCATATTTGGGATACGTAGGCAACTTTATTCTGAAATCCAGCCATAAACACTTCCAAATCAAATGTGTCCATATAATGGTTTTGATCATCTTTGTCTTCTCTGTATCCGAGAGTTCGGTTACTATGAGAATTGGTTACAATGTGCTGCGGTGCTATTCAAATAAGGGGCAACTTTCCGTTGCCATTCAGTGTGCTGCGGTGCTATTCAAACAAGGGGCAACTTTCTGTTGCCATGCAGTGTCCTTCAGACAAGAGGCAATTTTCCATTATTTTGGATCTGAGGTTGTGCATCTCAAGAGTAGGTTCTGTGCTCGTTGAGTGGTGGCCGTTTGCAAAAACAGTTTTTGAGAATTTTTACTGAAGTTGACTAATTTTCTCGAAAATTATTCCATTTTTCCAAAACTAGACCATTTTCTTGAACCCAAAAAAAGGAAAATTTTCAGTACTCATAGCCTGACTTGCATGATTTCAAATCAGAAAATTGAACAAGCATGTTAATCTAACTCTCATGTTGATCAAAATTGTTTTAGTAGAAAGCTTAAAAACAAAAAAATGGTCAAAATTATGAACTAGGGGCACAGTTGAGTCAGGTGTTCTGTCTTTTCCCCATCATCAACCAACCTGCTAGAAGGGCACTCTACCTACCAGAAAAGGGGACAACTGAAGCTAACAGCAAAATGCCGAAAGCTATCTCATCCTCCAAGCAACGAGGTTTCAAGCCAAGTGCGAAGCACGAACTGGAATAGATCTAGATATTCCACTCCCTCGTTTGGACATATCTAATCACGTCCAAACTCCCCAGCAGAGCATCGTCAACCGATGTCAGCTGCAGATTGGTTTCACACCCAGTTGTAGCGCAACCCCTCTATGGGGGAAGTTCACTATTGTGAGTAGAAGAATGAGAATCTAACAGAATGCTAGGGGCCAGGGCCCGCAACTTCTTGTTTATCCATCAACCGCCCAGGGGAGGGATAAAAAATGAGAGATTGAAGAATAGAGAGATGTGCGTGGAGAGAAAAAGTGAGAAAAGGGCTTTTTCAGAAAAACAGAGCCTGAGGGCCGAGTGATGTGAGAATCACAAATGAGAAAGGGTGGGAAACAATACTCGGAGAAACTGGCTCCTCGTCAACTGAGAGGTCTCTCGTCTTTGGCACACATCTGAGTGTCGTGTGTGTTGCTTTGTTTGTCTCGATTCTTGTTTTAAATCATTTTGGGTGTCACTAGATGTGTTTAGGTTGTTTACCCTTTGTTTTTTTTCCTTTGTTGAGTCGTTTTGACTGTGGTCAGTCGTAGGCTCAATACCCAGTTAAAAACTTGTTTCTAAATTTCAAAAGTAAATCGTTTTGTGCTCAGAGTGTTGTGCCATTCTCCACATTTGTGCAAAATAGGATTTGTTCTTTCATAAAATCGCGGGGTTCAACCCAGATCATGTGAGAATAGTAAAACCAGGACCTATCTGAAGCTATATAGGTTCCAGACTTCAAAGCAAAAGAAAAGAGGGAAAATTTGGAGCATCCGAGTTTGTCTCAACTTCTGCAAATTCCGTCATTGCATCCTGTGCATTCAGAATGAGCTGCGTGTTCAGAATGAGCAGTATGCTGTACAAGCTGTGTGCAGAATAAACTGAGTACTGTGTCATGAGTTGTGTGTTCAGAGTGAACAGTGTGTTGTTTCAGCTATGTGCAGAATAAACAGAGTACTGTGTTATGAGCTGTGTGTTCAAAATGAGAAGTGCGCGGTACGAGCTGTATGTTCAAAGTGAATAGAATATTGTGTTGACCATTTTCATGCCAGAATGGCAATTAGAAGTGCTCTTCCGGAGTACCAATCCCTGCCAGAGGCATCTTGGCTGTGTTTGCGATGAGTTCTTAGGAGATCAACTGCGACGGTGGAAATTAGAGTTCGAATGGCTGATGCCTAGAACACAAAGGTTTGGAATTTCTGAGACTAAAGTCTAGTTTAAATACCCAGGGGTGTATCCTCGGCTTGAAATCTGTGTGGAAGCCCCATAGGTTGAGGTAGTCGGTATGTGTCTCGGTTCTGGATACTGAACCAACCTAGTCTGTCACCACGTTGAAGAATAGGGAAAGTTGTGAATGTGATTAGGAAAGAAAATGGCATCCGTGGTTTCCCCAGCGGATGTTGCTCCTTGTCAGCATTTCAGGACCTTTGTACTGTGAGTTGAAGGTAAGAGTTTGAACAACATAAGGTAATAGTTCGAACAACACAATGGAGGGGAGATCCCCGTCAGAGTAGAGCGGTTCACCGCCACTCACCCCATGAGGTGCTTTTTTGAAGTGCCGCTTTATTTGTTTATTGCATTCCCTAAACATCATGCTCTGCATTGCTTATAACATGTTGTAATATGTATCATATCATCGCACTTATTGCATTTATTTGCATCTTGTGTTATCTTGTATCATTTATCCCTTTACGCTGCGCAGTGTTTAGGATCGTTGTCCCCCAGGGCTTTCCCAGGACACGTGAACAGTGGCCCTAGGCGTGTTTTATCTCAGATTGCATCGTGTACGCGCCTGGGCAGTTTGTTTTCTGACCTCTTCTCACGATTTCAGCGTGGTTAGAGTTTGTTCCTTCCTCATACGATTTCAGCGTGTTTGGAATTTGTATCCCTCTTCTCACGATTTCAGCGTGGTTGGAGTTTGTTCCTTTCTCACACGATTTCAGCGTGTTTGGAATTTGTATCCCTCTTCTCACGATTTCAGTGTGGTTAAAGTTTGTTCCTTCCTCACACGATTTCAGCGTGTTTGGCATTTGCCTTTCCTCTTCTCACGAGTTCAGCGTGGTTAGAGTCTGTCATTCCTCACACGATTTCGGCGTGTTTGGAATTTGCCTTTCCTCTTCTCACGAGTTCAGCGTGGTTAGAGTCTGTCCTTCCTCACCCGATTTCAGCGTGTTTGGAATTTGCTTTCCCTCTTCTTACGATTTCAGCGTGGTTAGAGTGTTCTTTTCCTCACACGATTTCAGCGTGTTTGGAATTTATCTTAGGACACGTGATGTGCGAGCCTGGGCGTGTTTTATCTAAGGACGCGTGAAGCGCGAGCCCGAGCGGTTTCTGACCTCTTCTCATGATTTCAGCGTGGTTAGAGTGTTCTTTTCCTCACACGATTTCAGCATGTTTTGATTTTATCTCAGGTTGCGTCGTGCACTCACCTGGGCGGTTGTTCTTGGACCTCCTCTCACGATTTCAGCGTGGTTCGAGTGTCCCCTTCCCCACACGTTTTTTTTAGCTTGTTTGGGATTTGTTTTTCCTTCTCTCACGATTCCAGTGTGGTTGGAATACATCCCCCTCTGCATCTTCTGTACAATTTCATTCATGCTATTTTGCGCATCGCACTATCTTGCGCACCTCATTCGCACTGTTTTGTGCATTGCATTTCATTCGCGCTATTTTGCGCATCGCGCTATCTTGCGTACCTCAATCACACTGTTTTGGGCATTGCATTTCATTTGCGCTATTTTGCGCATTGCGCTATCTTGCGCACCTCATTCGCACTGTTTTGTGCATTGCATTTCATTCGCGTTATTTTGCGCATTGCGCTATCTTGCACACCTCAATCGCACTATTTTGTTCATTGCATTTCATTCGTGCTATTTTGCTCATCGCGCTATCTTGCGCACCTCATTCGCACTGTTTTGTGCATTGGATTTCATTCGCGCTATTTTGCGCATCGTGCTATCTTGCGCACCTCATTCGCACTGTTTTGTGCATTGCATTTCATTCGCGCTATTTTGCGTCGTGGCCATTACTTGCATTGTGCATGCATTTTATCCCACTATTTTGCTCCGTGGCCATTACTTGCATTGTGCATGCATTTTATCGCGCTATTTTGTGCTGTGTCTATTACTTGCATTGTGTATGCATTTTATCGCGCTGTTTAGCGCATCGCACTGTTTTGTGCATTACATAGTATCATTCGCGCTATCTTGCGCACCTTACCTGCACTTGTTAGTGCATTGCATTGTTTTGCATCCCTTCCGCATTGTTATGCGTCACACTTAGGTTGCATTGTTTTGCATCCCTTCCGCATTGTTATGCGTCACACTTAGGTTGCATTGTTTTGTACCCCTTCCGCATTGTTATGCGTCACACTTAGGTTGCGTTGTCATGCACCCCTCCACTTGCGTTGTTACGCACTTTTCACTTGCATTGCTATACATCTTTCTAATGATATTGTACTTGTTGAGTTTCTTTCTTTTGCAGGCACGATATTGTATGTACGATTTATTTGAAGTTGCCGCGACCAGACGAACCAGACGGTATTCTATTTTCTCCGAGTGAGACGTAGTGAGAATTGTATAATTCTCTTACATCCTTTCTGCATGTAATGTAGTTTGGTTTGTTTTCGCTTGCTTAAACTGTTGCATTTATTTTGCATATTTGCTTCGTTACAGCTTTTTTTGCATGATCATAAGTTATGTTCGGCTTTGTACATGTCATTTGCATCTTGCCCCAGCCTGCGGGCGTATCTCTTTATTATCTTGCATGTTTGTCTAAGTCTTCAGCCTTGTCAAAAATGGGTTGTCTCTGGGCTTTGACATTCACTCCCATCACTTGTGACTTTCGAGTTCTGTCAAAGAGGCGCAACTGTAGACACCCCATTTTTGACCGACCTTAAGACTCAGACGTCATCGATTGAGCGCTCGGTGATGGTGCATGTTGTGCTCGTTTCGAGTCTCCGGAGTTTTGGCTGAGAGCCTTGCCTCCGGGCCTCTGAACTCTTTTGTGCTTCGGCTCGGTTTGTGGACCGAATCTTGTTTCTCTTCTCAGAGGGGGGGAGAGGTCTTGTAGACCATTTCTTTGTGGTCGTAGACCACTTTTCCCGTTTGGAGACTAGTTTCTGATTTTTGGAGCCTTTGGCCACGCGCCTTGTCTCGGGACCGCTTAACGTTCTCCGTTTGGCGTGGTTTTTGAACCATACCTTGTTGCCTCTGCCTAGAGGAACACTGTGGTCCAGGAGACCACTTTTGTGGTCGCATACCACTTTTGGTGCTCGTAGACTAGTTTTCGAGGCTTTCGGCTGCGTGCTTTGCCTCCCGATCTCTCGTCTTGCATCTGCTTTGGTTTATTTTTGGTAAAAAACCTTGTTTTCCTTGTTTGGAAGGTGGTCTAAGGGTGGGAGACTAATATTTCTCCTGGCCGACCACTTCTTCCTCTGCCAGCCAGTTTTCTGGTCGGACAACTGGCTTTCTTGGTCTTTGGGCCATCTTTTCTGGTCAGCCACCACACCACTGCATTGTTTTCATGCCCTGGACTCTCTCCCACCATGGCCGACCAGTTTTTGCTCTCAAAGGCCACTTGAAGTGGTCGATCGACCACTTTAAGTAGCAGGGCGACCACTTCAGGTGGTCGGTTGTTTTTTGACACCTTTTTGGAGATATTTTCTTCCAGCTGGCACAGCTGGAAGACATTAGGGCCATCCTCCATACATGTGTATGGAGGGATTGCCTTGGTGCTTAGCTTCTCCTAGAAGCTTTGCCTGTCCTCTTCTATAAGAGGGAAGCTCCCCCTCTCTCCTCTAGGTTCAGAAAATTGCCCTTAGAGAGATACGTATAGTTTTGTATCTATCTTGCGTGGTTCTTCATTTTTGTGCTTCAAAAGTGTAGATTTGTCTTAGTTTAACACACAAACACACACTCAAACACCATCCTTGGGTAGCTGAGGTGCTAAGGAGTTGTTTTTGGTGTTCTTGGACTGATTTAAGCTCAAAGAACTTGCTGGAGTTGCAGTGGTAAAGAAGGTCTTCAAGGGTGAGTCTTTGACCTTTAAAACCCCCATTCTTGCTTAAGCTTTTGAGCCTATTTTCATGCGTTTTTGAGCTTAACCTATAACTGAAAAAAGTTCCATTTTTAAGTGCTTAAAATAGTTGTTTAAGGTCTCTTTTTCGTTTGGGGTGATTTACCCCCTCTTAGGCCTTGTTAGGCCTTATTTTGAGCCATCCCTTTAGGCTCTTGGTGAACCCTTTGCATGACCTTTCTACCACTGAAATCCAGAGGATTTTTAGCGGTGGAAAGGTGGTTTTGGTGTCCTAAATAGGAGAGGGTCATCCCCTTTCCTTGTATTGTGTTTACTAGCTTCATATGCCTCATGTTTGAGCACCTTTGTTAAGCTTGTGTTGGCCATATCTTAGTTTGTATTTGTGGTTATTTTGCTAAGGCATACCACTGTTTTTTCTTAGTTTGGTCACCCCATGCATGGTTAATACACTTGTAGTGTAAATCACACAAACTAGCTTTGTATACCTCATGAAATAGCACGTCATTCTAGCTCGTTTTATTTCCATTTCAGCATGTTTTTGGTGATGTTTTACCATGTCATGACTCTATTTTGGTTTGGTTTGGTTGGCCTTTGCATGCTCCTTACACTTGTAGTGCATTTCCATGAAATAGCCTAACATGCATCATGTTGTAACATGTCATTTTAGCATACTTTTGGCTTAACTTCATGAAGCTTTTGTCCATGTTTTAACATGATTTAGGTCTGATTTTGGTTGTTTTGGCCATGCATGACTTGCTTTGTATAGCTATGGTTCAACCTAGCTTGTTAGTTTTGTGTGTTGAGTCCACTAGCATGCATTACTTGGCCTATTTCAATGATTTGGCATCATTTATTATGTGATTTCAGTCCATGTTTTATGGCCATGCATTCACATTTGTCACTCATTCAATGCGTTGGAGGGTTTGCCCCTTTATGCCTTAACATGAACCAGTGCGTATGCCTTCATGCCATAACTTGCAAGCCATTATTTCTGTGCTTATTTGGGGTTATTTTGCCATGATATAACTCTGATTTTTATTGGTTAAGTCATTCCATGCTTGGTCCTAATAGGTGTAGTGTAATCCACCTTATTTGCCTTGTATGCATCATGCCTTATGCCCTCTATGCTAGCTTGTTTTGGCTTCCTTTAATGCTTGTTTTAGACTCATTTTAACATGTTCTAGGACTATTTTGGATTGCCTTGGTCACATGCTTCATGTTTTGTATACTTGTAGTACAAATGCTCTTGCTTGCCTCAAGCTTTGGGCACCATTGCATGCTTCTTTTGTGTTGTGTACATGATTTGGCATCACCTAACATGACATTTCAGAGCATTTAGCATTTCCATGTTCCTACCTCAATCATGCTTTAAGTGCCTTTGAGTGTTATGCATTGTTGCCTAGTTTATGCCTTAGCTCGTATGCTTGCATGCCTAGGCCTTTGAGCCCTCGTCTCAACATGTTTAGGTCTTTATTTTGATCTATTTGAGCTCTGTCTATGCTTAGTTCATGCATTTGTGCCATGTATTGCATGCCTCCTTTGTAGTCCTCTTTACTAGCTTCATGCTTTAAGGACCCTACCGTGCTATACTTGTGTTGATTGAATGATTTGGCATCATTTCTTACCTCGTTTCAGTGCATTTAGTGTTGCTACACTTCTATGCTTTTCACTCTTTTAGTGTTCTTGAGAGTTGCACCTTAGTGCCTTAATTGGTGAGCCAATTGGCATATATGCTTGTATGTGTTTTCGGTGCCTTCGTTTTAGCATTATGGCCACTGATTTGGGCATGGTTGAGGTCCACCCTTTTGGTTTAAGTCCATTGAATATGTTTTATTGCATGTTGTTTGCATGTTTATATTACATCGCATTAAGCATGCCATGTTCATCACATTGTATATGCCTTATACCTTGCATTGTGTATGCTTAGGTCACATCATCGCATTGTGCATGCTAATTGATATTTGCACTACGTATTCTAGTTGTCGCATGCATTAGCATTGTGTATGCCATTAGCCTTGTTAGGTTGTTCATGTTGCCTTGCATGATTGTATGCTTAAGTCATATTGCATATTTGTATGCTTGAGTTGCATTCCATACTTGCATGCTCGAGTCGCATTGTGTATGCCATGCTTGTTGTTGCATTGTGTTTGGGAATAGGTGTTAGTCCAAACACGGGAAACGAGGGGCGTTTCATACTTAAAGTGATGAAACGTGCATCAATTCTCAGTCGCCGACGCTCTTGATCATACATGATAGAGTTTTAGGCTTATGTGTTTACTTGTGCATTCATTTTCATATTGAATTGTGCAACTTTGCCTCTCGGCCATCATGCATTGAAATGTGTGATTGGTGGCCCGAGGGTCGAGAACCACACCCCCCTTGAGTTCATGACATGATAGGGAGGGTGGTTGTGCACACATATCTTGCAACTACATTGCCATGCCCTTTCTTGCGCTCTGTTGTAGCAAATTGCAGTTCAGCAGCAACAACTGGCCGGCCAGCCAGAAAAACTAGCTGGCCGACCACTTTTCTGGTTTTTCAATAACCAAAAGTGGTCGGCAGGTGTTTGGAGAGACCAAAAGTGGTCGGCCGCCCTCCCACAGGTTTTCCTAGGTGGAGTTTCATCTTTCTGGAGCTTGGTGCAGAGTTCTGAGGAAAAATGAAAACAGAGGCAAATCGGGGCATCGCATTGGATTTCTAAATGAGGTGACCGGGCTTGCATGCATTCCTCTCCCTCTGAGGCTCCTGATTTACTGCTTTCCTTAGCTGCCATGCTTAGATAGCTTGCTTTTGCTTTGGTTTGTACTTTAATTAGTTAATACGTTATCTATTCAATTCGTTTTGTAATAATTAGTTAACTAGGATTAGTTAATTAATTTGTTATGTAATAATTAGTTTAATTAGCTTAGATTAGCTAATTAGCTTCTTATTTGGTCCCTCTTTCAAGAGGGCGCATTGTTTTAATAAGCGTGCATGTGTGTGATGCATGTCTTCTAACCACCATTTCTTTCTCCCTTTTACTTAACCACTTACGATGGTTAGTTTTAGGGCATATTTCATTTAGCATACCTTATGCTCACATGCGTGCATCCATTCATCTGTTTTGCATGCACCGGGCTTGGCGCATCATACTAACTGCATTGTATTTCAATACCTATTTGAATACATGTATCAAAGTTGCATTTCACATGACATTCTAGAATAGCCGAGCCTGTTTTAGTTGCATTTTCGCATGTGTTGCATTAGTTATCTTAACATGAACTAGGATCATGCATGATTTCTAACTAGTTCTTTGTTTTGGCTCGGAGTACACTGTGAGTGTTTACGCTTTAGCATATTGCATGTGTGTTAATGTTGCCATGAGGCTAACTGCTTAGTTGATTAACTGCCTGAATGCCTGTGGGGGAAGGTTGGATTACTTGAATTGGAACAATTCATTGAAATCCGCATTTTAGCCTACTTGCGAGTAGCAAACTTCAAACTATTTTCCAAACAAACGGATATGCGATGCTTTGTTCCAAATTAGGCGATCTAGTCTATACTTGTTTGCTGTGCGCATCACATAGTAAGATTAGCTAATTAACCAGAATAAGAAGACATGTGTTTTCAAAAACAAAATATCATGCTTAGTACAGGCCGATCTTTGATCGGGCGAGCGGGGGTGCTCATTAAATGACCTTCCCCAATCGTATCCAAGTTCCCGAGCCGAGGCAACTTTGGTGATGATGGACATGTGGCCTTAGGCACAAGTCAGGGTTTCCTAAATTTCTCAAAACAAAAAACATTTAGGTGGTCACTTTGTATCTGGCAAAGCAGTCCATGTTTGGCACTTTTTTATAAAAATCAGTTTTCCAAAACGATTTGCCGGATTTAGACTCTTTGGTGATTTATCGGTCTCACATCGCACATTGTGAGATTAGATTCAGAACCCTGACATTTGAGTCCGAACTTGTAGTAGCTAGAGAACAAACGAGATTTTACGCCCTCGCAAGCGCGGGTATCGGGAGTCCTCGGGCGCGTCTACAAGTTCAAACACCCGTGGTTCTGAATCTGAGTCCACAAGTGCAATGTGAAATAGGTAAACACAAATGAGTCCAAATCCGGTAAATCTTTTGAAAAATTGGTTTTGAATCAAAAATGCCAAAAATTGACTGCTTTGCCAGATTATAAAGTCGCCACCTAAATATTTTTGAGAAATTTAGGAAACCCGAGACTCGTGCCAAAGGCCACTTATCCGTTATCACCAAAGTGTCTCGACTTGGGAACTTATGTACAAGAGGGGAAGGTCATGAATTGAACACTCACTCGCTCGATCAAAGATCGGCCTCTACTAATTATGATGTGAATCTTATTTACATTATATGCTCTTGTTTCGATTTATTAGGCTAATTTACTATGTGACGCACACAAGTATAAACTAATTTGCAAAAGTTGGAACACTTTGGTTCTATTTTTGTTTGAAAAGTGTTTGAATATGTAACACTTGAAAAAAAGTTATCTCATATGTACATTCATCAAGTTATCCCAACTTAAGCAATTAGCCTTCATCAGCGGGCATCCAAACAGGTATATCAGTTAAGCATTTAGCCTCATGGTAAAAATGCTAGATATGGCAACAATTACACGCATGTGGTATGTTAAAGCAATAAGTGCTCACCTAGTACTCCGAGGCAAGCCAAAGAAAATAAAACAATTAGAAAAATGTATGCTCTAATATGCAAGATGACTAATGCAACACATACAAAATGCAACTACAAGGCTCAGATATTAACATGGCATGTGAGTCAATTCAAGGCATGCGACAAAGCATGTATTCGAATAGGTGAAATGACAATGTGGTTAGAATGATGAACCGAACCCTTATGCATGCAAGACAAATGGGTGCAAGTCATGGAAAATGCTAATTAAACATGATGCTCTATGCTATCCATCATAAGCAAGTAAATAAAAGGGAGAAAGAAATGGGGGTTGGAAGACATATACATTACTACAATTTTGCCCTCATACAAGAGGGTCCGAATGAATGTCCTAATACTAATTACTACGAATTACCTAATTATTACAATACCCAAAATAAATGAATCAACTACTCTAGCTAATTATTTACAAGTTAGACTTGAGCTAACTAATTAATTACAACACAAAACTAATTAACTAAGCTATTCTATCTAATTAATACAAAAACTAACTAATTAGTTACAATACGGAATTAATTAACTAAGCTATTACAAGTTCGAAATAATTTACACTTAATTAATTACAACATACTACTATTAACATAAATTAACGAGCCACAAGGAATGAAGAATTGTTCATGCATGAATGTGGATTTCCATCTGAAAATGCCCCTGTTTGGCTACCAGAGTACTTCTATTGCGCAGTCAGAAAATTGCATTCATTTTCACCTCAGTCTCTGCTCTGTTCTGCACGAAAAATAACACTGCTTGGCTAAAAAAAGGTGGCCGGCCGGCCAGAAGAAGTGGTCGGCCGTACAGTAAAGTGGCCGGCCAATGTTTGGTACTGCCCTATTGCAACAGATATGAAACAGAGCACAAACAGAGTATTTTCATGGGATATTTGTCCACCCTACCTCTCTTTATCATCAAACAGATCAAAGGAGGGGTAGGCTCAATTCGCAAGCCATCAATCGATGCAAATTCATTGCATGATGGTCTATGAATCGAGGGATACAATTTCGATGAATGACAAAAAAAGACTCATGAACCTCTTCTCTATCATGGAATTGATCAAGGGAAGCGATTGACATTGATTCTTGAACCATTTTCATCACTAAGAGTATGAAATGTTTTAAGACTTAAAGGGTTCAATTAACGTCCGATTGAAACCCAAACTTGATTTTTTTTTATCTTGTTACTCTTAGTCCAATTTTTGTACCTCTTTTAATTACCTTCCCATTTATTAGTCATTTTAGTCCAATAATGAAGATTAAGTCCACTAATGGAGAGAAGTGTCAAACAAAGGGTTATTTTGTGCATAAGAGAGATGTCATGCCTTTGGTAATGAATCTCCAAAGAGATTAAACCATTAAGCACAAGGATCTCTACCTCAAGCTTAAACAATGACCATTTGAAACAACTCTCAAAGCAAAGAAAAGCCAAGAAAAGAGAGAGGTTGTAGAGGTGATTAGAGGTGAACACAAGTATGGATAGTACTAAATAAATGCTATCAACTCTAATAAGTTGGTGTCTAATGCCTAAAACACCAAACCTATGAGGACCATTACACTACAAGCATGCCATACGAAGCATAAATGAAACTAACACATAAAAAAAGTCCTAAAATAGTAAAAAGTAGTGCGAGAATTCACATGAAAAGGCTTGAAAAAGTAAGATATAATAATGGAGAAATTGAGCTAGTAAACAAGCATAAGGAGGGATGGCTAACCCCTCTATTTTTGGGACTTCAAAACAACATTTTCAGCCTTTGAAAACCTCTAAAATTCAGTGGTAAAAAGTTGAGGAGGAGATGGGAAACACAAGGGGAAAGGCTTAGGAGACAAGGTACAAAGAAGGGTGATTAACCCCTCTACCTTAATAGCCTTAAACCACAAGCTTCAGTCCATAAAAACTGCTGAAAAATAGCCCAAAAACAGTAAATAAAGATAGGAAAGAAGTAGTGTAAATATGCTAGAAGTTATACCTCTTGAAGAGAGTTCACTCATTTGTTCACAAACCAACAAGTTCTCACTCTTAAGACTTGAGATTTGAGCTCAAGAACCTCAACAAGAAGAGCCAAATTTTTGGTTTAGGAAGTGTAGAGAGAGTGTGTAGGTTGCAAGATAGAGATAGAGTGTGTGCTATGCAAGTATTTGAGCTTTTGGAATTTTTTCTAACCTAATTTCAAGAGGGGTGGTCATCTATATATAGAAAACATGTGCCTCAATTGGAAATATCAGTATAGAGATAGCTAGTGTAGTGCATGCACCTGTGGGGATAGCTGGCACAACTGGCAGCAAAATATCTATTTTGTCGGCATAACTGGCCGGCTGTCCACTTCTTCTGGCCAACCGGCCACTAGTGGGGACACTTGGCTGTAAAAATATGCCTGTTAGGAAACTTGGTCAGCCGGCCAAGTGCTTGTACGGCCGTCCATAAAAAGTGGTCGGCTGGCCACAAAAATCTACTTCCAAGCCCAACGTCAAACAGGCATATCTCCTTTATCCGGACTTGGTTTTAGGTGATTCTTGAGTCTAAATTGAAGCCTTGGAAGTCTACTTTACAATGGTGGTGGCCTTACATCTAAATTATAAATGTACAAAGAGATATGCCTATTTTAGTGAAGGCTGCTCATTTCTCTCTTAACTGTTTGATACCCAACCTTTTCCCCCAACTAGTTTTGTTCCCTCCCCTCCTATTTCCTTCAACTCCAAACCTATAAATAAGAGGTTTTTAAAGATTTTCAACGAGTTCACCTCTCTTCCATTTATTTGCACTTTGTCCTTACTCGGTTTACCGAAAAGTGTAATATTTTAAACAAAATATGAGCCTCGGAACATCGTAGAAGCATTTGAAAAAAATATTTTGAAAAAGAGGGTTTTGAGGTCAAATAGTTTTGGTTAAAAATGAGGTGTAAGGTTTGGGATTAGAGCTTTCTACTGAAGAAATTGAGCGATTATACAACGTATCTTTTCATCATTGAGTGATCAACCTAAGGCGCCCAAGTCTTAAGGGTGGTCAAAAATGAGGTGTCTACACCTACCGATTGGATTTTTTGTTTTATGAAGGAACCTCATCAAAGCCTTGCTTTCTTGCTTGATCCTCGAGGTAGAGGTTTTTAGTTCTCCTTCAATACTCTCATTTATAGATAGATTTGTGGTATTTTCCTTACACAAATACAAAATTTACATTTTTAAGCATATTGTGAAAAATCATGAGATTGGAGGTTTAGGGTTTACTTGTTGGGTTATGATTTTGGGTTATGAATTTGGGTCTATATGCAATAGAAGAGTTGGAATAAAAAGTGTTTTGTGAAAAGCTTTAATTTCTCTTAGAAACCCTAGTTTAGTTCATGAAGATAGATGATGGTTTTGCATAAATTGAAAGTAGTATCATGAAATTGAGTGTTAAATTACACATATACAAGTTTAATTGAAATTTTAAAGAGTTTAAAATTTTATGTAAAAGTTGCGATTGAACTTTTAATGTTGATATTTTAAATTATGTTATAATATGAAACCAAACTTAGGGGAAGAAATTACTAATGGTATGGATGATATGAGCATTGTGATGAAATAATGATGTGAAGGTTTAAGAGTTTGTATTAAATTATGCTGGATTATATTGAATGGTGTTGAATTACGTTGTGTTGAATTTTGTTATGTTATGTTGAATTGCATTGAGTTGTGTTAGGTTGTGTTGAGTTGGGTAGAGTTGAGTTGAATTGGGTTAAGTTAAGTTAAGTTATGTTGAGTTGGGTTGAGTTGTGTTGGGTTGTGTTGTGATTGGTACCCGCGCGGGGAGTCGAAAATGGTTTTTCGGTGCCCATATCCTTCCGTATGATAGTCGGTAAATGTGGGGGTAGTTTTAAATTCAAGGTGCCCAAATGCCCTATCTAGGTTTATCGCTGGACGAATGTGGAAAAAATGTTTTTGGGTGTCCACTAGTCTTGTCGTATTGTAGTCGGCAAAAGTGGAAAAATGGTTTTTGGGTGTCCACAAAATCCTGCCGTATTGTAGTCGGCGAAAGTGAAAAAAATGAATGATTTTAAAAATCTTTTTGGGTGCCCACATCTTACCGTATAATAGTCGGCAAATGTGGGGAATGGTTTTAAAGTTGAAAATGGTTTTTGGGTGTCCACGTCTTGCCGAATGACAGTCGGTAAATGTGGAAAAACATGGTTTTTAGGAAAATATTATTTTTGAGAAAATGGTTTTTGGGAGTTTACTTCCCGCTGTATAATAGTTGGCAAAAGGTGGAGGGTGTTATGAATTGTGTGCCCACTATCCCGCCGTATCAAGTCAGAAAAAGGTGGAATGTGTAGTAAAATGCGTTGAATCGGTGATGATATGTGTGACTTGTGATGAACTTATGAAATTGCAATTTGATGTGTAATTTGGTATGGAAAGGGAATGCATATAGAAATTATTTGAAAAGAATGGATAAGGAATAGTAACTAGATATGGGACTGGTGATAATGAACTCACCGGGTTGTATGTAACTATAAAGAGAGATTGAGAGTTATGTTTTCTAATTAATTGAGAAATTGAATTAAGTGGGTTTATTATTCTTGTGTTATGTTGAATTATAATTGATAATGCAAATGTGGATGTGATGTAGTTGTTAGACAAATAGGAGTTGAGTGTAGAAGAATTGTTATTGAATATAAAAGAGATTTGGATTTCTTGGAGTTATAATAATGGGAATTAGTAAAAAGGAAAAATGAAAATTAAAAGAGGAATATTAAAATGGAAATTAAATGAGAAATATTTTGGAATTGGTTAATAAATTTAAAATGATGTTGTTCCTTAAACATATTTGTTTTCGAAAATGATTTTTGGTTTTTCTGATAATGAGGGATAATTTTTATAGCTGAAAGTTTTCCTTAAATGTTTAAAGAAATTTTGAGAAAAAGATACTCTACGAATAATATTTTGAGCTTACAAAATGTCACCTTACTATATGGTATCACCCTGCATACATGATCATTTCTATTTATGTGATAGTTATTGCTTTAGAACTTTGAGATTCCTACTGGGCAATTGTGCTCATCCCTCGTTGTTTTATTTTTTTTTAGGAAGAGAATTTTGATCCAATAGTTGAAGAGTTAATAAGTCCATGAGTCTCTTTTGTGTAATTTCATTGTGGATATTAAGGAAATAAATATTGAATATTGATATTTGTAATTATTTATTTGTTGCTCCGTAATGTAAGCTTGGCATGTATCATTGTTATCGTTGTATTCATTGAGAGTGAGAACATGTATTATTATGTTTCTATTACTCAAGGGTAATAGATATTTGGAAAAAAAAAAATGACATAAATTAAAGGTTTTTGGTAATGTTTCCGAGTAGTTAAAAATTGGGGCATGACAACTTGGTATTAGAGCTAACCAGGTTTGAAAACCTGGAGCTCATGGGAAGTGGTTTTTACCACAATAGGTTGGCTTCGCTTGGTGAGGATGTTTTCATGTAGAAGTAGGAGGTGTAGGACATTATGTGTTGCATTGTGTGAGCATGGGTTGAGCTTCATGGATAATGCTTGTTGCCGACTAACTTGCTTTGAAATCTCATTGGAAACGTGTCTGATCAACATGGTTTCTAGTGGGAGTTCCTTGGAAGTTTTAGGACAAGTGGTCATCTTTGTAGACTTGACTCGATTGTGTGGCTTGTTTCTTAAAATTGTTTATGTGTTGTGTGATTATACGTTAGGTTAGTTTCATGTTGTGGTAAGAAGAGTAAGTGTCTCAGGAGAGGGTTAGAGTTCGGTCTATTGACATTTGATGTCGTTATTGAGATAATAAGAGTTGTAAGGGAGGTCTTAAATTGCAATGAGGGAGACGCTGGGCATTGGTGGAAATGTGTATTGACTTATGAGCTTTAAATTGAATGAAAGTGTTTGTGGAACATGGAATGTGAAAGTTGTATGGTTTACAAGGAGTATACTTGAGATGAGGTGAGATCTTAGAATGGTATGAGGTTAGTTTGAGTTACACAGAATGTTATGAAAGGTTTGGAAAAAGGGAGTGTAAGAAGTGTGTTTCATAATGATGAGAGTAGTGCTGGTATAATGTTGGTCGTAAGCTATTAGTTGTGTATGTAAAGAAGTTGAGGTATTGGAGTATAGGGCTCATGAGTATAAAGAGATGCTAGAATTGGTTTTAGGGAGGAAGCATGGGTTGTGTTTTCAAGTAACAGGTGTAGTATGGATGTTTAAGTGCCAAAATTTAAGTTTTATGGAGTAGTTAACTGATCGTTTGGTATTCAGGATTGGATGACAAATAGTCCCTTGGGACTGGTTTGACAATGAGTAAGGTGGCAAGTTTGAGAAAATTTTGAAAAAGGTTTAGTGAGTGTTGGATCTATTTTGGTTTGGTTTGGAACAGATGGTTTCAATGAGAAATTGAAATTGTTAATTGAAATTGAACTAGTGGTTTCAATGAATGCTACTCGAAGTTAATTGACATTTAGTCATTCTGCGAGTTGCTTTGGCTCAGGTAAATAGCGGTACGGTCAAGTAGTACTTTAGGTAGTACTAGCGGACATGGAGTTTGCTTGTGCATGTATGTTATTGACGTGAATTTGTGAAATTACCTTAGTAGAATTAAAGTGTTTGAATATAAAACATTGTGAGTACACTTATGTTAACGTGTATTAATGATTATTTGTGCTGATGTTTGTAATGAATAAGAACTCCCAATTTTTGGGAAGTTGCATGTGTTTTATTACTCCTTGGATGTATTAGATTGTTTCTGTTTGTTGTTATTATAAATGTGTATGGTAAAGGTGTTGTGATGTCATCAGGTGGGTGACAGAAAGTATTGGGTGATGGTTAGAATTCACTAGCAGAATGTTGAGATTGATGTGAAAAATGAAAATTTCTTTTGCTTGTGTGTGTGGCCTGGGAAGGCATGGTTAAACTAAATGTTAAAAACTTAATCTTAATATGTTCATGAATGATTTTCACTGTTCTACTTTTAAATGCTACGTTGAATAAAGAATTGATAATGTTACTAATTGAGATGCAATTGACAATTGTGGCGTTGGACCGTATATTGTGATACGTCATTTGTTTTTTCTTGTGTTGACCTGGTGTTTGATTTAATAGTGGTTTCCTTTTCCTATGAAATTGAGTTTTGGCCATTCGATAGTCATAGTCCATGTTGTTGTTGGTTGGGGAGTTATTATAGACCTCGGGATTATAAGTGGTTGACGTCGCTCCTTGCCCATTGGATTTCGATATATGTGTTGATCAAAAGGTATTTGTGATCTTTCCCTTGTGATTCTTCTTGTTCAGGTGTCTTTGGGGCATTGAGGTATTGAACCGAAATTTGAGAATCTATCTCGAGTGGAGCCTAGCTGTTGGTTGGGGCTGATGTCTTGCCATTGGGTCTAAGTAGCTTTCGTTTTGCCTCTTATGTTAAATTTGGGAATACATTCCAAGAGTGTTAAGTTAAGAGTTATGCTCCATTTGTGTCGGGTTGTCTATTGTTTCAGTTTCTCTAAATTTTAGGGACGAAATTTCTTAAGGTGGGTAGATTGTAACACTCCAGAATTTTTCCCTCCACTCGAGCATAAGAGTTGATGCTCGAGCAGTCTTGTGAGGCTCCCGGTACTTTTGCAGTATGTCTGAGATTTTGAGAGTTTTGAATTTCCGCACGAGCGTAGGAGTGGTCGCTCGAGCGAGGTCGGCTTTGTTGGTCCATTCACTTGAGCGCAAGATTGGATGCTCAAGCGGTCTGCCTAGTTGAGTTTGAATTTTTGGTACTAGTGGGATTGCTGTTGACATCTTTATTATTGTGTTTGGAGCCTTCTTGTTTTATTTTGAGACATTAATCCAAGTGGTAACATGATGGAAAAGTAAGATTGGACCAAAAACTTTGATTCGAATAAATTTTTTATGAACAACCATCACTCTTTTACTTTTTTTTCTTTTTCCACACTTTGAATTTGGGTGTGACGCTAGAACCATTGGAAATCTTGTTTTCGGGGCTTCGATGACCTAAAACGGAGTCCAGATGAGAGAGTTATACCCATTTGAAGTTTTAATATCTGTGTTGGAAGCAAATGTGCTCTAGCGCAAGAAGTAGTGCTCGAGCGGACTACGCGAATTCAGCAATTTAAAAAGTGTCTTTTTAGATCATTCTCTCCACTTTTCTTTTCTCTCTTCCTTTCCCTTATCCTAAGTTTAAAAAACCTTGGATTTTTTACCCAAATTCCTTCAATTCCCTAAAGTTTTGGCCAAGATCTCTTGCCAAAAAATGAAGAATACATGAAGATCTCATTTTCCTACCGATTGGATTTTGGGTTTTATGAAGAAATCTCATCAAAGCCTTGCTTTCTTGCTTGATCCTTGAGGTAGAGGTTTCTAGTTCTCCTTCAATACTCATATTTATAAATAGATTTGTAGTATTTTCCTTATGCAAATACAAAATTTACATTTTTAAGCATATTGTGAAAAATCATGAGATTGGGGTTTAGGGTTTGAAGAGTTGGGGTTTACTTGTTGGGTTATAATTTTGGGTTATGAATTTGGGTGTATAAGCAATAGAAGAGTTGGAATAAAAAATGTTTTGTGAAAGTTTTAATTTCTCTTAAAAACCCTAGTTTGGTTCATGAAGATAGATGATGGTTTTGCTTAAATTGAAAGTAATATCATCAAATTGAGGTGTTAAATTACACATATACAAGTTTAATTGAAATTTTAAAGAGTTTGAAAATTTTATATAAAAGTTGCGATTGAACTTTTAATGTTGATATTTTAAATTATGTTATAATATAAAACCAAACTTAGGGGAAGAATTTATTAATGGTATGGATGATATGAGCGTTGTGATGAAATGATGATGTGGAGGTTTAAGAGTTTGTATTGAATTATACCAGATTGTATTGAATGGTGTTGAATTGGGTTGTATTGAATTTTGTTGTGTTATGTTGAATTGCATTGAGTTGAGTTGAGTTGAGTTGTATTAGGTTGTGTTGTGGTTGGTACTTACGCGGGGAGTGAAAAATGGTTTTTGGGTGCCCATGTCCTTCCGTATGATAGTCGGTAAATGTGGGGGTGGTTTTAAATTCAATGTGCCCAAATGCCATGTCTAGGCTTATCGCTGGACGAATGTGAAAAAAATATTTTTGGGTGTCCACTGGTCCTGCCATATTGTAGTCGATAAAAGTGGAAAATTGGTTTTTGGGTGTCCACAAAATCCTGCTGTATTGTAGTCGGCAAAAGTGGAAAAATAGATGATTTTAAAAATGCTTTTGGGTGCCCACGTCCTGCCGTATAATAGTCGGCAAATGTGGGGAATGGTTTCAAAGTTGAAAATGGTTTTTGGGTGTCTACGTCCTGCCATATGACAGTCGGTAAATGTGGAAAAATATGGTTTTTGGAAAAATGGTTTTTGAGAAAAGGGTTTTTGGGAGTTCACTTCCCGCCGTATAATAGTTGGCAAAAGGTGGAGGGTGTTATGAATTGGGTGCCCACTATCCCGCCGTATCAAGTCGGCAAAAGGTGGAATGTGTTGTGAAATGCGTTGAATCGGTGATGATATGTGTGACTTGTGATGAACTTATGAAATTATAGTTTGATGTGTAATTTGGTATGAAAGGGGAATGCATATAGAAATTATTTGAAAAGAATGGATAAGGAAATAGTAACTAGATATGGGATTGGTGATAATGAACTCACCGGGTTGTATGTAACTATAAAGAGAGATTAAGAGTTTTGTTTTGTAATTAATTGGGAAATTGAATTAAGTGGGTTTATTATTCTTGTGTTATGTTGAATTATAATTGATAATGCAAATGTGGATGTAATGTAGTTGTTAGACAAATAGGAGTTGAGTGTAGAAGAATTGTTATTGGATATAAAGGAGATTTGGATTTCTTGGAGTTATAATAATGGGAATTAGTAAAAAAGAAAAATGGAAATTAAAAGAGGAATATTAAAATGGAAATTAAATGAGGAATATTTTGGAATTGGTTAATAAATTTAAAATGATGTTGTTCCTTAAACATATTCATTTTCGAAAATGATTTATGGTTTTTCTGATGGTGAGGGATAATTTTTATGCCTGAAAGTTTTCCTTAAATGTTCAAAGAAATTATGAGAAAAAGATACTCTACGAATAATATTTTGAGCTTACAAAATGTCACCCTACTATATGGTATCACCCTGCATGCATGATCATTTCTATCTATGTGATAGTTATTGCTTTAGAACTATGAGATTCCTGCTAGGCCATTGTGTTCATCCCTCGTTGTTTTATTTTTATTTCAGTAAGAGAATTTGGATCCAATAGTTAAAGAGTTAAGAAGTCCGTGAGTCTCTTTTGTGTAATTTTGTTGTGGATGTGAAAGAAATAAATATTGTATATTGATATTTGTAATTATTTATTTGTAGCTCTGTAACGGAAGCTTGGCATGTATCATTGTTATTGTTGTATTCATTGAGAGAGAAAAGATGTATTATTATGTTTCTATTACTTAAGGGTAATAAATATTTGAAAAAAAAAATGACCTAAATTAAAGATTTTTGGTAATGTTTCCAAGTAGTTAAAAATTGGGGCGTGACACTGTCTATCATTGATCCATTGACCCTCTGTTCTGTTATGTACTGTGGTTATGATTGTTTTGCATATATGATTTTTGTATTATATGTTTGTTATTTAAAATAATTTTTTTGAACCAAACTAGTCATTATTTAGCCTAAATAATTATCCATGGTGATTTGTATACCTTTATGGTCTTAGTATAATGTTCCTCATTCTACCATGTGCTTATAGCTGTTAAAACCCTTACAGGTGAAGAAACTTAAGGAAGAATGGTTTTACCCCATTGATCAAAACCCAGATTTGATATGAACATCATGTTTCTTTTCTTTTCTTTTTTTCTTTTTTTATTTTCGTATATATTTGTAATTATTATCTGACTTATGTTACATAAGTAATAATTCCCATGTATGCTTCAGATATTTATCTATATCTTTTATTTCATTCCGCTGCATTATTTAATTTAGTTACTTCGAACTAATCTTAGGAATTTCAGAATTTAACTAGTTGCAAATCCAACCCCAGCACCGGGGTAGGTCATGACACCTTAGGGTTAAGCAGCCACTGAAGCCATTACAGGACTTCAAAATTTCGATACCATTGGGGTCATTGATGAAATTGAGTGATCGTAGAGCATTTGAAGGCTTTTTCTTTTCAAAAGAATACTTTGAGAAACAAACTTTTAAAAGGCAAATATGTAACTCGATACATTTTACCCCTTATGAGGCAAGGCATAAGCCTTAAGGGGTCGAAGCATAAGCATTTTGAATTTTAAAATTTAATATTTAGTAAATAAATTAAATATTTTAAAATAGTGAAAAAAAATAAATATAAAGGTGTAAATACTTTTCTCCTTAAGGCATCTAACATTTTCACTACAGGGAATGAAGCTTGCCTTCATTAAAAGTGAAATTGAGATTCTGTTTTAGTGATTGAGTTTCTCCCTTGAGCATTAACTTTGTTTTTTTTTTGCTCACTGGTTATTTATTTAATTTTTTCTTTAGAATATAGTCACAAAAGAGGCACTTTTTTTTTTTTTTTTGCTTTTTGATGTTTAAACTATCTACAAGACCAAGTTTAACAAGAGTCTAAAGCAACCTCTTTATGTGCTTATGCGCAAAAGGCATACAAAGTGCACTTACCTAAAGTGCATGCCTAAGATTGTGATATGCAAGCCATTGGGGAGTATAGCTTCAAATTAAAGCCTTGATGCGTTTTACCTTAGCCTCAAGGTGAGGCGAGCCTCAGTAAAGCCTTTGAAAACGCGACAGATGTGTAATTAAATTTAATTGTGTTGGAAGTGTGAGTAGTTGCGGGGGAAGAAAGCAAAAGCTGAATTTGGGGGCATGAGGATCGAAGATAAGAGTGAGCCATCTCGTGCATATGAGCTTTACTTGAAAGAGAGGCTTCGCTAATAGTTGAATCAAGTTTTTCTTCAAGAGATTTTCGTTGTTGATGACCTTTTTGACAGTGCTAATACTAACATTCTAGGTAGGCAGAGGGCAACATTGGAGGCTGTGATAGCTGCCAAAGGAAGGTGTTCTGGCGGAGGAAGACATGGCGATAGTGGTGGTGAATCGAAGACTCCTAGGGTTGGTGATATAGGAAGAGTTGAGGAATCCATATCGATGGATTGGTGGTAGAGAAGAGCAAAACTTCACTTATGATTCTTCTTTCTAGAAAATGGCAACACTATTTGCCAAAGTTATAACCTTTTATTTTTTTATTTTTTTGCAAAAATCATGCATAGATCTCAAAAAAGTTATATGGAATAAAAAAAAAAAAAATCATCCAAAACTGTAACACCCCAAAAATATAGACCAGAACTATCCATTACACATCTCAAGTATATATATATATATATTATTTGTTCAGCCAGCATCATTAAATTCCAAAATATTCTCTATACATAGCAATGTTGTTAATATTACAAAATCATATCACATGCACTAATACATTCACTGATTCTAAATCCTAAATCTATACTATGTGATCGATAAGCATTAATATCTAAACTGTTACAAATTTATGCCTGATTGGCTATAGGTTTTCAAGATTATACTTGGTTACAACAAGGGTGGCTACTTGAGCCCAGTACATAAAAGCCCCATGCTTACACAAAAAATAAAACACAAAATGAGCACCAATGTCCTCCTAAGCTATCCCCTTAGTAGAGGCATACCATTAATACCTGAAATATTTTTCCACAAAGGGTGAGTTAAAGCCTAATAGAGATAAGTTTAATGATATGTATGATATTTAACAAAGCCATATGATGAATGCATATGAAATGCCGTTACAAAATATGTGTTTTTTTTTTCCCTTTTTGAAACAATGCTATGCTAGAATTCAATTTTCAATTAGTATCTTTGCTTCAAAATAGAAAATAGGGCAATAAAATACACACACTGGTAATCTCTAGGTACGTGTTTGCAAGTAGGCTATAAAAGCACTACCAAAGCCACTGTAACGACAACTAACCGAAAGGAAGGCATCCTAATTGTGCGGATTTATAGACTTTCACCAAGAACACAAAGGCCAACCTAATTAAACCACACCCACACCCCTAACCAGATTTACCACGGTATTCACCCATTTTTCCTCAAAACAATACTTTTCAACATTTTCCAAATGTACAAGTATGCAACAATTAAATAGATGGACTGCATGAGTGAATGGGTTTTAGTCAGCCTAGTTCTCATGCAATGTCTACAACAAATAATTGTTATCCTCTAGCAATAGTCAAAACAATTATCTCTATTCAATATATTCCAAAATGGACAATATAAAAACCAAGGGCATAACCATTTCCAACAACATTTTCATAAAAAGTTTATCTTGCCTCAATATATCTCAAAGCCTCATACATAACCATGTAGCTCAAAATCACGAGTTTATAACAAATCTAACAACATATTCCACTTTCAACCTTGAACACAACTCAAGTGTAACGCCCTCAAAATAAGACATATGACAATCATGCATAAGATCCATAAACATAACAAAAAAGTTACATTTCATTTATCAGAGTCTTCTTTACAAAAGATGATACATGTTAGCAACAAAATAAATGCCCTACGGGCTTACATCTTTCCAAGTTATCACTTGGTTACAACAAAAGAAGAGTTCTAACTCTATACACAAAAAGCCCTCGGCTTGGATTTACATTTAACACAAAATTAAATAACAAGATGGAGTCTTCAACTCCTAAACCTCTCAAACTAAGATCTTGGAGGCGGCATATCACCTGTACCTGAAAAATGATACCCCAAGTAGGGTGAGCCAATACCTAGTAGAGATATGCTAAATAGTATATGAGAATTAACTAAAACATTAGCATCTGATAAATGTTTAACACATGTAAACTACATACATTCTTTCCATAACCAATCAACATTCCCATCCATATTCTAAACCACTTCCATTTATTTATCCAAACCAATTCATTAACATAGATCATTATTACCCAAGCAATTCAAGATGAGACTACAACTCATATTAATAACACTTCAATCATAAACATCATTCAAACACTTCCATTTTCTTGCCATTTTACGGAACTACGTCCGAGGGAACTGGCACCCAAATATATATAAGATTTCGAGACTTTCACCCTGGACACTCCGGCCAACTTAACTATCCATGGAGTCCATCCCCTATCTCCTCCCACACAATGGAGTACATCCCCTATCTCCTCCCAAACAAGATACATATACAATGTATTTAAACACGTTGTAATATACAATGACCAATTAAATCACATATTCAATGTTTATATCCAACCGTCATATTCAATGACATAATCCAATTGATTAGTTTCAATTTTCCTAATCATCATGCAGTTTCTACAATAATCATGGCTATCCTCCACCGATAGCCCAAAATAGATATATCTAAACAAATAAATAAATTTCTCAACAGATAATTTATCACATTTTCCATAGGTGAGTGATTCATCAATCCAACTACACCATTTAATCACAATTTCCTCCAATTTCATGATTCTCAAACCAATTTCATATTTCCACATCAATTTCATAATTGTACAAATAATTTCCTTAATTTAATTGGGGCATTTTTCCCCCTTTTCTCAAATAGTGCACCCAAGGCCAAATTTCACCCGTTATACACAATTAACCCATTGCCAAGGTCTTACATACACATAAGGAGCCCAAATAAGAAAACCCCTCTTTCACAATTTCAAACTCAAACCCTAACTTTACCCAAACCAACCATTTATACAAAATGACCAATATTTATGTTAAAGCTCATAGTAATGAGTAGATTATCCCTACCTCAAATGGTGAAGCTCAAAGGAGAAGAAGAAGGAAACTCAAGATGCTCTAAATCCACACTTTTTCAGATCAAAATGAAGCCCACACAATGCTCTACCTTTTTAACAAAGGGAAAATGGTAGAAAACCTCTAGAACAAGGTGTATTTGTAGAGAGAGTGAGAGAGTAGAGAGAGAGACAGTCGGATTTAGGGTTTGGAGTGAAAAGGAGATGAAAAAGTGATGTAAAATCTCGCTACTGCGATCTGATATATACAGGGCTCGCTCGAGCGAAGGAGTTGTTGCTCGAGCGACCAGACACAAAAGAACCTCGCTCGAGGGCAAGAAGCGTCGCTCGAGCGAACTATGCATAGCTTCAGGTTTGCAACACAGAAGCACGCTCGAGTGCAAGAGTGCTTGCTTGAGCAAAGGAGCACATAACACAGGGCTTGCTCGAGCGCAAGAAAGCTTGCTCGAGCGAAGAATACCAATCTTCAGGTCTTATAGAGACGCAGACGCACTCTCAAGCTCAAGAGTGCTCGATCGAGCGAAGAGACACACCACACCAAGCTCGCTCGAGCGCAAGAAGCCTCGCTTGAGCGAAGAAGCAAATACCCAAGGCTCGCTCCAGCGCAAAAAGCCTCGCTCAAGCGAAGAATCCAAATTCTGGGCAGCAACCTTTTGTCCCAATACACAACCAACCTGTTCCAAACTTACCCAACACGTCCCACAACTCAAATACAAAGAATAAAGGATGAAAATAAGGTATAGACAACGACATACAACCACAGAACCCGAGTCCGGAATACAATAAATGACGGGGAGAAATCGGGATCGCTACAACTCAAGTGTTTAGTAAAAACACTGGGTTTCTCCTTTTAAAGATCATTTCATCAAACTCCTAACACCAAACAAGATTACTAACAATCCAAATAGGATTTTTAAGAAAGAGTTTAGGAAAATCTTGAGAAAACCCCCTTTAATGCATTTACAACATATATTAATCAAACCCAAAACTACTAAAGTGTTAATTTATCCAACTAACACATAACAAAGCTAAATAACATGCAAATTATTAAAGAAATCCCTACCTCAAAGTAAGAGGAAGAGAAGAACAAACCCCGAAAACTAACAGAGACGAAAACTAGAACTTTTCAGATTAAAACGACCCCCTTTTCAAGCCCAACCTTTAATCTCAAAGCATGAAGATCAAAAAATCCATGGATCAAGGTAGATCGGAGAATTTATGCAAGGTTTTTAGAGAGAAGTGAGAGCAAAAGAGCTAAAAATATCTTGTAGAGAGAGATATCAAAAAGTGAATTAAAAAACAGCTTTATTCAAATAGACCACTCGAGCGATGAAACTTACTCTTGAGCATTAGACACAACATATCGCTCGAGCTACCAAACCTAGGCTCGAGCGAAGAAACTAAACTCCCAGAAGTTCAACTCTGCAGAACAAATCGCTCGAGCAACGAAACCCATGCTCCAACGAAGAAAGCAAACTCTCAGAAGTTCAAACTACAAAACCCAGAACTAGAAGAAAGAAAAGAGTGCTCGAGTGACCAAACAACCGCTCAAGCGAACTCAAGTTTACACAGTCAAAATCACCTCAAAATTACCAACCTTAACCTGTTTCAAACATAACTCCAAAACCCAATTCTCAACTCACAAGACAACATAGGACAAGAATAGATGCCAACAAAGATAACTCAGAGTTCTAAAAATAGTAATAGTCCCAAAACATAATAGAAATCTGAATTACATTCCCATATAAGTCTCACCAATAACCAGGACATCACAAAAACGAACCACTGAGCAAAGTTATTACTAGTTAAAGTTTCAACACCATATATATCAATCCCCCTTTTTTATTTTTAAAATAGAAATATATTTGTATATCCCAATTTTAATTTAAAAAAGATTTAAAAGTGCACAGATAATGCACAAATAATGCATAGTAATGCCAAGATAATACACAAATTGTGCACATATAGCACGCGCGCACACACACACACATAGATATACGTCCCTATTTTTTAATTTAATAATGGACATATATTTCTATTTGTCCCCATTTTTTAATTTGAAAGTAGATAGATGTAATTAAATTTGATTATGTTGGAAGAGGGTAAGGAACACATGCAAAAAAAAAAAAAAAAAAAAAAAAAACATGCAAAGGAAGATAGCCTAAGCAGATTTTGGTAGCTTCCAATCAAGAAGGTCATAAGGATCAGAGATGAGAGTGAGCCATCTCATGCATACCATCCTGAATCAAAAGAGAGGCTTCACCAATAGGTGCATCAAAATTGCTTCAGGAGGTTGTCGTCATCGATGGCCATTTCCACGTTGATATTAATGTTGTTGAACAAAAATCACTAAAGATAATTTGAACAAAAAGATAATTTAAAAAAAAAAAAAAAAAAAGGTATTTCACAAACGACTTAGAATAGTCGCTCTTTAACTCGAACACATGAAAATGACGACAACAATTTTTATAAAATTCAATTAACCGTAGATGACCTCCAGACTGCCCAAAATACAGTAGCTCCTTTACGAATCGACCAGGAGGCATTGGAAATTGAAAGAGGCTATATCGATTAAAATCATAATAGACAGATGTTTAGTAGTAACAAGTAGGCCAATGGATCTTACCATTAAAGAAGACACCATTGTCAACTACTATATTAAGTAAGCAAATGATACGTCCGAAAATATCCAAGTTAGAGTTTCCAAGTAATATCAGCAGGACGCAACCTTAAATCGCAAACCTTCCTAAAACTCCTATCCTTTAAGATATAGGATATGACTTCACAAGGTATATATAAGATCAAGCATAAATCTCCTTTAACTTCACCACCAAGGAAGCAAACCACATCAACTGCATAGGTCATAGAACTACCAGTGCACGTACAAATCATCTCTAGAAAAGCAGATACACCATCTCAAGGTCAATACGATATTTCACAAACCACTTAGAATGGTCGCTCTCCAACTCCAACACATCATACTGACAACTGCAATTTTTATAAGATTCAATTAATTATAGATGACCTCCAGTCTCCTCAAAATACATTGGCACCATTGTGAGACTATTTGGCATCAGCAATGGCAAGAATTCATCTTGATTAAAATAATAACATATTGATGTTTCTGAGTGGCAACAAGGCCAATGGATCTTACCATTAAAGTAGACACCATTTTCAACTACTATGTTCCCTAAGTAAGCAACTAATACCTTAAAAAACATCCAAGTTCAAGTTTCCGAGAAAAATACGACAGTTCAACAATCAAGGATGCACCATTTTTTGGAACGGACCACAATTATTTTGTAGTGAAGTGAAACAGCCAAATCAATTGCCTAGTTGATGGAAACTATGAAGTTTCTATCATCTCCATTTCTAGGCCTAGGAATGGTGGAAAATATCTTGGTGGTAAGGTTGAGAACATAATAATGAGTGTTGTTATAATCCAAAGTGAAGCAAGAAGGAAGAGTAGAGCAACAAGCCATTACACGACTTGGAAATTTTGATACAATTGGGGTCATTGACAAAATTGAGTGATCAAAAAGTGTTTGTAAAATAGACGAATATATTTGTATGTCCCATTTTTAGTTTTTAAAAAATTAAAAGTGCACAAATAATGCACAGTAGTGGACCAATTGCGTATATATATATATATATATGTCCTTATTTTTTAATTTAATAGTAGACAAATATCTCTATTTGTCCCCATTTTTTAAAATGTTTTAAAAATGCACAGTTACATCTATTTCTATCTAGAACTCTTATCCTTGAAGTTATAGAATATGACTTCACAAGGTATGTATAAGATCAAGCATAAATCTCCCTCTACTTCTCCTCCAAGAAAGCAAAGCACATCCACTGGTGGAGATATAGCATAAAGAGTGGTGTCAAGTGACACAAGTCAACTTTGAAATGCTATTAAAGTAAATTTGAAATTTATTCAAAATAACGATTGAACCTGGTAAAACTAGAAAAACAAAAGAGAATTGTTATTCCTATTTCACTTTATTATAAATACACCCTAAAATTTGTCTTTAGTGTTTAAAATTACACATATCAATACATATTAGAACACAAATTTTGGAGCAAATTTATAAAGGACTATAATGAAAATAACAACTAGAATTTCCATGGTCATTAATTCTACCAATTACAACTACAAATGTGGGCAAAAAAAAATCTTTTGTTTTGAAGGGAAAAAAAAAAAGTATTTGATTTCATAAATAATAAGGTTATCATATAACGATTTAAAAAATGAAAACTTCTTGTGAATAATTGTAAGTCTAGATCTTTGCTTAATTTTTGTTGAAGTATTAATGTCTCAACTTTTGTTTTATATGTAATTTAACAAGCAGTAACTTCGCCAAAAAACATCTAGTACATTTGGCCAATTTTTTTAAGAAAAAAAAAGAAAAAGAAAAAGAAAAAAGAGTTGAGCAATGAATAGGCAATGATCACGGATATAAATTCCATACTAGTTAGTATACCGTGTTGTAAATAGAATTTTTTTTTTTTTAGGTATTGATGCATTTCAACATATCATTTCAGACTTATCTTTATAAATAAAATGTTACTATCAAAAATATATACTTAATCGTTTACCACAAACCAGGGTCAACCCAAAGGTAGGCCACTAAATTGGGCCACAAAATAACAAAGGCCTAAAATTTTTATATGTGTTTCACTTCACATGGCCTATAAAGAATATGAGATATAAGTAAGAAGAGTAGTTGAAGGCCCATTCAGCAATTCTTTAGACACAAGCATTGATTGTACTTGCATCAAAACAAGAAAACGCATTGATTTCTTTTTCTTTTTCAACCAAAATTTTTAATTAATTTTGATATAGGTTGTGTAGAACCTATACTCATATAATGATATTGATGACACTTGTTAAATTGACCTCACCAAACTAAAATCCAAGCTACGCCACTATGCATGTCGACTCCATAGGCCATCAAACTATCAATACACATACAAATCATATCTAGAAAATCATCACAAGGTCAATAGGGTATTTCACAAACCACTAAGAATAGTTGCTCTCCAAGTCCAACACATCAAACTAACAACCACAATGTTTATAAGATTCAATTAACCATAAATGACCTCCAGACTCCCCAAAATACACTGGCACCTTTGTGAGACTATTTGGCATCAAAAATGGAAAGAATTCATCTCAATTAAAATAATAACATATTGATATTTCTGAGTGGCAACAAGGCCAATGGATCTTACCATTAAAGAAGACACCATTTTCAACTAATATATTCTCTAAATTGATACCTCAAAAAACACCCAAATTCAACTTTCTGAGGCATATACGGCAATCCAGCAATCAAGGTTGCACCATTTTCTAGAACATGCAACAATTATTTTGTTGTGAAGTTAAACAGCATAGTCAAATGCCAAGTCAATGGAAACTATGAAGTTTATGTCATTATCATTGCTCAGCCTAGAAATAGTGGAAAATTTCTTGGTGTTAGGGATGAGAACGTAGTAACGAGTGTCATTATAATCCAAAGTGAAGCAAGAGGGAAGAGCAAAGCAACAAGCCATTACACGACGGGGTGTCATTGACGAAATTGAGTGATCAAAAAGCATTTGTAAACAAATATATTTGTATGTCCCATTTTTAGTTTAGTTTTTTTTTTAAAAAAAAAACTAAAATTGCACAAATTGCGTGCAAATAGTGCATATATATGTCCTTATTATTTAATTTAATAGTGGGCAAATATCTTTATTCATCCCCATTTTTAATTTTAAATTGTCATAAAAATACAGAGTCACATCTATTTCTACCTAGAACTCCAATCCTTGAAGTTATAAGAGATGACTTCACAAGGTATGTATAAGATCAAGTATGAATCTCCTTTCAACTTCTCCTCCAAGGAAACAAAGCACGTCGACTTTGCAGGGCATAGAGCTACTAGTGCACGTACGAATCATTTATGGAAAAGCATCTCAAGGTCAACACGGCATTTCACAAACTACTTAGAATAGTCGCTTTCGAACTCCAATACATCAAATTGACGACCGCAATTTTTATAAGATTCAATTTACTGTAGATGACCTCCAGACTCCCCAAAATACATTGGCACCTTTGTAAGACTATTTTGCATCGGCAACAACAAGAATTCATCTCGATTAAAATAATAACATATTGATGTTTCTGAGTGGCAACAAGGCCAATAGATCTTGCAATTAAAGAAGACACTATTTTCAACTACTATATTCCCTAAGTAAGCAATTGATATCTTAGAAAACACCCCAGTTCAAGTTTCTGAGGAATATATAGTAATTCGACAATCATGGTTGCGCTATTTTCTAGAACGGACAACAATTCTTTTGTAGTGAAATGAAACAACTAGGTCAAATGCCAAGTTGATGGAAATTCTGAAGTTTTTTTCATCCCCATTACTAGGCTTAAGAATGGTGGAAAATTTCTCGGTGGTAGGGTTAAGAACGTAATAATGGGTGTCGTTATAATCCAAAGTGAAGCAAGAGTGAAGAACAGAGCAACAAGCCATTACACAACTGGGAAATTTTGATACCATTGAGGTCATTGACGAAATTGAGTGATCGCAAAGTATTTGTAAAATAGACAAATATATTTGTATGTCCCATTTTTAGTTTTAAAAAAATTAGAAGTGCACAGATAATGCACAAATTGCACACAGATAATGCATATAAATGTCCTTATTTTTTAATTTAATAATGGACAAATATCTCTATTTATCCCTATTTTTAATTGTAAAATGTTTTAAAAATACATAGTTACATCTATTTCTACTTAAAACTCCTATCCTAGAAGTTATAGGATATGACTTCACAAGGTATGTATAAGATCAAGCATAAATCGCCTTCAACTTGAGCTTCAAGGAAGCAAAGCATGTCGACTCCGAAGGTCATAGAACTACCAGTGCATGTAAAAATCATCTCTAGAAAAGCAGATACACCCATCTCAAGGTCAACACGGTATTTTCACAAACCACTTAGAATAATTACTCTCCAATTCCAACATATCAAACTGACAACCGCAATTTTTATAAGGTTCAATTAACCGTAGATGACCTCTAGACTCCCCAAAATACACTAACACCTTGGTGAGACCATTTGGCATCAACAATGGCAAGAATTCATCTCGATTAATATCATAACATGTTGGTTCTTTTGAGTGGCAACAAAGCCAATGGATCTTTCTATTAAAGAAGACACCATTTTCAACTCCTATATCACTACTAAAAACCAGACCTTATGCGACGGTCTCAAACGTCGCAAAAGGTTCACTTATCGTCACAAAATATTTTTTGCGATGGAGTAGCGACGGGAAATGGGGGGTGGCGGAAGGGGGTGTGACAAAAAGTATTTGCGACGGTTACAAACCATCGCTTTCTTGTAGCGGTGGCTAATTAATGGTTTTTGCGACGGTTTAACCTGACACAAAAAAAGGGAAAAAAAACTTCACTTTTAGTGACGATGTTAGTTACCGTCGCCAAAACTTTTTTAGCAACGGTATTTGACGTCGCGAAAAGTATTATTAGCAACAGTTTAAAATGTCGCAAAAAAAGTAGAATTAAATTAATATTGTATTTACGACAGTTTAAACCGTCGCTAAAAATTTGAACTAATATGCATATACAACAGGTTAACGTGTCACTAATAAAATGTAAGAAAATTATGATTACATTAGCGACAGTTTATTATTGTCACAATAAAATTATTTTCATAAAATCAATATATATTTTATTAATTCATTCCATGTACAAATTATTAATATTTTGTAAAATAAAATACATCCACATCCACACCCACACCCACATTCACATTCATATTCACATTCCACAAAATCATACCAAGAATAATATATATGTACCTTATAACAATTGTCAAACAAATATTCTTTACAAAAATATGTAAAACATTCTCCAACAATACTAATAATTTTTTATATTCAAGAACTCAAATTTTTGTATCTAAAACAAAACAAAAGTATCGACAATACAAATAAAAAAAAAACATATATATTACAGCTTGTTTTGATATCAATAGTAAGCTCCAATATCGATATGCAAAGATATCATCACGTACTCAAAAGGGTTGCATCTGCAAAAAGAAACCAAAAAAAAAAAAAAACATTTACAATGTAAAACATTTGATATTTATTTGAACAAATAAATAAATAAATAAGATTGTAAACTCCAATATCGATATGCAAAGATATCATCACATACTCAAAAGGGTTGCATCTAAAAAAAAAAAAAAAACTAATCATTTACAGTTAAAAAAGGGTTAACTGTGCTAATGTCTGATTCTAATATAATAGGTTCTTGAGGAGGCTATTGAAAATCAAGGTTTGCATTGAACAGGATGGGTGACAAGTAGCAGCCTAGTAGGGTTGAAGATGACTCACTATTTGATGCATGTGCTATTTGGAAAAAAACTATCTAATCAAAGTATGACTATGTATATCTCTTTTTGCCTTCATTTTACCTTGACTAGTTAGACCCCACGAGCTGCGCGTGTGGAGGTCGTGAGACTTGGGTAAATTTATTTGCTATTTTGGTAAAGAATCAACAATCTAATTTTTCTTTTTAGAATTTACATTAGGGCACATGATAAAAATAATGTAATCAAACCATGTGCTTATTATGTATGCATAGGCAGCAAACTAAGCAAGAATTGAAGTACCTTTTGAATAGGAGGGAGATGACCAACTGAGTGAATGAAGCAATGATTGGTAGAAATGCCATTGTCACTTTCTTTAGCTGGCACAAAAATTAAATCCATTACCTAAACAACCAAAGTTAAACAAATCAATCTTGACATAAATTATACTTCGTAACTTGACATTTTAAGATTGGTGTTTGTGGTGGGAAACTAAATACAAAGCGACTAAACACTAATTTAACCAAATTCCCAGTGCTCACAAAAGTCCAACAAACAAAGAACCCTACATTTTTCGACCCAAAACCAATTCAATACAAAACAATCTTAAAATTAAAATCTAAGTCCATTCTTATCAAATTAGTTTAACAGTGTCAACAAATATGAAGAAAAAGAAAAATTAAAATGTATAACTCACATTAGAGAACGTCAAGAATGAACCATGTCACTTGTGGCCACTACCGACTGTTATATAACAAAACTGTATTATAAGCAATGCCTCCTCTCTCAAGCCATGAGTTCTCTACCACCAATTGTCAACTGTTGAAGAACGATTCCTGTAGTGTAAGCCTAAAATTATAACCCCAACTAACCAAAATTTAATCATCATCATGAATATTTTTAACTACAAACAGCAAGGGGAGAAAGACAGGTAGGGAAAAATTGAAGAAATAAATGAATCTAGATTATTGTGTTCCTCATTGACAGCATATTTAATAGCATAATAAAAAGCACTAAATAACTAAAGCTACCAAACATATGTAATTTTTGTTTTCTGCTATTGAATTTCACAAAACAACCTCTATAGATCTTTTCGCCTGATTCCACTGTAATTCAATCTCTTTATAGTCATCAAATGCTCTAGAACTACACAAAGAACAAACCAAAATAATTTATTATTATTATTTTTAAAGTTAGGAAAATATTACGCATAATGAAAGTTCAAAACAATATGAGGAAATGAGGTTTACACAGTGTCTTTAAAAGCTTCTTTGCCAAGAATTTCATTGTACTGCCAAAAAATAGCAACATGTAACATGAAAAAAACTTGAATTGTAGTGAACCAGATAAAGAGAAAGCAAGATAAAAAAAAGTAATAAAATAAGGCAGAATCTTAACACAAAAGTAAAATCATGAAACAATGTTGAACAAGTTGATTGTACTGCTACCGTGCATGGAAGTCAAATAGGTACAAATGAACTATAAGAGATTAGATTAAAGGGGAGAAACAATCATAATAAAATCATGAAACCTGATTGTAAGCATCTGTAAAGTTAAATAAAATAAATTCACACAATGGTCAGTTCAACTCCTCTCAAATCCGAATGCAGTTCAATTTTAGTTTGAAATCAAGAACTCCAGGCCCAAAAGCTGAAACTCACAGTGATGGAAAGAAACCCACCCAAAGGACTCCTTTTCACAGTTAGATATTCCTAAATTTTCATTCTACTCAGCCTAAACACAACAAGGACGAATGCAATTGATTCAAGAAATTAAAAAACTAAAAACTAAGAATAATAAGCTTCAAGTTGAAGCAAATGCAAAAACTGATCCACGAGAGAGCAATATAAGACATCAAAGCATACCGAAGCAATTCACTTTTTAAACAACAACGGATGTTTTTGAAGTTTTCATTGTTTGTTTCCAAAAACATGAAAAATGAGAATAAAACCAAACATGCTGCTTTGTTTGGTTGAGCTTTCGGATCTACTTTTCCCATTTTTTTTCAAAAACTAGTTTTGGTGAAAGAAAAACAAAATGTAAACACTCAGTCTTTTTATATAGTTTTCTCAGGAAATAACTTTCAAAAATTAAAAAAATCTCTTTTGATGTTTTTTTTTTTTTTGGCCAAACTATATTCTAATTTTTCAAAACAAATTAAGAAAACAAGTTCTGAATTTTGGAAAGGTAAAGCCCTAAATTTTAGAAACTGATCCCTAGTCAAAGCCCCCAATTTTCTTCCATGAATGAGACACCCAAAAAAAAAAAAAAAAAAAAAAAAAAAAAAAAAAACAACAACAAGCATTAAAACAAAGGGTAAAGCAATGAATCCATGGAAACCATAGTGAGAAACATCAAAGCCACAAATGTAATTAAAAACCCTAGAACCCCCTTAAGCAATTATAGCCAAGTAGTTAGTCAAATCCAAATTCCACAACCGCACAAAACTTGAACCAAAATTAAATAAACCCAAATCCCATCTTCAGTAACAGTTGAGTAACAGCAACAAATCAATTGAAACAAAAAACAACACATACCCTCCACCACCACCTCCACCTACACCTCCCCCAACACAGGCCCGCCATCTCTTGACCACCAAAAACACCCTTCCCCATCACAGCTCCGCTATCTCTACTACCGAAATCCTCTCCACCAGCTAACGTCTCTACCACGAAAACCACCCTTACCCTCCTTCTCCTCCTCCGTCCCGACCCAACGACCCATATCCATCTACCACCACATCCCCGACACTCCCCTCCCTCCTTCCTCGGGTGCCCTTCACAAACATACAACCAGAAAAAGGATGATAGAGCGGTAGAGAGAGAGTAGCCATAGAGACATATCGGTGAGGCAGAAAAACCGCTGCTTAGTGACGGATCTTGGAATGAGAACATATTGGTAGGGTTTTACTTGAAGTCTATGCCAAAACGACGTAGTTTTGGACTGCATAAAAAATATCTCTAACTTAATACTAAAACACTGGGAAAAATAATATTTAGTTCAGCTCAAGTATCGTGTTTTAAAATAATATCATAAATTACGGAGTTTGTTGAAAAATGTCAAGAATAATTTTGTTTTTGTAGAGTTTTGTAGAAACATTGAAAAAAAAAATGCCAAGAAAAGTCTTTTTTGTTATAGTGAGTTTGTTGAATCATAAAATTATACTTTGGGTTTTGTTTATTTTTCAGGAAACATTAGAAGGAAAAAGGGAAAAAAAATAGTTTCTTGAACAAAAAAAATCAGTTTGTTGAACCCAAAAAAAAAATTTCTTTTGCCTAGCCAAAAAAGAAAAGAAAAGAAAAAAAAGAGGGAAAAAAAAAAAAGCACATACACATTTTACATAAAAAATATGGTGGGTAATGTACAAAAATAAAAACTTTTGCAACGAACTAACAAATAGCGTTGCAAAAATAAAACTTTTTGCGACGGACTAACAAACGACGTCGCAAAAAAATACAAAAACCGCAAGACGAAAAAAGAAATTTATGATGGGTAATGTACCGTCACGTATAATATTAATTTTTGCCACAGTTTTGGATTTTCCGTCTCTAATAATGGTATTTATTTGGTCCCTTTTTTGCAACAGTGCCATCGCAAAAACTTGCTTTTTGCGACGATTTTCAAACCATCACAAAAATTTCTGTGGCTAAAACCCCCTTTTCTATTCTCTGAGAAAGCAAATGATTTCTCAGAAAACACCCAAGTTCGAGTTTCTAATGAATATATGACAATTCGAAAATTAGGGTTGCTCCACTTTTTGGAACGGAGAGAAATTATTGTGTAGTGTAGTGAAACAGCCGGGTCAAATGCTAAGTTCATAGAACTAAGAAGTTTCGGCTATCCCTATTGCCAGGCCTAGGAATTCTAGAAATTTTCTTGGTGATTAGGTTGAGAACATAATAATGAGTGTGCTTAAAATCTGAACTGGGCCAAGAGGAATAGATGAGCAATATGCCCTTACATGATTTGGAAATTTTGACACCATTGGGGAAATCGAAGAAATTGAGAGACACAGCAGTACTTGAATTTACAAAACCATTGACAAATATGTGATTGAATTTGATATTGGGGGAAAAGGGAGAGGAGTACCTTCAAAAGTAAAAAGAGGAAGGAGAATTCGGCATAATCTGGTCTTGAAGAACGTATGGATTCAAAATGAGAGAGAACCATCTTTTGGATACAACCTTGAAGCTATAAAGAGGCTTCAATAGATGTATGAGGATCTGTTTGAGCATATCATCTTCTCCGGTGACTTTTTTAACTGCAGCATTAGGGAGAGAAAAGTGGTGTGGAGGAGGAAGCCATGGCGGCGAAGGCAACGGTAGCGGTGGTAGTGAAAGTGGATTGAGAGGTGAGGGTAGGGTTAGGGAGAGAGAGGCAGGGTTAATAGTGGTGGTGATAGTAAAGAAGATGATATAGAAAGATGGGAAAAGGAAACCATGAGAGGTGGTGGTGGTAGAGAAGTGTTTCTTCTTCAACCTGGCAAATGCTCTCTATCTCTTAGCTCAGCTCAACTCTGTTACATTTTTGATTAATTGTTGCCATACTTTCTTTCCCTCTCGGTTTGAATTGGGAAGAAAAAAATATTCATAATAATAAATGCAACAGTAGTGCACAAATTGTGCACAAAGAGTGCACACACACATACACAACATAAAAGGAAGAAATGAGCAATAAGCCCTTACAGGATTGGGAAATTTTGACATCGTCGGGGTTATCAAAGAAATTGAGAGATACATGAGTACTTGAATTTACAAAACCATTAACAGATATGTAATTGAATTTGATATTTGGAGGAAAGGGAGAGGAGTACCTTGGAAGTAAAAAGATGGAGAATTCGGCGGAATCTAGTCTCGAAAAACGTATGGATTTGAAATGAGAGAGAACCATCTCTTGGATACGACCTTGAAGCTGAACAGAGGCTTCAGAGGTAGACGTATGAGGATCTATTCGAGCATATCATCATCTCCGGTGACCTTTTTGGTGACGGTGTTAGGGAGAGGAAGGTGGTGTAAAGAAGGAAGCCATGGCAATGAAGGTGACGAAGTCGGTGGTGGTGGTGTAGGTGGATCAAGAGGTGAGGCTAGGGTGGAGAGAGGTAGGGTTAGCAGTGGTAATGATGGAGAGAAGATGATATAGGAAGAAGGGAGAAAGAAGCCATGACAAGTGTAGGTGCTAGAGAAGCATTTCTTCTCCAATCCAACAAATGCTCCCTATCTCTCGGCTCATCTCAACTCTAATACAAACATTTTTGCTTAATTGTTAAAAGATGTTGTCGTTATTCATTTTTCCCTCCCAGTTTGAATTGTAAAGGAAAAAAAAAACATATTAATAATAATAAATGCAACAATAGTGCACAAATTGTGCACAGAGAGTGCACACACACACATACACACACCTTTATTTTTTTAATTTAATAGTGAACAGATGTCTCTATTTATCACCATTTTTAATTTTAAAATGCTCAGGTATATCTATTTGTGCCATTTTTTTAATTTAAAAGTGCGTCGATAATCATATTTGTCACATAATTTGATTTTGTTGGTAAAGGGTGAGTAGTAATTACAAATGAACAAAGTCGAAGTAGTTGGCAACTTGCAATCAAGAAAGACACAAGGATTGGAGATGAGAGTGAGCCATCTCGTGCATACCGCTTGAATTAGAAGAGACGTTTTGCCAGTAAACGTATCAAGATTTGTTTTAGGAGGTTGTTGTCGTCGATGACCATTTCCATACTAATACGCCGATACTACCATTAGCTTGTCTTTCGTTGCAAAAAATATTCACTGTTGTGTGCAACATGGAATAACTTCTCTTTTTGTAGATTGTTAACATAAAAAATCATGTCAATATGTGATGCACAACTCATAATGCATAATTCTATCATGCTAATTTGGGAGAATTACGATACAATGTGATTATAATCTGACCATAATTTCAACCACACTGAATTATAATTTTAAATTATTATTTTAAGAGTGCACCCAATAATAAATACGCATCACAGAATTTACCAATTTGTCGTGGTTAGACTATATGCAAAAGCTTCTCTAGAACTACACGCAGACCTACCTAAAGGATAACATGGCACTCCAACAACATCATCTCACTCGAAGACACAAGAGTTATATTGATCAAACTCAATAGAGAAATGCTATGTATCCCAAATATTCTACCAAACCTCTCACATGGGATGGGACTCACACAAATCCACATGTGTGTGGGTCTCACACCCATGTGAGAGGTTTGGTAGAATATTTGGGGTCCTTAGCATAACTCAACTCAATGACATGTAAGATTAATTTAGTTAGTTAAAACATGTACTTCACTAAGAGGTTAAATGTTCGATTCTCCTCCTTTAGGTTACGACCTCTAATGTACCAAAATAAGAAAATAATGTTAAAATTCATTTTAAGTTCTCAAATGGAAAAATAATGGCATTGGCATGGGAAGAAATGGGAAACTCATTCTATCAACAAAACATCATTAAATTAAATAGTTAAACAATTCATAAAGACTTCTAACAAACGTCAAGTACATTTCATTTAAATGACTCATACTAGTTAACTTAAATGAATCCACAAGTTATAATGACTATTAGCAACGCATCATGTTCCAATCTGTTTATTTAATTAACTCATGTTGGTTAACCTAAATAAATTCACAGTTAACAAGCTATTAATAAGCATACACATATCTCATTTAATTAACTAATGCTAGTTAATTTAAATAGGTAATCAATCAACAAGCTATCACAATTCATAATATTCCAAGGCATCACCCACATTTTCTGACCAAAAACACAAAGGGGCAACTGGGCATCCATTACAACACATATACAAACATTACCAATAACATGTCATAATAAAATAAACAACTTGTGGTCTCGCCAAGCCCCACATCACCACCGTGGTCTTGCCAAGCCCCACGTCTGCCTGCTTTACCAATTGCTAGTCGAAAGGAACGCGTTACCTCTATATAATACCGCCTGCTTTATAGGGTGCTAACCGGAAGGAATACATTATCTCTATATAACACATCCCTCTGCTTTACCAAGGCTAACTGGAAGAAACGCATTATCTCTATATAGCACATCAGCCCGCTTTACCAGTTGCTAACTAGAATAATCGTGTTAATTACCTTTATATAGCATAATCACACTTCCACAACATATGCATTCAAATTGATTCCTTTCTTTCTCATCCAATTACATAATTACACAATCTCACAATGTTTCCACATCATTCTAAATTAAACAAATAAATCACAACACATAACGCGTACTATTTATTATACAACAACCACTATTGTCCTCCACCGATAACCAAGGACAAAACCTCTAAAGCAATTAATAGCATAAAAATCTCTTATAATTTCCATATACTTTCCAACACTTAGTCAATTATATCAAAATCGTCATTTGACTATAATTATAAAACTAACAGTTGACCCGTGCAATATATGTGCTATTTTTTTCAAAAAATATTTGATGGTACAATGTGTGTTATAAAATATTAATTTTAATTTTAATTTTAAATCAAAATTAAAGTATGATTTTAATTATTTATTTTAATAATATTGGCGCTATTGTTTTATAAAATTGTTACTTAAATACTTATATATATATATACATATATATTAATTTTAGTTAAATTATTCGTGTATTTTGATAATTTTAGTTCTATCGTATCATAAAAGTATAATTATCATATAATAACTTTGTATGATATTTATTAAATTATAAAATAGTAAAATAAATACCCTTTTTGATATTAAAAATAATAGTTAAATTAGAAAAGAATTAGTAACATAAAATTATAACTATTAATTTTCTTTAATATTCATTTGGAAAATAAAAATATGTAGAAATAGAAATTATATAAAATTTATTTAAAAAAAATTAAATATAAATATGTTATAGTTGGATTATCATATAATGATTTTATATGATATATATATATATATATATTGAATTATAAGATTGTAAAATAAACACACTTAATTAAATTAAAATATCAATTATATAAAAGAAATTCAATAACGACTAACCAAGAAAGAATCACATAACAGCATCTAAACCCAAGAGAAAAAATAATAAAAACATCCAAACGATAGATATATCTCAGTGTGTGAAGTGATTAATCATCTATAATATGATGTCAAAACTTAAAAGAACTTACTGTCAACAATTGAAAAAGTAACTCAAATAGTAAATCCAAATTTTAGAAGTTCCTCGAGAGTATCATTGTTGTGCAGATTTTTCCTCCTTTGAGTTGTGATTGTATAAAATAATGTAGAAAAAGAAATATAATTTCATATATATAATCACTATAAAATTTAAACGATAAATTAATAATATAGAATTGGTATTAGGTATAGAATAATACACGGAAAAATAAGAAGAAAAAAAAAAAGGAATTTAGCATTAAAAAAATCCAAATACCCTTGAAAAAATTAAGAAGAAAAAAGTAAAACACAAAATTGGTATTGAATTTGTGGATTATCTCAATTTATCATGAAAAATATATAGAAAATAAATATTTGTCAAATAAAATCCATATAAATAAGGTAAAGTTAGTATAATTTAAATTAGGTTTAGATTTGTGTAAAACTCTATATGTAATTAAAAAAAATACATACTGACGTGGCTCTCTTAAAAAAATGTAAGCCCTTATAATGTACCACCTAAGTATAAGAAAAACACTACTTTTAATAATATATACATATATATATATATGTATGATATAACATAAGTGTTCACTTTCCAATTATCAACATTAACCTCATCAAATAAATCCAAGGAAAAATAAAAATAAAAACAAAATTTGATAACTTACTCCCGTTTTAATCCAAAACATCCATTTCCTCCAAACGAGCTAAAATCACCATTCTTTTCTTTTCTTGTCAAAAACCACCAAAACAATTCAAATATCTCATAAATGAATTTGAAGTATGAATTTATTATAATAACATAACTCAGCTAGTAAAACTAGTGATCAAATACTAAATCACGGCAACTTAACTACTCCAAACAGTTTAATCTTAGTTCAACTTTAATAATCTTAGTTCAACTTTGTTTCACACCAAACAGTTTAATCTCACTTGTTTTCTCCAAATCTCATACTTGGTCAACTTTACCATGTTTAATCCCATAATATTAGAAGTTAGGAAATAAACTCAATAACACACTTTTAATTACGAAAGATGTAAAATATTAATCAAACTAATTTAATCCACTAAATTAGTAAGTTCATTATACCCACAATTTTCTAAAGAAATAATACCAAACATAACTTAACATATCTCATCTTTCAAACATAACCATATTTCATGCCAAGCTACTTAAATAGCTAATTTTTTCCAAATTTTCTACAAATAACAATTTTCACAACTTTTCCAAAGTTAACTAATCAATATGATATTTACATAAAAAATCATGAAATATGCCGAAGAATACACTTTTAAGGTTAGGAGTTCAAAAACCCACATTTCATATTTTCATTTTTATAGAAATGAACAAAACCCAATCATCAATATATTAACTTTCATAAAATATCATGAATATAACACTTCTAGAGTTTTTAATCCCAAAACAACTCTATAATTTCAACTTAACCGTTTACACATTTGTTCATCAACATTAATTTATTTTTCTCAAAAATAAATTATGAAAATCAAAGATTAGATAATATCTTAACATCATTCTTTTCCACAAATAAATTATCTAATCATAATATAATATAGATACAAATCATATAACTCCTATCATGTCATTTTCTCAACATAACTATAGACACCCCATTTTTGACCGCCCTTAAGACTTGGGCGCTACTGATTGTTTACTTGGTGATGAAAGATGTGCAGTGCAAATGTTCGATTTCTTCGGCAAGGAGAGCGTCAAATCCCAACCTTACACCCCATTTTTGGACTAAAACTATTTTGACCAAAAAGATTTTAGACCTTAAAACCCTCTCTTTCAAAATAGTTTTGAAAAATGATTCTACGATGTTCCGATACTCGCATTTTGTTAAATGTTACGCTTTTCGGTAAAGTGAGCAAGGACAAAGTGGAAATGCATGAAGGAGAGATGAACTTTTTTGAAAAATATTTCAAAACACCTTATCTAGGGGTTTGAGGTTGAAGAAAATGGGAGAGTAGAGAAGAAACCAAGTTGGAAAAGAAGTTCGGCATGAATCCGGGTAGGATCGAAACTGAGCAGTCTTCACTCAAACGGGCATAACTTTTTCCACAGTTGGAATTTTGATGTAAGACTGCCACCATTGGAAAGAAAACTTCAAGGGCTTCAATTAGGCTCAAGAATGACCTACAAAGAAGTCCAGATGAAGGAGATATTCCTATTTTAAGTTGGGCCCAAAAAGCATATTTTTCTAGCCAACCAGAGGTGGAGAATGCTGGCCATAAATGGGATTTTTTGGCCATGTGCCGGCCATGAATGGCCTATGCCGGCCCCCTGCCATCCAATAGTGTCCCATGCCGGCCAACAATGATGTAGTGCCAGCCATCAGTGATCCAGTGCTAGCCATTGATATAGAAAGTCAGTTTTTGGCAGATATTTATGTTCCAGCTGTTACAACTGTCCCTTTTGGGATATTTTCGACCAAGGAATGCATTCTTCTATATATAGAAAGGTTTCTCTATGGTTTTGAAGGTTAGAAACATTTTAGGAGCAAAAGGTTTGGGAGCCTCTCTCTCTACACACCTCTCTCTCTCTAGATTTCTCTCTCTCTCTTGAGCATTTGTGCTTAGAAGCTTGTATACATCAATCTTCAACCTACCAACCCTTAACAAGAGTGGTTCATCTTTGGGCTGAGGTTGCTTCAAGTTCTCTTGGAGCTTCTTTTGAGCTCTAGAAGGTGGTTTAAGCTCAAATTGTTGCCTAAGTGTTGTCTTCCCTTCAAGAGGTATAAAACTCACTCTTTAAGCTTGTTTTGCACACTTGTTTTGCCACCTTTGCAAACTGTTTTTGGCTTGGTTTTCAACTACAAAAACCTCTATTTTTCAGTCCTAAAAATGGTGGTTTAAGGCCTTTATGAGTTAGGGGGTTGTCTCTCCCTTTTGTTCCTTAGCTTGTATGGTTTTTTGTGCCATCTTTCATCACCTTTCAAACCACCTTTTCTTGGCCTTTTAACCACTGAATTCCAAGAGAATTTCAGTGGTAGAAAGTTGGTTTTGAGGTCCCAAATGGCAGGGGGTGGCCTCCCCTCCTTGTATCTTGTTTGTATGTATAGATGGCCTACTATTTGGGCATGCTTTTCTACCTTTTTGTAGCTTAGTTCAAGCATGTTTTTGGCCTTATTTTAACATGTTATAACTCTATTTTTGGCTGGTTGGAGCACCTCTTGTTTGCTTCTTACACTTGTAGTGTAATTTTGCTCACTAGCCTAACATGTCTAATTAGTTAGCCTATCATTCTAGCTTGTGTTAGCTCAACTCCAGCACATTTTTGCTACTGATTTAGCATGCCTTAGCTCTATTTTTGGGTGGTCTTGTTCATATGTGCTTTGCTTTGTATAGCTATAGTGTAAATGGCCTTTACTAGCTTTGAGTTTTAGGGCCTCTAGCATGCTTTGCTTGTGATGTTTGCATGCCATAGCATCATTTTACATGTGATTTCAGAGCATATACCTCTGTCACACTCTCACATATTTCACTCTTTCATTGCTTTTGAGAGTTGTGCTTTGTGTCTTATTTGTGAGCCAATATGCGAGCATGATTTTCTTGCTTTCTAGGCTGCCATCTCAGCATGTTGAGGTCACTGATTTGGCATGATTAAGCTCTGTTTTGAGCTGGTTTGATTACATGAGCTTTGCTTTATATGCTTGTAGTGCAATTGTGCTAAATTGCCTAGCATGTGCTATTGTTTTGGCCTCTTAATATAGCTATTCTTAGCTTATTTCAAGCATGTTTTAGAACTCAATTTAGGGTGTTTTAGGACTATTTTGGACTGTTGGTCCCTTTTGAGCATTGCATTGCATGTCTCTAGTGTTGTGTCCTTCAGAATTTCCATGCTTTTGGCTTTCAACATGTCTTACATGCTTTGCTTGCATGATTTAGTGTCTTTAGCATGCCATTTCCAGCACTGAAAGTCTGTCATCTCCCTCTCTTCTTTACTTTTCAATTTGCTTTGAAAGAGGTCTTGACCCCCTTGTTGGCTTGAGTTTGAATTTGAGATTCTCATGCCTAATGGCTTTAATCCTCTCTTGAGGGTTTCTACTAGTCAACGGCATGAGACCTCTTTCATGCTCAAGGCACTTGTGGCTTAGGCCATCTTTAGAGGACTTTCACATTGAACTAAATCAATTAAGGAATGGTTTGGTAACTTAAAATGTGTAAACAAGAATCAATCAAGTAAAACATGCCAAGATAAGCATTGTGTGGCTTGCATTGCATCGTGTTCAATCGGACGTTATATTGAACACAAGGTGGATTGGTCCATTTCATACTCAAAGTGATGAAAATGAGCCAATCCCCTTTGTCTCCATTGCCTTTGACCACCCTTGATAAGGTAGTGGTCTTAGTGTCTTGTTTGTTGTGCACTTATTGAATTTGTACAAGTTGGATCTTTGGCCATCATGCATTGAGATGCTTGATTGATGGTTTTGGATCCAATGATGCCTCTCTCTTGATGTTTTGAGATGATAAGGAGGGGCATAGTACACACATACCCTTGGGAGACCCTCCATTTTTCTCTGGTTTGAGCTCTGTTGCAGAATGGTGATGCAGCACACCAGTGGCCGGTAGTGCCCCACTGATGGCCGGCACTGCTTCATCCTTAGCCGGCAGTGCACACCCTTGGCCGGCAGGCCACTGGTGCATTCCACAAAGTTAGTTTTGTAAGGTGGAGCAGAAACTTCTTCAAGACACCCTGCAAACAGAGTCTCTCAAAGAGCAAACCGGAAGGTGTTTCGAGGCGGCAACCTAGCACATGCATGTTCAATTCTTCGAAGCAGAGCTGAGGCAGCCTAATTTACGTTTGCATGTTTATTTGGTTTTGTAATTTAATTAGTTAATTTGTTAATTAGTTAAAGTGTTGTAATAATTAGTAAGTAGTTTGCTAGTTATTCAATTTGGTTGTGTAATAATTAGTCTAATTAGTTTAATTAGATTAGTTAGCTTAGTTTAGCTTAGATTAGCTTAGCTATATATTCATTCGGACCCTCCTCCGAGATGGCGCAATGTTGTAATAAGCGTGCATGTGTGTGTGCATGTTTTCCAACCCCATTTCTTTCTCCCTTTTATTTAACCGCTTACGATGGTTAGTTTTAGGGCACGTTTTGATTGGCATACCTTATGCTTTGCATGTTTGCATCCATTCATTTGTATTGCATGCACCGGGCTCGGCGCATCATTCAAACTGCATTGTATTTCAATACACTTATTTGAATACGTGTTCTAAAGCATGTTATCAAATTGTTGCATTCATATGCCATCTTAGATAGCCGAGCCTATTTAGTTGCATTATTGCATGTGTTGCATTAGGCATTTTGCATAGTTAGGATCATGCATATTTCTAACTATCTTTTGTTTTGGCTTGGAGTACACTGTAAGTTTTACGCTTTAGCATACTTGCATGACTGTGAGTGTTGCCATGATAGCATGCTTGCCATAAGGCTATTTGCTTAAGTGATTAACTGCATGAATGCCTGTGGGTGAAGGCTTTGTTGCCCAAATTGGAACAACTCGATGATTGTGAGTTTTAAGCCCACTTTGCGAAGTGGCAAATCATGTTTTTTTTTTAATAAGCCCACTTGAGCGTGGTAAATCCCCGCTTTAGCCTACTTGCGAGTAGCATTTTCAAACCATTTTCAAAAACAAACATGAGTTGTTTTGTTCCAATTCTTGCGATTTAGTCTATACTTGTATGCTGTGCGCATCACATAGTAAAATTAGCTAATAACTAGATAAGAACACATGAGGTTTATAAAACAACATATCATGGTAGTAGAGGCCGATCTTTGATCGGGCGAACGGGGGTGCTCATTTCAGGACCTTCCCCTCTCGTACCCAAGTTCCCGAGCCGAGGCAACTTTGGTGATGACGGACACGTGGCCTTTGGCATGAGTCAAGGTTTTCTAAATTTCCCAAAAATAAAATATTTAGGTGGCGATTCTGTAATCTGGCAAAGTAGTCCAGTTTTGGCATTATTTGATTCAAAATCGATTTTTCAAAATGATTTTTCGGATTGGACTCTTTGGTGTTTATCAGTCTCACATTGCACTTTGTGAGATTAGATTCAAAACCGTGACAGGAGTCCGAACTGTAGTAAGAACAATTCGCACCTCTCCGAAAGGGGGGCACGCGAAGAAAGTTGAGTCTACAATAATCCTATCATAAATTTTAAAGCAATAATATTGAGATAATCCCTACTTCAAATAATGAAGAGGAGCAAATCCAAAAGGAAAACCTCATCGGATCACAAATCCGAGACTATCTTAGCGAAGCATATGACGAGCTCTCCGACTTCTATTTACAGAACTTTTACAAAATCTCACTCTAAAGACTCTCACTCCAAGCTTAAAGCTTGAGCAAACATGAAGGATAGAGAAAGCGAGAGATGAACAGAGAGGGGAGGGGAAAACCCTCTACCAAAGCAACCAAAATGAAGAAATGGGAAGGAAAAGATGGGACATGGAGGGGGGGCTTGCAATAATACCTCAAAATTTTGTAATATAAATTATAAAATAATATAATTTTATTTCACCACAAAAGTAGAATATTTTTTATTTTTTTACACCACAACATATAATCTTTTGTTCACTATAAAATATATAATTCCTATCATTTACTTAATTAAAAATGACCAAATAGTTAAATATGAGTTATGCACAAACCCAAATTAAATTGATTCTAAGTCATGAATCTTAAATTAAATTTACACCCAAGTAGAGCCAACAAACTTTATCTCAAGTTATGGTCTAAACACCCAAAACTCAATATCAAATTTTGCTATAAATTAAACTAGACACCGTTCAATCCATGAATTTTCAGCTCTTTTTTTTTTTTTTTTTAAAAAAAAGGAAAAAAAAATCTAGGTTATGACAACCTCACCAGGGGCTGCTTGAGTTCTAGCACTTAGGTCAATAGAAGAATTCCACATTCATTCTTTAAACAGGAAAAGCTTTTATTACAACTCCAAAATCATGTTACAACAAGGGGCTCTTTTTATAGATATTAGAAAGCTCTAAAAACAAACACACCCAAAAAAAAAAAAAAAAAAAAAAAAAAAAAAAACCTAAAAGTTGCCCCATCCAATATACTGTTGAACAATCTTCACTGTATTACGAATAAATTATATTTGTGTACTTAACAACAAACAGAAGAAATAAGAAAACAAAAGAGATTGCTTAACAATCTTAAGACAAAATCGTCCTCTCTACGGTGTTTTCAGATCGTGGACGTCTATCTCCTAGGATAAAATGATCAACTACGAATAATAGTAGCACTACAAATTATTCGCACAATGAACACACTTTGTGTTTACACTCTTTCTCACAAGAAAATAATGCAGCAAAATGCAGAGAGCAATAGTAGAATTTAGAACGAAAATATTGAATGAAAAACTAAATAAAGGACTAGTCTATTTGTAGGTGTAAAGGTGCCTTTTAGATTTGAATTTAACAGGTATAGTACCTGTTCGGTTTAAATTAAACAGATACAAATCTGTTTGAATTTAAATTAAATAGGTAAGGGTTTCTAGCTGAATCTGTTTGGACAAATTTGAAATGTGTACAGAAAGGTGCAAATTTTCCAACCAAAATTTGAATTTAAACGATCAGAATTTATTTTCCAAAAAATTAAAAAACAAATTCAAATGTTTTTGGCCAGACAAGCCTAACCCCACACCCCACACCACGCACCCGCGCCCGACCGACCGGATGGATGGCGGCGCGCGCGTGTGTGTTTATTTTTGGGTCCAATGGGTCTAACCCAATTTGCCCATAACCTTTCCCTTCTACAAACTTGGGGTGCCCCTTGGGGCCCTCCCCAAGTTACAAACCCATGCCTTATAAACCCACAAAAGTTTGCCCACCAAATCAATGTGGGACAAACCTTTAGTTCAAACCTTTAAGGAATTTTCACCAAAACTCCATTTCCATGAAGCTCACTTTGGCTTTAATTTTCCATTCACCCGATAATGGTTTTGAGCAACCAAATATACTACGCGGCATAGAACGCGTTACCACTTAGACCTGCCAACTTTGGCGCATCGGTCCCACCTAAAAATTAGACCAAAGTTGAGGAAAAATTATATTTTTCCGAAAACCATTTCTAACAATCCCCCACATGAATGGAATTTGATGACAACAGAAATGCAACAATATGCAAAATTTGTCGAAAGAGTATAAATCGAAAATATTTTGCATCAGGATAGCTAGCTTTCGGCCTTGAACCTTCCCTAGTGATAACCTATCGGACTTACTAGCTAACCAATGGACATGATGCCTTGAATTGTTCGGCCGTTTGTGTAAGCCAAGACAATAGATTTTACACAAAATATCTTCTGACACATCGTGGTTCTCACAGTTGTGTTCATTTTGGCGTTGAACGCTCCTGGTTGTTCATGAGTACTTCTAGAGAATTTAGCCTCTTCATTCTCAGAGAACCAGCCCCAGTTCGACACATATAGGTGATTCTTATTGTGAGTATCTCCTTTATACTCGTCTTGATTTTTATGCCTAAATCAAGATATAAGTAATCATTAAAAGCAAAACTTATCCTTAAACCCCTGCATACAACACATGCTACAGATATCACTCTCACAATAAGAATGGGTAGGGAATTTTAATCCCTTGGTGATTTCTGGCGAGCTACACATAACTTAATTGTCCCTTTGAACTTAGTTCTTGGGATCTCCAGTCATTTAAGTAGGGTTACCATTATGATGATTCTTATGTAATAGGCTTTAATCTCATCCCTTTTGATGAACTATACACTTGCTCTTTAGTCAAACCTTTTGTTAACGGATCCACAATATTCTCTTTAGATTTTATATAATCTATTGAGTTTGAGAGCAATTGCCTTACGGTATTATGTCGATGACGAATATGTCGTGACTTACCATTATACATATGATTATCTGCCCTGTTTATTGCAGATTGACTATCACAATGAATGCAAATAGCTGGCATAGGTTTTGGCCACATTGGAATGTCTTCTAAGAAGTGACAAAGTCATTATGCTTCTTCTCCTACTTTGTCTAGAGCAATGAACTCAGATTCCATTGTGGATCATGTGATGCATGTTTGTTTCGTGGATTTCCAAGAAACAACAGCGCCTCCCAGAGTAAAGACATATCCACTAGTGGATTTTGAATCTTTAGTATCTGATATCTAATTGGCATCACAATAACCTTCGAGTACTGCTGCATATCGAGTAAAGTTCAAACCATGATCACGGGTAAATCTTAGATATCTAAGAACCCCGAATGATCGCTTTCTAATGGTCTTCTTCGGGGTTACTAGTGTACCTACTCAATTTACTAACAACATAAGCTATATCAGGACGAGTACAATTCATTAGGTACATTAGGCTTCCAATGATTTGAGAGTATTTTAACTGAGACACTGCATCATCTTTATTTTTTGATAAATAAAGACTGATGTCTACAGGTGTTCTAGCTACATTCATATCATCCTTGATAAATTTACCAAGAATTTTCTCAATATAATGTGATTGAGATAATGCATATCCGTCAGATGTTTTAGTAATTTTCATTCCTAATATTACATCTGCGACTCCCATATCTTTCATATCAAATCTTTATTCAGCATTTGCTTAGTTGATTTGATCATGTTTTGACTACTTTCAATGATAAGCATGTCATCCATATAAAGACAAACGATGACATAACATTTGTCAGTGTTTTTAACATAGACGCACTTGTCACATTCGTTTATCTTAAACCCATTAGTAAGCATAGCATGATCAAATTTTTCATGCCATTGCTTAGGTGCTTGTTTTAATCCATAAAGAGATTTTACAAGCCGACAAACTTTCTTTTCTTGCCCTGGCACTACAATCCCTTTGGGTTGCTCCATATAGATCTCTTTATTTAGATCACCGTTTAAGAAAGATGTTTTAACATCCATTTGATGTATCTCTAAATTATACAACACTGTTATGGCAATAAGCATGCACATGGATATTATTCTTGTCACAAGAGAATGTGTCAAAATAGTTCAGACCTTCCTTTTGTCTGTAACATTTTACTGCAAGTCTTGCTTTATACTTGTCTATTGAACATTTGTTTTCATTTTTCTCTTGAATACCCACTTATATCTAAGAGGTTTAGGACCAGGTAGAAGATCCACTAATTCCCAAGTATGATTTTGCATAATGGATTCAATTTCATTATTAATAGCCTCTTTCCACAAAAGTGCTTCAAGACCTGCCATTGCTTCTTTAAAGCTTTGAAGTTCATTTTCTAACAGGTATGTCAGAAAATCTAGACCAAAAGATTTTGATGTTCTTGCTCTCTTACTTCGTCTTGGTTCATCATCAATTAAATCCTGCGAGTTGAGACCATTACTAGTCTCTTGCGCTTGATTGTCATTAGTCACTTGACTTTGTGTACAATCATAAGTTCTTTTATGTGAACTTGATTCCTGTCCTCTCTTGTAAGGAAAATCATGTTCAAAAAACACAGTATTCCTTGACTCTATAACAGTGTTCACATTTATATCAGGTATTTCTGATTTATAAGTCAAAAACCGATATGCACTACTATTCTGAGCATAACCAATAAACACACAATCCACGATTTTTGGTCCTATCTTAGTCTTTTTAGGAATAGGAACTTCTACCTTCGCCAAACACCCCCACACTTTTAAGTATTTGTAGGAAGGTGGTCGTCCTTTCCACAATTCATAAGGAGTGCTGTTGGTTTTCTTGTGGGGTATTCTATTAAGAACATAATTAGCAGACAATATTACTTTCCCCCACAAGTTCTGTGGTAAGCCTGAACTTAGTAACATGGCATTCATCATTTCTTTAAGGGTTCTATTCTTCTTTTCAACAATTCCATTTTGTTGTGGAGAATAGGGCACTGTAGTTTGGTGAATAATGTCATGTTGTGCACAAAATTCATTTAATGGTGCATCATATTCACCACCCCTATCACTTCTAACCATTTTAATGGCTTTACCAAGTTGATTTTCAACTTCAGTTTTGTAGAGTTTAAACATTTCTAAGGCTTCATCTTTACTTCTAAGTAAGTATACATAACAATATCTTGTGCAATCAGCGATAAATGTTATGAAATACTTCTTGCCTTCTCTAGTTTGAACAAATTTAAGATCACACACACCGGTATGAATTAATTCTAGAGATTCTGTTTTTCTTTCAACCGATTTAAATGGAGCGTTAGTTAGTTTCGCTTTTACACAAATCTCACATTTGTGATTAGGATCAATTTCAAACTTTGGTATATAATCCAAACCAATTAATCTACGCAAAGCATCAAAATTTATGTGTCCTGATCTACCATGCCAGAAATTCGACTCAAAAATATAAGCAAAAGATGTGTTATTCTTATTAATAGTAAGTTTTGGTACAACCGTCATTACATTCAACTTGAAGAGACCATCACTCATGTATCTCTTACCAACATACATACCACTCTTTGTTAATACAAATTTATCAAACTCAAATACGAGCCTAAAACCATTTTTACTTAACAAATAACCAGAAACTAAATTCTTTCGGATGTCTAGTACATGCAGAACATTGTTGAGGGTTAGTTCCTTCCCCGATGTCATCTTCAAGACTACTTTCCTTTGTCCAGCCATAGCAGAAGTAGATGAATTTTCCATGAATAGTTGCTCACCATTTGCAACCTCATTATAAGTAGTGAACATCTTCTTGTCCGCACAAATGTATTGAGTTGCCCCAGTGTCAACCCACCATTCTTTGGGATTTCCAATCAAATTAGCCTCAAACACCACAGCAGAGAGATTGATGTCATTTACCCCGTCAGAGATGTAATCAAGTTCTGTCACATTGGCTTGATTGGTAGCCTTCTTGCTTGTACTTCTGTGATCCTTCTTAGGTGGTAGCAATCAGAGGCTCGATGTCCGGTCTTGCCATAGTTATAGCATCTTTGAACTTTTTATTGCCATTGTTGTCACCTTGTTTAGGACCATCTCCATCAAACTTCCTCTTTTTGTTATGTGGTTTGGGCACATGTTCAACCACATTAGCCTTGGACTCAATGGGATTTTTACCATTCCTCTTTTCAGCCTTATGGTTATCTTCCTCAATTCTTAGTCTTAATTCATCCATGGTCATCTCCTTGCGTTTATGTTTTAAATAATTTTTGACATCTTTCCAAGCCGGTGGTAACTTTTCTACTAAAGCAGCGACTTAAAAAAATTCGCTAAGAGACATACCTTCAGAATGAATATCATGCAAAATTAATTGTAGACTTTTAACTTGAAAAATTACCGTCTGGGAGTCTACCATAACGAAATCCAGAAATTTACTGACAACAAATTCATTTGTACCGGCATCCTCTGTCTTGTATTTTTTCTTCGAAGAATCCCACAATTCTTTTGTTGTTTTCAGAGAGCTGTAAACATTATATAGCATGTTGTCAAGGCCATTGAGGATGTAGTTTCTGCATAGAAAATCAGAATGTTTCCAGGCGTCTACAGGGACAACAACTTCCTGATCACTTTCATCCTCTCTAAGTACTGGAGCCTCTTTACGGAGAAACCGGGCAAGATTCAAAGTTATGAGATAAAACAACATTTTCTGCTGCCATATCTTAAACTTGGTGCCATTAAATTTTTTAGGTTTTTCTCCATGATTTATAGGAACTTGAACATGATTCTGAATAGGGACCGAAGTTGTTGTAACAATTGAAATACCACTTTCAGTTGCAATTTCAGTTGCAGTAGCCATAATATCTGATTACAAAAATCAAAAAAACCAAAACACAAATTAATTTTCTAATTACTAAAACCAGAAAATAAATTATAACACAAAATAATTTTACTTTTCTTGTTACTAAAACTAGAAAAATAAAATACCACAATAATTTTTTATAACACAAATTAATATTTTGAAATTGTTAATGACACCAGTATATTACTACTAATTGTCAAAGAAAATAAATAGTATATTACTACTATTTATCAAACAGTATATTACTACTATTTATATTTTCCAACTAGAATATCACTTTGTGAAAGCACAGAAAAATCAATACACTGAAGACACCAAAAAAAAAAAATCTGTCTTAAGATTGATTGTTGGACAATCTTCATTGTATTACGAATAAATTATGTTTGTGTACTTAACAACAAACAGAATAAATAAGAAAATGAGAGATTGTTTAACAATCTTAAAACAAATTTGTCCTCTCCACGGTGCTTTCAGATTGTGGATGTCTATCTCCCAAGATAAAATGATCAACTATGAATAATAACAGCACTACAAATTATTCACACAACAAACACACTTTATGCTTACACTCTTTCTCACAAGAAAATAATTCAGCCAAATGCAGAGAGCAATAGCAGAATTTAGAACCACAATATTGAATGAAAAACCAAATGAAGACTAGTCTATTTATAGGTGCAAAAGTGCCTTTTAGATTTGAATTTAACAGGTATAGTACCTGTTTGGTTTAAATTAAACAGATACAAATCTGTTTGAATTTAAATTAAACAGGTAAGGGTTTTCAACTGAATCTGTTCGGACAAATTTGAAATGTGTACAGAAAGGTGCAAATTTTCCAACCAAAATTTGAATTTAAACAGTCAGAATTTATTTTCCAAAAAATTAAAAAATAAATTCAAATGTTTTTGGCCCAAAAAGATAAGTATTGGGCCCAACCCAACTCAACCACACACCCGCACCCAAGCCCAAGCCTAGCCTGGCCCGCTCGACCAACCGGACGGACGGTGGCTCGCGCGTGTGTGTTTATTTTTGGGTCCCATGAGTCTAGCCCAGTTTGCCCATAAGCTCTTCCTTCTACAAACTTGGGGTGCCCTTTGGAGCCCTTCCCAAATTACAAACCCATGCCTTATAAACCCACAAAAGTTTCCCCACCAAACCGATGTAGGACAAACCTTTAGTTCAAACCTTTAAGGAATTTCTACTAAAACTCCATTTCCATGGAGCTCACTTTGGTTTTAATTTTCCATTCACCCGATAATGATTTTGAGCAACCAAATGTACTACGTGAATCACAACGTGACATAGAATGCATTACCACTTAGACCCGCCAACTTTGGCGCATAAGTCCCACCTAAAAATTAGACCAAAGTTGAGGAAAAATTCTATTTTTCCCAAAACTATTTCTAACATATACAAATCATAAAAGACTCAAAATCTAGCAGAAAATGTGTTTTTTAAATAAATACGTGAATTGGATTGCAATCCAACAAAGGAACCTTCACTACCATAATAATAATAATAATAATAAAAAGAATCTCCTAAAACAGGAAACTAAACCAATATAGAAACTAGAGTACAAAAATTCCTAAAAATAAAAATTTCTATAGCCATGACTTTCTAAACTCCTATAACAATATAAGTAAGTCCTAGTCAAGAACAAAAAGTAATAAGTTTCACAACTAAAAACGTAGCCCTAACCAGTAAAATTACTAAAACAATAGCCTGTGAACAATACAAGTTGCAAGATCAAACTCCTAAGATTTTGAAAGCATTGGACTTTGAAGTCCCAAAACTACAAATATAAATCTAACAGAATAACGGAATTGAGGAGGACTTTATTTGTCATTAGGTCATTGATTCACTGGCTTCTTTCTAAAATATGCCTACTGTAACATATGAATAATTAATGAGTTTTCACGTCTTTGATCACTCTCCAAAAACCATAAATGACTGCACTATCTGTTAGGTAAAAGATCTCACCCCAGCTTTGAAATTGTAATCTTTAGTCTGAAACTTGAAAGAAAATACGACAATAGATTATTACAAAGAGGAAAAATTAGACATTATCAGATTTTGTGTTCTTGGCTGCTGTGTCTAGAAGCACAAATGTGCTCAAAACCTAACAAACAAATTGCATTGAGAAATTAAGCACCCCAACCAACAAACGAGAGACGTTTTTTGTATTTCAAAAACATGCGCCCATATCCTAACAAGGACTTGAACCTTACACCCATTTTAGGAACAATAATAGGAGGCACCACTAAAGTTAACAGATTGTGCCAATCTTTGAAAGCATGCCTAAACTAGTAGATAGTTAACTTACATGTCTAGAATAGTATACTCAAACAACAATCATATGACTTTGAACAAAAAGTACAAAGTGTGGGGGAAAAAATGGTTTTATGGTGACTTTAATATGAAATTAAAGTAGGTCTCAACCATTGGTTGAGGTGGGATTAAATGAGTTTATATTATTTGTAACAAGATCTTTACACTATAAAAGAATGACCAAAAATCATTAAAATTTGAATGAGAAATTGATTCATTAAGTTGGCCTCATGGAAGAGGTGTTGGAAAAGGTGGTTGCAAGATTATATACAATACACATGTATATAAAACCTGGTAACTCTTTTGTATACATGATGGATTAAAGCCATCAATTTTGCAATTTATGTCTTGGAATTTTGCAAAATTAAAACATGCATTTGTTGCAGGAGCTTTTGCCTCTCTCCCTCCATATGTATAAAATGAGACCCTCTCCTTCATTCTTATGCACCAGAAAGTTTGTTCTCCCTTTGTGTTCAAAGTTTTCCTGTAGAATTTTTATTCTTCCTGTGTGAGAGAGTGCTGTCATTGTCGGTTCGTCAAAGCTAACAGAGGTGCTTCTGCGTTAGCCGGTCTAAACCGTCATATCTTAGGAGACATAAGTCAACGTATCTCTAGCACCTACGGTGAGGCAATTAATCTGTTTTAAGAACACTATGGTATCACACAAGTTTTGGTTTGCTTTCTTTACCATTTATCATATTATGTATTTCTGTTCAGTATGTTTTCTCATTCTGTAAAGTAATTGATTAATCATGAATTTATTTATCTTGTTTGATTTACACAATTTGGACAACAATCTCAAAATAGATTAAATATTATTTTCGTCAAATTAAACAAATAGCTTCATTTGGAATTAGGTGTATACACTGATTTTACTATGTTTCATTATAATTTGCCCAGAAATGTTGTTTTGGTTTCCGTGAATAAATAGCATCTTTGCAGAATGTGTCTACACCAATGTTTGTATATGAAAGTCATGTTTAGGAATATATATATATGCTTGTGTGACTGTTACATGATAATAAATATATATTTTATTCCCTACAATCAAACCACATGTAGCATAGTGCTATGGCTTAGATTAATGTATGGAAATTTATTTTGGTTTTACTATTGCTCATTCATTCTAAACAGCATTGATTATTGTTTATCCGTGTTCTAAGATTCATGAGCAGTGTTAATTAGAGCCTCAATTTCTTTGTATGAGTAGGCTACTGTTTCCATATATTTAAATGAAAAATGATTCGGACCCCCTTTTCCCCCACCCCCTTTGACCCCCTCTCTTTCTGATTGGCCAATTTTTCTTCTTCTTTTTCTTTTTGTTCCCTTCTCCTCCAATCACTACCCGCCACGTATGTGTGGGGGTGATGGGGGTGGTGATTGGAGGGGGTTTCAATCACATCCCTATTTAAATACATATATGCATGATGTTGCTTTATATAAATTCAATTAGTTTTTTATTCTCAGAGTGTCACTATGAATTGTTTTGGTTTATCCTAATTTGCATGCTTATGGGTGTTGATTTTAGTTTTCTTACATTATTTGCTTGTTAATTGCTAAAATTATTTACATGGTTATTGTTTGTAATAATTTCATACATAATCATGACTATTAAATTTTAATTCAATGCTTAGAGTTATAGGTTTATTTTGTAACTCTTGTCTATTCACATTTGAATTTAACTGTGGAGCTATAAATTGTAATTGTGTAACTTGTCTATATTTATGTACATGGTTAATGTATAAATTAAATTATAAATTTAATTTTGGAGTTTTAGTTTTATTTGTGTAACTCTTGCCTAGTAATTCAATTTATTTATTTAGGAGTTATAAGGTTTGTAATTTATTTGGGGGTTATATGTTTAATTGTATAACGTGTCTAGTATTTTAATTTTACTTAATGTTGCTATTAAATTAATTTATTATTTTACAGTTTCTTTAGATTATTTGTTTTGTATTTTGTTGTGATTTTCTGTTAATTTTTTTTACAAGAATACCTATGCGAAAGAGATTGGGAAAACAAATACAAAACCATATGAATAGTCTTTGGGATGTACAAATGAAAAGTATGGGCGACTAACCTTCGTGATGAACAGGAATAACTAAGCGTGGAAAGGATTTTGGACTATATAAAATCCTTATGGATTGGTTACTCTTGAGATTTAGTAATGGTTACCAACCAACCTTAAGCCTTGCGAGGTTCTTAAAGAAAAATCTAGAGAGATCAAGTGTAATTAAAAGAAATCGTAAGATTGCATGATCATATCCCTGAATTAATCAGAGGCGATTAGTATGTTATCATTGTGTCAATTATAGCATATATGATTGCTATGTGACTTTGCTTGAAAGCAAAGATGAGACAACCCGTTAGTGTCAGTGAATATATTTTTAAATTTTTAAATTCCAAATATATTCTTAAATTGGTGGCTCCTAGTGAGTACAAGATCACTGATCACAGAGATAGAAAACTAATGGTTTCTAGGAGGTGTTAGACCACTGGCTACATAGTTATGAGATTGTGATTCTTAGTAGTGAACAGATTACTGATCACATGACAAGACATGATGGTTCCTAGTAGTGGAGAGGTTACTAATCATATGTCAAGACATGATGATTCTTAGTAATGAAAGAGTCTATTGATCCTATGTCAGGACGTTGTGATTCCTAGTAGTAAAGTGACTACTGATCACAGGTTAAAACATTGTGATTCCTAGTAATAGAAAGTCTATTGACCACATGCTGAAAAAAGAGTGATTCCAAGTGATAAAACTATTGGCCATGTTATAAAGTTCCGAATAGTAGACTATTGAACACTAGATTTGTGTCTGCTAATAGTAAGACTATTGGCTTCTGAGTGATAGGTTGGACCAAATATGTTTGGGTGCCTAATTTGGTTGATGACATTCTGGGAATGTATTTAATGTGATATGATTTTAAGATTTTCATAATCATTATGACACAAGGAATTGTTTAAAGACCCTGTATGAATTTTTGGAAAAAGCCAAAAGCCTATTTATAAATTTTATAAATGTGGGGGTGTCATGCCAAAAGGTGGTAATACCTAAACCCAAGAGGATTAGAGTAAGCCTAAAAATCCGTTAACTTTGTATTCAATGGTAATGCACAATATAGCAGTGCATATCGATTTCTTGTGTTTTAAGTCTTCTATCCTAGATATACACAAGAATACTATCATGGAATCTATGCATCTTTCTTTGAAAATATATTTCTTTGTCATATCCAAGAAAGGGTTCCAAGTTCCATGAAAAAGGTTGAAGGTGACAATGATCACATAGATGATCAAGTTGAAGAAGTAGATAAGCCAAGAAGGAGTAAAAGGGCTAGGACCGTAAAGTCCTTTGGTTTGGACTTCTTGACTTATATGTTAAAGGAGAACCTCGAACTTTCCATGAAGCTATGACTTCATCTGAAAATCCTTTGTGGAAAGAAGCAATTAAGAGTGAGATTGACTCCGTCTTACAGAACCATACTTAGGAGTTGGTTGATCTACCCCCAAACAGTAAGGCCTTGGGAAGTAAGTGGATCTTTAGAAGAAAGATGAAAGCAGATGGATCAATTGATGAGTATAAAGCTAAGTTAGTTATCAAAGGATACAAGCAGCGAGAAGGCCAAGATTACTTTGATGCGTATTCACCTGTGACAAGGATTACATCCATTCGCATGGTGATTGCGATAGCATCTTTACGTGGTCTGGAGATACATCAAATGGATATAAAGACAATTTTCTTAAATGGAGATTTGAATGAAGAAATTTACATGGAGCAACCTGAAGGGTTTTCAGCTCCAGGACAAAATAAGAAAGTCTGTAAACTTGTCAAATCATTGTCCTAAGCAATGGCAGGAGAAGATTGACAATGCTATGTTGTCAAATGGGTTCAAAATCAATGAGTGTGACAATGCGTATATGTCAAAGACACTGACAGAAGTTATGTCATTTTGTGTCTATATGTTGATGACATACTCATTGTTGGTAGTAATGACGAAATGATTAGAACTACCAAGAGATTGAACTTTAAGTTTGACATGAAAGATATAGGCCTTGCAGATATCATTCTGGGTATTAAGATTACCAGAACATCTAGTTGTATTGTACTTTCTCAGTCTCACTATGTTGAGAAGATACTTGAGAAATTTGGTAAAATGTGTCTAGGACATCGGTAGGTATGAGTCGGCATTTGACCAAGAATAATGGCGAGAGTGTCTCTCAGCTAGAATATTCTCGGGTTATTAGAAGTTTGATGTATCTGATGAATTGTACAAGGCCGGATATAGCTTACTCTGTTAGCAGGCTTAGTAGATACACGAGTAATCCGAATGTTACTCATTGGAAGGGCATTATGCGGGTGTTAGGTTATCTACACTACACCCGGGATTATGGGATGCATTATACCAGATACCCAGTGGTACTAGAAGGGAATAATTACACTAATTGGATATTTGATATAAAGGACTCCAATTCACTAGTGGTTATATGTTTACCCTCGGAGTGGCAGTCGTGCCTTGAAAATCTTCCAAGCAAACGTGTATATCAAGATCAACAATGGAATCTAAGTTTATTAAGCAACTGAAGAAGCTAAATGGCTTCGCCAGTTCGTTCAGGATATTCCACGTTGGCCAAGGCCTGTGTCTGCTATCTGTATTCATTGTGATAGCCAATCAACGATTAGACGAGTATAGAGTCATATGTATAATGGAAAGTCTAGACATATTCGTCGTAGACATAATTCCATACGACAACTACTCTCTAATGGAGTTGTTTCTCTAGACTATGTAAAGTCTAAGGACAACATTGCGGATCCACTAACCAAAAGGTTAACTCGAGAGGTAGTAGAGACGTCGTCAAGATGAATGGGGTTAAGGCCTTTAATAATGTTACCGGAATGGAAAATCCAACCTAATTGACCGGATTCAAAGGGACAACCTAATTTCGTGTAACGGGTGAGTCATTGAAGAGGTAAATCCTATTGTCCATTCCTTTGCACAGTGATACCCTGTAGGGGTGAAAGGTTAAACTAATGCTTTTAATGACCTAAGTGATATGAATAATCAACCGTGGTATAATGAGATACCTTATATAGCTCACCTATGTGAGTGCGAAGTGGGGCCGTTTCTTTAAGAATCGGTAAGGCCAAATTCTTTAAATACACTCATTGAACCAGGCTAGTGTTCCAAGGCCATACCGGACACACAAGTGAGAACAAGAACAATAGTTAGACTAACTCCTGTGTGAGGTCTATTGTCTCGGTTTACAGAAACGGCAGAATAGTTCAAGACATCACGTTCACTGGTCAACTAGTAAATCTTATAGGCTTTCACTACGAAAGGTTCAAGGCCAACAACTACCTTTTCTGATGCAGGATTAGTCTGTGTGCTCTCTCTCCGAGTTTTTGGTGTAAACGTTGTCCATTTTTCTTTATTTAGTCAATTTTTATTCATGTGGGGGATTGTGGGAAAAAAAAGATTTTATGGTGACTTTAATGTGAAATTAAAGTAGGTCCCAACTATTGGTTGAGGTGAGATTAAATATGTTTAGATTCTTTATAACAAGATCTTACACCACAAAAAGAATGACCAAAAATCAGTAAGATTTGAATGAGAAATTGACTCATTAAGTTGGCCTCATGAAAGAGGTGTTGGAAAAGGTGGCTGCAGGATTATACACAATACACATGTATATAAAACCGTAACTCCTTTGTATACATGATGGATTAAAGCCATCAATTTTGCAATTTATGTCTTGGGAGTTTTGCAAAATTAAAACCTGCATTTGTTGCAAGAGCCTTTTCCTCTCTTTCTCCATGTGTATAAAATGAGACTCTCTCCTTCATTCTTCTACACCAGAAAGTTTGCTCTCCCTTTGCGTTCAAAGTTTTCCTCTAGAATTTTTATTCTTCCTGTGTGAGAGAGTGCTGCCATTGTCGGTTCGCCAAAGCTAACAGAATGTGTTTCTACGTTAGCCGGTCTAAATCGCCGTATCTTGGGAGACAGAAGTCGACGTACCTCCAGCACCCACGATGAGGCGGCTAATCTGTTTTAAAGACAGTGTGGTATCACATAGGTTTCGGTTTATTTTTTTTACCATTTATCGTATTATGTATTTCATATGGTTGTAATATTCAGCATATTTTCTCATTCTGTTAAATAATTAATTAATCATGAATTTATTTATCTTGTTTGATTTACACAATTTGGACAACACAAAGTTCTTGTCAAGGAAAGAAAGTCAATCTATAATCATAACTAAGATATTAACTATGCTGGCGTAAAAAAATATATATATATATATATATATATATAAACAAAAAATAAAAGAATAAAAGGAAAATTGAGAAATAAAAGAAGAGAACTGTAACGCCCTCAAAATAAATCCATAATATACAAAATATTAACATGCATTGGTAAAAGAAAACAAAACATTATTTCATTCATCAGAGTAATATTATTAGAAGACTTTACATGTAATAACGAAAGTAAATGCCCTACGGGCTTACATCTTTCCAAGCCAACACTTAGACACAAAAGTCTGAGTACTAACTCAATTACACATTAAGCCCTTGGCTTGAGTTTACATGTAATATCAAACTAAAACAAAATAACAACTAATCTAAACAGAGTCTTCAACTCCAAATCCTTCCAAGCTAAGTCCTTGGAGGTAGCATATCACCTGAACCTGAAAATGATGTTCCCATATAAGGTGAGCCACAGCCCAGCAGAAATATACTAAACCAAATATAAGAATTGACTAAAGCAATAGCATTCGATAGATGGTTAACACTGTTAAATCCATTATATCACTTTACAGTTTCATGACAATAATGTCCATGACATGTTTTGCTTTACGTTATTAATCAACTTTCCAATTATACAGACATGGCTCAGAATCTGGCCAAACAATAATAATGAGATTACATCTCATATCAACATTACTTCCAATAACAACAATTTAAGTGAGACTAAGGCTCAACCAAAACACTTCCATAAATTGATAAGTAGACATATATGCTGTACTAATACACTTCCATACATCAATAAGTACACAGATTTGCTGTACTAATGAAGTCCATCCCCTTTCTCCTCCCAAACAGGTTTGAGAGTCCATCCCCTATCTTCCCTCAAACCATGGAGTACATCCCTTATCTCTTCCCAAACAATATACAATCAATACACATATTTGCTGTATTAATTCAACTGTCATATTCAATGACTCATTCAATGTGATTAGTTTTAGTTTTCCCTAATTAGCATGCAATGTCTACAACAATCACGACTATCCTCCACAGATAGCCCAAAACAATTATTTCTATACAGGAAATAAATGTATCAACAAATGTAAACTCAACATTTGCATAGGTGAGTGATTAAACTATTCAACTACACCATTTATCTCATAATTCCCCAATTTCATGAATTAAACTCAATTCCACATTTTTCCCAAAATTAATTATACAAATTAATTCATTACAACAATTAGAGCTTTTCCCCCTTTCCTCAAAATTAACCCTAAGGTTCAATTTTATCATCTTGACACTACCTATGTCATTTTTTCATGATTCACAATCACATGGAATTTAATGTATAAACAATTCCCTATTTCTCAAATTATGATACAAACCCTAGTTTTCCCAAAATTTACCAAACGACACCAACATATCAAAATGACCAAAACTTAGGACAAAACCTATAATATGGAGTAGGGTATCCCTACCTCGAAGTGAAGAACTCAAATGGAGATGATGGATATGATGACCCAAAACCCAAAGTGCTCCAAATCCTCTCTTTTTCAGATTAAAAGAAAGCCCTCGCGAAGCTCTACATTTCTTCCAAAGGAACTAGGGTAGAAGACCACCGGGAGTAGATCAAATCTTAGAGAGAAGGTAAGAGTAGAGAGAGAAACTCTCAAGTGGCGGTTTTTAAAAGTTAAGAGAGAAAAAGTAAGTCAAAAAGTGATCCTAAAAGTGAGATCTCGGACTGATGTAATCGACTCCCCGCTCGAGCGTGGAAAGCCCCGCTCGAGCGTCAGACACAGACTCACGCTCGAGCGTGAAAAGATCCGCTTGAGCGTCGATCGCACACTTCCAGAAGTTTTGCAAATGAGGGTCCCCGCTCGAGCGTCAAACTCCCCGCTCGAGCAGAAGGACAAAATAAAAGGGGTCACACTCGAGCGTCAAAACCACCACTCGAGCGGACGAACTGCAGAGCGAAGTACTGGGAGATAGAAAATTATGCTCGAGCGTCAAAACTCCCGCTCGAGCGTGAAGGCCAAAATCTGGGCATCAACTTTTGGTTTCAAAGTACAACCAACCTGTTTCAAACCTACCCAACACAGCCCAAGACTCAAATACAAAGAGAAAAGGCTAGAAATGAGAATGATACAACAACAAGTCCACGGAACCAAGTCCGGAATACAGTATACAAAAGAAGGGAAAATCGGGATCGCTATAACTATATATACAATGGCAAGATGCTATTTCACATCGCTAACCAATAACTAAGCCCCCAAGGCCATGTAGTAATATGTCGATGTAAACCTAATAGTCATTCATTTAAGTGCACAAGGTCAAGGTCACCTAATAAATGTCTAGGTCAAGTTATATTCTTTTGAATGGAAAAGCATTTAGGGATAATAAGGGTATATAAATGACTCAAGCACAAAGGGATGGTGTTTTAGATTACATAAATTAGTTTTAAATAGATAAAATGATGACCTCTTGCAAAAATAAACTTACTAGGTTTGGAGGGTACCAAAAGTGATGCTAAAAAAGACTTAAATTGAAAATTTAATGGAGCAAAAGAATACATGCTCCAAATGTTGTTGAAATTGCATTTTAGGTTCAAGATGGTAGTACAACGATTATTGTTCATGTTAATACAATTCTATTCATATTTTATGTTTTACTAGAAATTGGTATAAACAATTCACACTACAACATTTTTTTAGTTTAGTGACATTTGAAAGTGTCACAAAACTATTCTTCTAATGACATTTTTTAATCTTGTGGTATTTTAAACGAGTGCCATTTATACCCGTGCCACGGTAAATACTAGTGGCACATCAGTGACACTTGCAAGTGCCACTACACCATCATGGCTAAAAACTTTTCAATGATACTTTGATGTCATGATAGATACTATTTGTGACACAATCAAGCACCATTAAAAAAAGACTTAGTGGCACTTCAGTGACACTAGTAAGTGTCATTACACCATCAGGGCTAAAGACTTTTAGTAACACTTTCATGTCATGGTAGACACTATTTGTGATGCTATCAAGTGCTATTAAAGAAGACCTACAATCTAAAAAATGCCACTATATGAATTTTTAGTGACGCTTGTTATGCCACAATTGATATTTTTAACGTCATAAATGCCACTAAATCCAATTCATTTGTGCCATTAAATGGATATAAGTGTCATTAGAGCTTATTGTAGTAACACTTTGTAAAGCTACTATCACTACTACAAAATACCACTTATATGTTCTTTTCATTGACACTTTTAAAAATCACAACTAAACATGCATAAATGCCTGTAAAAATTGAATCGATTTTAACATCAATTGAATATTAATTGTCACATCCTTTATTAATTTGACATTCTTTCATCCTATAATATTTTCACAATAATAAACAAATATTACCATCATAGGATCAACACATCAAAAACAAAAAAAAATTCAAACCACAATCATTTTTTTTATCTAAAAATATAAATTTATTTATATTGCAATAAAAATCATAATCAAATTTATAAAATATTCTACCACATTAGCAA